>CM069451.1:64186190-64336202 GCA_035610835.1 Ophiura sarsii
CCTGAATTTGATGTGCAGCTTTTGATTTTAAAGCACCATGTCATGCAAGGCTACACCTGGCTTGTTGAATATCACACAAGTATGTTTCATGAAATATACATAAATATCGTTTTAAAAACTTACCTTGTTTGACTGCGACCCGGCCGGACTGCAAATAACGTAACAAGCGATGGCAGCGGCGGAGACTTGCGTGTGAATGTTGTGTCT
This sequence comes from Ophiura sarsii, assembly GCA_035610835.1. Lineage (NCBI taxonomy): Eukaryota > Metazoa > Echinodermata > Ophiuroidea > Amphilepidida > Ophiuridae > Ophiura > Ophiura sarsii. Next base: position 64,186,398 of record CM069451.1, read on the forward strand.
GGGCTATCCCATAATACTTCGACCAATCACGATTTTTGAGCGAACTTTACTCACTTGCAAATGAGTAAACGTGTCGAACGACTCATTAAAAATTTTACATGGGTCAATTCAAATGGGTCAGACTACACAAACCCATCTCACATGTAGTCAACGTGTCGAGTGACCCATTAAAATGCATTGACTCACGTTACGTGGGTAAATTCAAATGGGTCCGAACGCACCGACTCATCGCTTCGCTGGGACGCGGTCACTTGACACAGATAGACGGGTAATGTGAGATGACCTACTGCAAATGAGTCACTTGACCCATATTTGACCCAGAAAAGTTTTCTGTGTACCTAACGCGATTTGGCCCCCTTCAATAACTTTTGATGAATTATGTGACAACAATGTGATTCAAAAACTATACTCTACCTCAATCCCGGTCGGGCATTGCAGGTCCACATATTTTAGTTTAGACCTATGAGAGAATAAAGTGCAAACAGAGTCTACTTTATCATGTTTTAAATGAGCCGCTGTACGGTTAGTTAGTTTGACTGGCCCGCCCATCAGCCCCTGGTTTTTACTAGGTGAAAAGTCAGCGCGATTTGCGGCAATACCTCTTGCTTCTTCATCAGATCTTCGGGGCATGCGTCCACGCCTTCAGCAACGTCCTAAAATAATTGTTGAAGGCATATTTGAACGTCACATAATATGATTAGCATCATTGTTAGAAGTGCGTTAGGTATGTGTTTGTCGTGCTGTTAACTTAAGCACAGCAAACATATTTAATGGACGGTCAATATTGATAGTTTCACTGATAGTCTGTTGGTACTCCTACACCCAAGTATGCCCATTAGTTTTGTACGAGAAACCCTAATCGACATAATCCTTCTAAACCGATGTCAAAATATTAATATTAGAGGCATATAGAGAAATGCGAGAATCAGATGCTCAGCAAATAGTTGTACAAACGGATGGTGGAAAACAACACTTTGTGTGCCAATAATGAGCCGCGGTTGCAAGTCATACGATTGGTGGATAAGAAGGGGTGTATTTGACGTTGCTCTTAGATACGGTCTGTGCATATGGGCACGCGTTTCGCTCAATTTACAAAATTAAAATACCATTCAATACTTAAACAAAAAATAGTTGTCTCATAATTGCACACTGTTAAAACACAATGCACATGTATATAATTGCTTAATCTTTCAAAAGAAAAATAATCAGATTAAGATTTTGGAATTTCATTATAAGGTACTTAACACACTCGCACATATTTGAGACAATTCCCCAGTAAACCCCAACCTGAAATTCGTTCACTTCTTTAAAATGCAATTACAAAATATTACTTTTATTCTTAACTGTTCACAAAAACTTATATTTGTGTCCTCACAATCAAAAAGTATCCATCTAAACATATAAAGTGCTCAACAAAAGAAAGTCGTACATTTTGTTTAGGTCATTTAAAGTAACTTTCGATTATTTTTTTACCAAACAGGCTATATAGACATTTGGATGAATCTTTTCGGCATATTATGATACCAAACATAACACCTTACAACAAAGATAAACCATGATTAGCCCATTTATAGAAAATTAGTCCCTTTTCAAAAGTCACATTTTAAATACACTACGCGGAAGAAAACACCAATTGTTAACAAGCACATGCCATATCAGTCCCGTGTTGATCGCGGCGCATTTCCCTTCAATGCGCGGGCTAATTCAAATTCAAAGTGTCATGCACATGATGGGAATCAAATATTCCGCTCACTAAGTGTACCGTGACATGGAGGAATAACTAAGGAGGGGCGACTCGATTGATAAAACAGGACCAATATGGGCTGATACGCCCTCAATCAATGTGCGGTAGTTCCGGTTAAATTTAGACTACGTTGCATTGGCCGCTTGAAACTTAGTGTGAATATGTATATGACTATTTCTGTGCGTGATCCTCAAGAGGTAACCAGTCTTACTCTTTTTATAGTTCGGTACAATAGAGTTGCAAAAGACTTTGCATCAGTCTAATGAAATCGGCGCGAAAACGGGGTAACGTAATTGTACACGGAGTCTCAATGAACAATTTCCATTGTTAAAAATGCTAATCGCTTTAATTTTGAAAGAAGTGTGGGGATCTGCAACGCGTACGAAATATGATGCTTCAACAACTCCATACTAAATATATCTTTATCAACGACTTTGCCAAAATAGTTAGTCTATTGTAGCATAGTGGCCACGCTCTAGCGCTTCCACGCAGGAATCCCGGGTTCAATTCCTCATCCAACCATATATCATTATATATGGCTGTTTTTTTTGTAACATACACCCCTATCAATTATATATTTTGTAGTATTATGGAAACGCTGAGGCTGCAATGCGGTGCAGTGATGATAAACAATTTGATGATTTGATGATGTTATTATGCCACGTTTTGCCTTGGTCTAAATACTCAAAATGAAAAGAAATGCTTATCCTGGGTGCAGGTGTGTTTAGCTCAATTGAAAATTGAAGAAGGCACAAGCCCGGGCACAAGTTGAATATACAAAGGAGAATTTGAACTTTACAAAGCATATAACTTTGGGCTTCTGTTCTCGAGGTCAGTGGTGTTTTTCAGACTTTTTGAAGTCATGTCTTTACATGTCTTGCAAGGCAATAACGGTTAGCAATAAAAAAAATAGCACAAACCAAGATACGACTGTAAAGCAAGTTGTAAGAATTTACAGTTCTTCATACCACAAGGCTATTATAGGCCTAATATGCAATAATGCAAGACATGTCCCGCGATGAAATATCACCACGAAGACACGTAATATAACACGTCATGTAAGACCATTAGTCTATTGAAGACAGTTTTTATCCTGAGTCTATGTCTTCTGTCAAAATTGTGCTTCCTGAAGCCGTCGGGGAAGTGTAGTGGCTCGTGTCTTCAAAGTGTACACTGTTACCGTTCCACATTTGCTAGACAAGACTTCAAAAACTCGCCAAAAACCGCTCATTTTTACCCAGTGCGACAAGCCCCAAAACCACCTCATTCGCAACAGGTGCTGCACGTTAACACACATGATTCAATGCATAAAATCAAAACTATCAGTATATGAAACAGAGATATGAAGCTATCGAAATAGAGCTGTCGTCTGCTAACCTTTATAGACTTATGAAAGTCTTTATTTACGCTATATTGTTATTGTTTACGCTAGTTGTTCAACGTGTATTCATTCATCATGTGTGTGTAGGTGCTTGTTGCATTTTCCCCTTTCACAGGGAATATGTTATTTTATTACAACTACTGCATGTACTGTCTTAGGGGTCGTCCATAATTTTCGCCATTTTCAGTTACGTACAAAGCGTACGTAAGAGGGGGGGAGGGGGTTGAAATATACCCCAACCGTACGTAACTTAAATGGCGATCTTGAGAGGCGGGATTTTTTTTTTAAAGTACAAAATAAAATAAAATTTCGCCATTTATTGCGTACGTAACTCGAGGGGGGGAGGGGGGTAAAAAGTTACGTACGCTCTGTACGTAAGTGAAAATGGCGATAATTTTGGACGACCCCTTAGCTATTTAATTGGATATAAAGTCATAATGATAGGTTTAGTGATGCGTTGGCTTGCGAATTGAAAACTACAATGCAAGAGCTTGTTGTGAGGCTAAGCCCGGACGAAACTGTGTCCAAGCTCTGTGTAGCCCCACTTGGATTGTCTGGGTTTTTGCCGGACGAACCTTAACTGGATTGTCCTAGGGTTTTATGAGGGCGGTATACATGGTGTTTTCAACATACTTATTGCCGACGGGTTGGAACCCGATTGTTTATTTTAAATGTAAAAATCGTATTCAAATTGGGAACCAGGACAATGCACGAGCTGCCGAAAGTCAATGGCTTTCTCTATGCTGTTCTCGGCATTTAGCTGGTCCCGTCTGTGTTAAGAATTGTTTCTATCAGATTTGCACGTTGTATCGGAGTCACCGCCGCCGAGAATCTCAGTAGCAGGGGCCTGACCGTGACCCAAACGCAGCGTGCTGCACTGTGTCATCGATTGCCCGCCGGTCAATCCTGGTCATAACAGTATCACACACGGGGTGAACCTCACACACACCCATTTTCCTCCCGCGTAGTGTATTGAAAATGTGACTTTTGAAAAGTGACTAATTTTCTTTAAATGGCGCTAAATATGGTTTATCTTTGTTGCTAGATGTTATGTGTATCAAAATGTGCCTAAAAGATTCATCAAAATGTCTGTCTAGCCTGTTTGGTAAAAGAATAATCGAAAGTTACTTTAAATGACCTAACCAAACTGTACCACTTTCTTTTGTCGAGCACTTTATGACTAGAACATGTAGAATATAGACGGGAGAGGGTCCCCATGGTTGCCCTTGAGCGCCAGACAAAGCGCCGCGCTTGTTCTCACTGTGTTGCGGTCAAGCCAGCGCTTGCATTGCGCTGAAAAGTATCAACATAACATGCAGGAAGAGCCCGGAAGAAATGTCCACAACTAGCTGTCAAATCTTTTAAACAAGGTAGCTCATATCCCGCTTATCACGTTTTCATTGCGCTCTACCCATTGCGTTCCTACTTTCAAGTCTGACAGGTGCTTGATATGGTACTCTATCCATGCATGCACTATTAATGATCCTGTATCGACCTATTCGCCTTTTGCACGGTCCGCTATTTGTGAGGAGAGCCACGAATTGTTATTTTATATGTTCATGTAGTTTGACATTCTCTACACACTGACCATGATGGCTGTTGATGCAATCTGATTCCATTTAGGAGGCTCTCCTCGAACGGGGCGGAACCGTCCATTGGGCCCTTCAAAGAGCGTGTAATAAACAGAGCCTCCTGCGCGCTCATTCTTGTTTTCGGGGGAAACATATTGCGGAATCAGGCAATACTGCTGCTTTTTTTGCCATTGGTTATTTAAGTGAATTGAAAAACTAAATTCTGCACGTCGTCGATGTACCGCCACCAAATCCAAGGTCGACAGGGCGCTTCAGCTAGAAATTGTTCCTCCAGCAGAGACATGAAAAGACAGGCCCATATTAATGAGGGAGCCATCCTAATACCCATAGCCATGATAGCTGTGCCATGTACCTGTAGGTAGGTCCTGTCCATGAAAGTGAAATTGTTCTTGGTTAGAACATGGTTCATGAGGCATTCAATGTTCAATGCCATATATCAGTCTTGGCCAATCTTGGCCAAAGCTGCACGGCTGGTTTCGATGCCTTCCTGGTCATGCTGGTGGAGAATGTTAGTATAGAGGGACTTAACTTTAAATGTGCCATGAGCGGTGCTTGGGACTTGGTTCTTGATAGCTTTGAGTTTCCAGAGAAAGTCTGGGGTGTCATAGATATAGGAGGGAACCTGTGGAACAAGAGGCTTGATGAAGTTACAACAAAGAGGGAGATAATCTCAGTTGGGGAGCCGTTGCCAGAGATGATGGGTCTCCCGGGGTTTTCCGGCGTATGGATCTTGAAAGGAAGGTAGAAGCTGGCAGGGAGAGAGAAACTCATAGGCCTTGTCGGAGAGCTCATGACTCTGATGTATGTCATCCAGGGTATGCTGAATCTGTTTAGAAAGAAAATGTGGTAGTTGGATCTGAATCAAGGGCGGCATAATTAGTGCGGTTGTCAAGATGACACATGGCCTCACCTTTGTCTGCTGGCTTGATGCTGATTTCTGTCCATAACCTGATGGAATTCAGTACGTGGCGTTCCTATCTAGAGATATTGTCATCTGCGGAAAACATGGTCAGAAGTCTTTACCTGGCTTGGACATAAGTCTCTAGGGCAGGGACTCTGTTCTTGAGGGAACCCAATAAGTCTGTTCTTGGGGGAAAGAAGGCTCAGGTACAAGGGTGGGGCATCAAGACAATATTTTCTGAGACGTATCCTGCGATAATACTGAGTAAGTTCCTCGCTAAGCTCAACTTTATTAACATCAGGAAGAGTGGGGCAGAATTCAAGGCCCCTAGAGCATGTAGAGAGAAGTTCTGCATCTGATAGGGTGAAAGATGATAGGTCAATGAAAGTGGGTGAAGCTGGTTCCGGTTCAGCAGAAGGTGGGTGCCTGAACCGCCGGTGCTTGTGCTATTTCTGCTTCTCCAACAGGTCAGAAACCTTAGTGTTCCTTTGTTCATAATGTCAGTTCCCTGTCTAGATAAACAGCAATTGTTTTCATATTAAAATAAACTGTAATAATTGAGCATCTGAGCAGCAATTCTCCAGTTCACGCTGTAGCTTGTCGATTTCCTCATTCATATTTTCTAGGGAAGATTCACAATGTCATGAAGGATGTTAATGAGACGAATGATTGCACTGTATACTCTGTTCCACTCTCTCTCTGTAACCTGCGGCGGTAGAGTTAGTACCCGGTGCTAAACCCGGGTTTTGTCCAGTAGTGTTTACTCAAAACCCGGATTTTTCGCCACCCGTGTTCTGGACGCTATACCGGTGCTGGTGTGCAATTGAGTTAAAAACCTGTGGGAATAATTCGGGCATGAGAGTAAAATCTGTAGTGGTCTCTGTGGAAATAAAAAGGCAGGGATTTCTGCTTCAACTTCCGGAGATTCTGAAATAAAGAGGGTGGGTTAGACATTATATGTAACATGAATTATATAAAAACACGAAAACAAGTCAAACATATACAAGAAACAGAAACATGCTAAAAGCGTTCATACATCTAAGCTAAGCTTGAAAATATCATCTCTCTGGTAATCATAATAATCATGTAATTGGGCAATACTCGTATCCATCCCCCTATAGGCATATTTGATAAAGATAAATGTCTCCTCGACAACCAATGATACGCATCTTACATCAAAGGATTTGCAGTCGATAATTCATTATAACGAGCAAATAATCTTAAATGGGTAAAGACCCATTCTCGCATTTAAGTAGTGTTATTATGAACGTACATGACAAAATCAAACACTCAGTTTTTAACGCTAACGGCTCGTCAAGAGCAAGTCTAAATATATGTAATGTATATTGGGCCTGACCGACAATTGTATTATCATGTTAATCTATTAAATCATTTTGAAACGCCAAAACACCAAATAAAAACAGTAAACAGCATCATTCAATTATGAGTGGTATGTCGGTGTGTGACTCTGTAATTGTGTAATTGTCAATGCTCTTTCTAAATGTTGGTAAATAAGGGTTTGACTGGTTGCATTTATACTACACGATATAAAATGTATAAAAGGGGTTTGTAGTAAATCTAAATAATATTCTATACATTACACCCACGACTATGACTTGAAATATTGTACATATCGAGGGTTGAGCGCCAGAAGGCCGTAACTCAAAAAAATGCTAGGCCTATTTTGAGATAATCAACTTCCAAATATTTGGGACTCATTACAATACACTGTAGCACCCAACTTATAACTCTAATTTTGGTCAAATTAAGAGTGTTTATGAGATCTCTTTATGGTTCTGAAAATCTAGGTTAGGCCTAGCCTATATGGAATTGGAGTTGACATGCCGAGTTATTGTGATACAAGATATTGAGATGTCATTTTGATGTAAGATGACGTATGTAGCTGGATTCAAAATCGAGAAAACTATTTTGCATTTTTTGTCACAAATTATCGAGATAATTGGCTATTCCAGAAGACATCCATACACCAACAACTGTGGAGGACGTGACCTTAGTCTTCCTCACCATAAACACAGGGTGTGCAGATTTCAACTGGAGTCACACATGTACATGTACCTAGGTAGCTAACCCATTTGAAATTCACACTTCCAGATTCAAGTTTGTCAAAAAACGGCAAATGTTTAAACATTTTTTGTGTCCTTATATTTGTATTATTATAAAGGGGAAAGGAAGAAAAAGCCCAACTGAGCAGACCGATACCCAACCTGATAGGTCCATTCGTATCGTAGAATAGGGTTATTTTCTTTTTTTCGCCGCCTCATGGTGAGTATGTTCGGCCTGCCTGACCTTGCTCATTTGTTGTTTGTGAACCAAATATTCGTCAATGCAGGCAGGCAAGGATGATACCCAGCCTTCATCAGTCAGTATGATAATAAACAAAAACAAGGTTTTGATGATTCGGTACACAGGTATTGCACCTATCAGCATGGTCAGTGTTCGTACACCTGTATAATTATATAGTATCGCATACCACGCGGTGCGACAAACAATAAACAATTACGCAGATAGTACACACCTGTGCCACGCCTATATATACGACATATTTTCGTGACTGACGTACATGCTGAGGAGGTGTTTGCCCAACATGGGAACGCACGCTGCGTACAATCTTCTAGCATGGTGGCCTGCTTGGAACGCATGACACATCAGTCATCTTCATGTATTTTGAATGGGCATGATGGGCCTATATAATATAAATTTTAAGAACAAAGTGGTCGAAAAATCGTTTGCTCTTAAGGTAACGTATACGCTTTTTGTCATTTAATGTTACTCTTTATCATGTTCATTGAAGAGTTTTATTTGCAAAAAGCTATCGCTTCGGGAACTGATGTTTAGCAAATTGAAGCTAGCTGAGGAACTGAATATTTTTATTGGGATGGAGGGGGGGGGGGGGGGGGTAATATTTAAATACATGAATGCAAACACAATACAAATGTTGGTGGAAAAAAGATACCATGTGTGTCACTGTAAGATTTGAAGGGTATCATGGGTTATTCGTGTAGCCATGCAAAACAGATTGCATGGGATTCGCCAACGGCCTAGTCTACATTCAGTTGAATCTTTGCAACGTCCAATTCATTGCATGAACCGTGTTACCAAATTGGCCTATATATCAAGCAGCAGATGTGTCTTCTTTCTGAAAATCTTGAACACGGTTGATTATTATTCCCGACAAGATGGCAGCTAAACCCAAACACATAACCTCTTTATCGCTTCAATCAGTTGTGGTCTCCCTTTTCGTATACGGTATTTTGTTGTTGGATTTCAGTGATTCTTGGAGCCCTAGTCCGTGCAGTCGTCAAATTTGAATTTATTCAACTCACTTTGAACCTCTTCCCCGTGTGACGAATAAAGATATGAAATACGGAAGTTCTGTTGTAGTTTAAGTCGTCAATCAGCAGTTTGTATGATAATGGTCCATAGTCACTCATCATCATGATCATGTACAGTAGTGCTCAGTGAGTGATCTTGTTTAAGTACGACACAATGATGACATTGTGAAATAGCCTGTCAGCCAATGATAGTGTGCCTAAATCCAACCTGAACCATTAATACAGGTTTACCAACCCAGTGATGCCCGGTGTATACTGAGGCCCTAGTTGTTCACAGTAGTTTTTGCAGCTGCTGGCTTAACAAGCCGATAAATACCGAAAGATTCAGAGCGATTTGGTTTTGAACACTTTGCAAGTGTGAAACGTTTTAAAGGACTTGAAAGATCCATTATTGAGATCATGGTGTAAATTGCATTTCAAAAGTGGTGTCGATGTGGAGATCGCATCAGGTTGACGGATGTAAATAAAGATGTGATGCTGGATGTGATGGACACAATTCAGCGAGAAATCGCGTGTTTTCACGAGACTTTTCTTTGCGTTAGATCGATCAACTAAAAATAACACTCTTGTTAATCGCTCCCATGGTAATAACTGATAATTATATGTATGCTAAGACTTTTTTTTAATAATATATATAAATATCGAGGGTTTAGTGCAACAAATGGCTATCTGCATTTTGGTATTTTTGAGAAAAAGTGAACTAAAGATTTGTACCCATCACTGTAACCTATTGGTTCGACAAGTTAAAAGAAATGCTATTCATACCTTTTTGATTCGGTGAATTTAATATTTTCTCATAATTCATGATCTTGTGCGGATCATTTTGATTTTGGCCAAAAATGTAGATAGCCCTTTGTTGCACTATCCCTCGATATGCCCGTTTGCATCAAAACCTCTTTTACCATGAATACCGAAGGCCTAGAAGATCGAATGACAATTTGCCAAGATACAGATAATATAATACGCGTGGTGTGGCACAAATAACCCGCACAGGTAGCCGAAGAAGTATTTGATGGACGTCTGTTACGTACGCTACAGGCTCTACATTGTATTGTATTGTAATATTTATATTGGGCCTAAATTTTTGATATTGGATAATAATGTAATAAGGATGTTACTTTTCCGCTATTCACGCTATATTTGACATAATATCAATAAGAACCACTTGACGTGGCACATAGATTGGGCATTAAAGCGTATTGGGATAGGCACTCATTTGTTAGACATTTATACAGGTAGGTGTTGCCTTTAATATTAGTGGACCGACATAGCCCAAATGGTACATTCACTATACTGTTTGTTTGTTCGTTTGTGTGTTTGTTTGTTTGTTTGTTTATTTGTTTAAGTGGTCGGTCCGTACGGACACACGCTTGGGTCCTCAAGGGACCAGGCTCAAGCAAACTGCTCGGGCCAGGCTTAAAAAGTCTATTTAGCATGCTGGCTGAATTAAATGAATGTTAGAAAAGATGGAAGAAAAGAATGAAGTAAAAAGAGCCACTCCCAACAAATAAAGTTAACAACTTTGCTGTCAGCCTTCGGACATGAGAAACGAATAGTCTTGATCCAATCTCATTTGCCACACAGGCGTGATCTGCGACCATCACGTTGATGTGCTGGTGCTTTATATGAAGTGTTTTGTTTGTATTTTGCCACACTTTTTCTTGATTTGTAAATGTTTATTTAGAATTAAGTAAGACTAGGCATGCTTCGAGGAAAGAAAACCAATTGCAAGAAGCATTGTAAATGAGTGCCCCATTTAAGAATGCACTTATTGTCTCCCTAGCTCCGTAAGGTTCTTTGGGCTACTACTAAATACCAAATCCAGGAATACCGCTCATTAGTGGCAATGGATACGACAACTTAATCGCGTTTATTGGTAGAATAGACTTAAGTGTATGACCCAATATCTGAGACAGTTAAGCAAACAAAGACATGGTGTGAAACCAACAAATGTTTTGAGAGCTTAAAGTACTTAATCTGACATAAAATATGTTAACTCCTCTTCAGAATATTAAAGGGGTTGGTCCTTAGGAGGAGAAATCGATACGATCAAGTAACACAATGAATGCAATTCAGGCGGAATAAATGGTTGATTGGCACCTCATAGGCCTACATTATAAATGGGATACCTAATGTGACAGTTATAATAGGCCTTCTTATATGATATATCGATCGTGTGTTCCGTTACTTTTCGACAAGTGTTGCAGAATCCACTCTTTATAGGCGTAGGCCTAGGATTCCACTTACATGTATTCCAAGGCCTAGGTCATTTATTTTGCGAAGAAAGAAACGCTATAGCTATAATAATTATTCTGGTAACGATTGGTGGGATATAACTGTATTGGCTTCATGTGACTCATAAAATTGTTTTCAAACTTTTGCTGATTGTTGTATATAAATGTACCAACAATGCTGACCTGTCATATTTATCTGAATTGTTAATCAACTATTATTTTATTATTATTATAGTGTTATTATTATTATTATTATTATTATTTATTATCTTTACCCAGGGTTGCCCGAATCAGCTGGCCGCTGTTCTTACTCGGGGCCCTGCACATCAATATAATACATGCTTAAAAATAATGACTTATTATAAAATACATGAGATATAATAATGACAATATGATTATGTATAGAGTATAAAACCCAATTGACAACACTCATAAATCAACTCGCACTCTTCGTTCTGGAAACATGCAACTTCTTCGAAAACTAGGCCATGTCTAATCGCACTTGCTGGGGGAGACAGATAATTCGCTATTGCCATCTCTGTGCATGATTGCAGCTCCTTGTCTCTGGATAGGAACTGCAAAAAGTGAAACTATCTATATAAAAAACTGTTAAAAACACGTAATGTCGATACATTTTTGTAGTTATATTCCATCAAGTTCTATCTCTTTTTGCATTGGGAAAGGTTGCTTCTTTTGTCTTAATTTATTTATTTACCGTTTGTCCTTTCTATTTGTATTGTTCTAAATGTTCTGTGCCTTGAGCATGTTGAGCGTTCTTTTAATTGAGTGGACTATGTGCTTTGTCGCTTTATTATTATGATATATTATCAAATATTAGCCTAATAATTAAAGTGTGTACAATTCCATTAATAATGGAAGCATTGGGAAGTTATGCAAGCGGTTATCAATGGTTATGGTTATAGGCCTTTGTAAAAAGGTTGGGGCCCGATCCCATACTTTTCCCGTGATTCAAGGTGGGTTTTTTTATAAGAATAGTCCGAGCTAAGTTAATAACGTTCCTATCATCATGATCAATGTAAGAGAAACTATTCAAGTCAATGTTTAATCCCACTTTTAAGTCTTGTAAACTTAACATTAAATTATTACAAAAATGTTGTAAAATGTACGTTATTGTTTTGATAACAAAACGTTGACCATGTTGACAGTTATAATCGCCCTACTAAGGGACGCACCATTTGATTTTCAGGGGGGGGGGGGGGGGCATGGAAGTTGGGGTCGGGCGGATTTTTTTTTTTTTTCGCCACCGAAGTAGGCGACATGGGTTTTTTTTCGCCGCCGAAGGAGGCAAGTTGGTTTTTTTGAGGGGCGGCAAAGGTGTTTTTTTAAGGTTTTACTGTTTTTCTTTACATTAAGTTGAGTGAGTCGGGTGAGTCATCTTCTTCTTTTTTAACTCGGCAGTGGGTCATTTTTTCTTCTTCTTCCTAGTTGGTGGGCAAAGCTTCTTTTTTTAAAAACTTTCATCCCCCCCCCCCCCCCCCCCCCCCCCCCCCCGCCCGCGTATTTTCTTTATGCAAATAATGGGATGCATAGACGACAGATTGCTACACGGAATAAAGCGTAGTAACACAATGGGATGCATCCCGTTATAGTTGCAGAAAGAAATAAAGCCCCCGCACCCCTGAGTATCTAATGGTGCGTCCCTAACTAGGATTCTATTTGGTCATTGCGAAATAGGTCTACTTTACCGAAAACTTGTACTTTCAGTCTCGGCCAACTTAGTCAAAGTGTCAATCATTTTCCATTTATTGCAAATCAATTTTAAAGACTAAAATCATCGCAGTAAATAATGCCTATCCCACTCATAACTCAACTTTGTATTATAAGGCACGCCTATAAAAAATATAACAACGAAAATGGCGTTAATACATAACGGTATCGGACAATATTGTAGGCCTTAATTGTAGTGTTTGAAGTGGACATAAGGAAATAAAGTGTTTCGTGTTGGTCGAGAAATTGACTGGCAAAGTGCGACATGAGGAGAGTAAACATGGGTAAATAGATACTTGAGAGGAATCTATTCATTCTGGAGGGTCAGACATATTGGAGATGATACACCTTGATTGGAAAAGTGACACTTCAACATCTTAGAGGATGAGATACGTATGTCATGTATGTGCGAATTGAATTATTACGTAATGTTGAACCGTGGTTGTACTTTCTATCGTGAAGCCAATGTAGGAATAGAAAAAAGAAAAGTCCTTAAAAAAGTACAAACCGGGTCGTTTTAATATCGGGTTATTTTGTGTACGGTCATATTTGTTGGTTTATTCTGACAACTGCATTATAGACCATTCATGCCATTGGACTACGTCGTGTGATGAGTTTTGAGCCGAATACCAACCATTTTAAGGGTACACAACAATAAAATTACTCTGAGGAGAGCAGTGACGTATTGTCAGAGGGGGCAAAGGGTATTTTCCCGGTGGACTTAAGACTTTACCAGGCTGTCAACTTTTGAGAATTGAGTCAGAAATTTGGGGGGGGGGGGGGGGGGGTTGTGACGTGGCGTCCCCAAACTGGCACGAAAAATCGAGCTCGATAACTAGCCGACAGTGCTAATCTCAACCGACGCATATAGGGTGACCAGGATAAGAATAGCCTACCTATAGCCGACCTGTATTAAAAAATATTTTTAAACATGTTAAATATGATCAAATTAGTTGAAATTTCAGGTAACTTCCCTTTTGTTTATGAACTTTCACCTTCTTGGTTCTCGATTACTTTCCAGCAACACTTTTTTTGTAATGAATGTTTTAGCAGCAGACCCTTATTCCTCGCCATAATGTTGTTGTTGTTGTCCTGGCCCTTTAAAAATCGAGACTGTACCCGGAAGTTATTTAAACCCAATTCGTAGAATCACTGTAAAAAACTAAATCCTCCACCGAATTACATGAGAAAACTACCATTGGAAGCCGCCATCTTCCTATTAAAAAGATCACTTGAAACTAGCTACGTCATGCCTCAAGCTTATGCCTCAGGGCTGATATACCTTCCAGAGCGCTAGGCTATACTTAATCTGGTCACCCTATATATTGGGGCCCCACGTATTAGATATTTGGATATTAGGTTTGGATATTAGCTTAAAAGCTATTTAGATATTTTAGATAGTATTTGAATAATGTAGCTATTTGGAAAATTAGGTTTCGATATTAAGCTATTTTAGATATTAGGATATTAGGCCTATTAAGGCTATTTGAGATATTTAGGATAATTAGAACATTAGGTTTAGAAAATAAAGCTATTGAGCTATTCGGATATCTAGATATTACGTTTGGATATTAAGCTATTTAGATATTAGGTTTGGATATTTATATATTAAGTTTATTGATTTAGATTTTTTTAGAAGATACTTAGAAAATTAGGTTTGGATAGATTAAGCTATTCAGATACTTAAATATTTGGATAAATAGTTGTTGTAGTGTAAATTAGTATAATTTCACCTGATGAGTGCAAGGCAGTATTACACCTTGTACGAAATTACGTAGTAGTGACCATGTATTGATAACCTTTTTTGTATTATATATCGCTCTGGTTTATCCATCGAGCACTCTGTTCCAGTAATTGCAAACCAACCTTTTACTTTGATAATTAGATATTTTAGATATTAGGTATTATTAAGGCTATTTCGGATATTTCAATATTTAGGATAATTTGAAAATTAGGTTTGGATATAAAGCTTTTCAAATAAAAGCTATTTAGATATTTAGATATTAATTAGGTAGGCCTATGGATATTAAGCTATTTAGATATTTAGGATAATTTGAACATTAGGTCTCTGGATTTCGTTTGGATTTAAGCTATTTAGATAATTGGATAATGAGGTTCTATTTAGCTATTTAGCTATTTGGATAATTAGTTGGATATTAAGCTATTTAGATATTTTAGATATCAGTGGATATTATTAAGGCTAGTGAAATTGTTATTCCCTTTTATTCATCTTACCAAAATTAAACACCCTTCCTTATTCTTTAAAGCCAATGAAATGTAAACCCCTTATGACGTTTGGACCACAGATGGTAGATAGTGTTTGTACTTTCTTACTTCATTCCGTTTATACTATAAGTCATGATGCACTGAATTAGCTTGTTTGTCAATTTGATCATATCATACACTATTAAATCTAACATCGCTAAGGAGCTAGCTAACCTCAGCGAAAACAGCTTACATTTCCCATAATGCATTCCAATATAGCGCATGATGGTTAAATACAGTGCTCACAAAAGTAACTATATACATACGCACATAACTCAAACAATAAAGTTACAACTTAAAAAACTGAATTTATACAGAATTATGGGTTAATTTCGTCTCTTCAATCATGTCAATTTGGGATATTGTTTTTTTGCGGCGGAGCTATAGTTTTCAGAGTTTTAATAGTTACTTTTTGAGGAATGTGTAGCCTTTATAATCTGTGATATAACAAGACAATGGTAACTTTACTAAAGTTACTTTTTGCGTCTATTGACTGATACCCATACATTTTTTTCTTCTTTTGGCATAGATGATAGAAGTGAAATAATAAATTGACATCATTTTGATTGTAAATCATATCGCAAAGGATTCTGGGAATTGTGAGATATCCTCTCTGGGCTAACCCTTCCATAAATAAACCAAGTGAGAAGAAGCACATTAGTGTCCCAACTCGATTTATTTGAAGGGCCACGTCGACAGACACAAATAATGGGTGGCCAGATTTCATTTGGCACTAACAACCACTCCAGAAGACTCTAAAAATGACGCTCCGGGTCGTAGGAAGCTTATCTAAGACATTTTATGGTTGTTATCATTATCTGCTAATGTAAACCTTCTACAACGACTCAATATTATTTTCCCCTCTCTCTTGTTTTCGTCGATCATTCACGTATCATGGACACATAAGTCACTTTGAATACTTGGGTGGTCAGAAATTAGGAATAATTTTGTGTGGAAAACAACTATCTTATTCTTATGCGTCCAGTATTATATTGTACATTGTATAAAAAAGTGTATTCTCTAAACGGGATAGTCAACTCCTTATGTGCCATTGTTTTATATTGCCTGTTATTGGCTTTTCAGCACACTTCTAAATTAGCGGGATCAAAATATTGCGCTAGTGTAGACCTAGTTGATTGAAGCATTGAAGCGTTTTCTTGTTAATCGTTAAAATTTACATTGATTAGCGTTAAATTTCATGTTTTAATGAGACAGTTATATCAGCATGAATTAGATGGCCTATATTTTTTAACAAATGCCCTTTCTTTGACGTTTTTTTAAAATTTCAAACCTATTCCTTTTATGTTAGACCTAGTACCTACTAATAACATAATTGCCTTTCAGACAGAGCAGCAATAGAAGGGTTAAGCTATGCATCATCAACATCCATGATCCCAGCCCAGCCAGCACGAGTTGGTGGTGAAGATATGTCAGAAACGCCCTTTACCTTGACGCTGGTGGCAGCTCAACGGTTTAAAACAACAAACATAAAAGTCATGGGTTGCTGTTAGGTTGCTGTCAATCATGACCATTAGACAAGTACCTATGATAGTACAGTGATTGTTTTGAGTGTGCCCTCGAGGTAATTGCAGTGGGAAAGGGTTGGTAGGCTAAACAGTCAGCGATATAACCAAACTTTCCTAAGTGAGCGTCAAAAACAACCCGATAAAAACACCATCAATTTCTCCTTCAATGGTTGGTTGGACGGTTAGACGGGAACTTTCGATGCATATAGTGTGACACTTGCTATCGCGACTAAAGGTTCGAGGTGCCCGCCGGGAAATATATTATTTTTTGTTAGAGAACATTTCCCGGCCATGATTAGGAAAATAAAATCCATAATAAAATGGCCTAAATAAACACATCATTTACCATGGGAAAGCTAAGGAGAGAGGAGTTATTTAGAGGGAAACCAGGCGGTGATTGTGTTTCCGGATCAGATAGATAAAAATGGCCCCATTTCAATTTTTTGGGTAAAAAGCCACAGGAGAAACCCTTATTACAGCGCCCCGATGATACATGTGTTATTATACCCCCGTGTTTTCCCAATCACTGATGAGGCAATCAATAGTGTACTCTATAGAATGATAGTAGGGGGGAGCGGGGAGTGTACGCCCTATGGACAGGATCGCCCACCACGTGAATCTAACTTTGCGGCCACTGGTTGAATTTGGCGAACACAATAGATACAGCTTCCCACCTTAACGTGACAGATCACCGTAACATATTTTTTTTCATTTATAGTTTTTTATATCATGAAAAGATCACATACATCATAAAACAATTCAAATATACATGTGGTGATAAAAATTATATTTACCAAGGGGTACATTCATGTATAAACAAATTTTATTTAGATTGAACGTATTTTGTATATAAACAGGTGAATTTATACAGCCTACAGTGTATGTTTCCTTTTTCTTTTAAACAGATCACCGTAACATGTTTGTCAACTTATCATCCAAAAACCAGTTTTGCCTCGCAAAAGTGAATTTTCTTCCATTTTTCATATTGATTTTTTTTCAAAGATATTCGCAGAAAAGGTTTCAATGTAAATTATCTTTAGGTAGGTATGGGATTGATTATGGATTTGATGCAGTTAACATCCCATCAATGTATGTGGGACATCCGTGGTATTATAGGTCAATGCACTTATTGCGCTGTATGGGGCACATACGCTCTATGATAAAGGATTTATATAGTTATGATTTTGCATAATTTCAAAAGTGTAAAGTGTAATTTTCCTCTTACAGGATAATTGTAATTTTGAAAATAGTTATCAGGAATGGAGTAACTCTAATATTAGAGGAGAATATTTCAAAATGTGGTATTTCTTATTTCTTTTAAATTCTGAACGAGTATGTTCCGCAAAAGTGCCCAACCCTATTGGACCCCTAAATTTTATTTTGGAATAAAATAACGAAGAATAACGAATCTATATGTATTGGATATTATGGTACTTTGTGTAGCCTAATTCTGATCCTAGGGCGAACTTGCCCCAGCCTATGGGCGATCCTATCCCGGCGTCGGGCAATTTCGCCCTTTGGAGACACTTGACTTTATCATTTACTCTTGCCTTTACAGTAAGGCCTAGAGTACTGAGATCATGGTCGTATGTAGCCAATATATTAATCTTTCACATGATATCAACATGATCAATAGGTCCATTCAATCTTTACAATTGGCGTCTCTAGACCTCTTCAAATGAAAATGGGGCGAACACTCCTCGCTCTCCCCTACCATATGACGACACTTTCTTATACATATGACTCTTCAAATACAGTTCTGAGCACACTTTAAGTCGACAACATCCATGTGGCTTGCGTACCCAGGCTTTTTTGTGGTAGTCATGGGGCTGAAAATGGCCAATTTACCGATAAAACCACCAACCGACTGACCTGGGCGCGCATTGCGCGTGGAAAATATGATATTTTACACTAATTTGACCGTTATTGAAGCGCATTCTTGCTTTTAAACTAGCTTCGAAAAGACAATCAGCTGGGCAAGTTCGCGCGCGTGTATCGTGCAAACAAATTTGCTATTTTTGTACGTACCACTATTAGCGGGAAATCGTGTCCAGCACCATTTTAATATACTGCATGGCAACAGACGACGGTGGCCACGCGAAACCTAAATTTTGAATTCGTATTGGAATAACACGTAATCGCGAATGTTAATCTTATCATTTTGAAAAATTCATCATAATTAAAACCGTTAGAGTTGGCTAACCAACTCCATTGTAAATGCTATATTTAAAATTATTTTCATCGTTAACCGGGCTATGACTGTTAAAAATATTTCAAAATGGTGCACTCCCGTTGCCATATTGGGTCGTACGAGACGCGTGGCCAGCGTCGTCTGCATGGCAAAGTATAGTGTAGTGAGCCCTCGTAGTGAGCCCTCTTTAAATACATGCCGGTGACAGAGGGCAGTCATATCAAAGGTTATGGACATGTACGTATAGGGGGCCGGGTGGGGGCGGTACCGCGCCATTTTGTCCCGAAGCAATGGTTATGACGTCATATTTTGGTCTATTTTCTGAACTTTTGTATTGGATTTACATGCAAAATATATGCCTTGGTAAATGCATATTATGTACACGTACGTGCACTAAACCGGGCGTTCTTACGGAAGAGATTTAGTGCGGGGGGCGGGGCGCGTGCCCCCCCCCCCCCCCCCCCCCCCCCCCCCCCCCCCATCTGTGGAAGTGGTGGGACACCATGTGCACTGTGCCCCTCCAGAATTGTGTGGCTGAACTCCTTTAATCGAGCCTCACAACATTTGTTACCCCAAAATAATCGAAAATATTGACTTTTATTGTCATAAATACATGAAATTATCTTAAACTTCAGGCAATTTTGCATTAAAACTAAAGCTTCGCGCGCATTTTTAAACAAACTTTTTCCTTGCCAATTTTCTTCACAAAACACCCTTTGGCCCCATTTTTAATGCTGGTAGTGCCGCCACTGATTGAGAGTATCAATTTCCTTCTTATGTTATAGTAGCTGAGACGAATTCGTCTCAGTCCATATTTATAGTATATTATATAGTTTTTTCCGTCCAAAAGTATGAGAGTCGCATTTTCAACAAGAATCAGTTAGCATGATTGTAGTGATAGTCGTGGACATGACTTCAAAACGCATCTAAGTTATTGAGAAGATTGTTAACGGTAGCCTTCGCAAATAATACATTCGGTGTTGAAATTAAAATTGAGTTGCGCATCGCTCCTAAAATACAAATGTTCATTATTCTTTCAAAATATTAGTGATAACATTCAGCCATTTTCCGTTTCAAAATGGACCGCAAATGGCCTCATAATGCATCTAAATTCCAAATTTAGCTCCACGGAACCCACGTTGTAAGAAGGCTCCGCTCCGCTCCACTTTCCAGGATCATAATCATTATACAAATGTTCAATTAATTTTTTCATTATTGAAAAAATTCAGCAAGTAAATTGCCATTTTTCTTACAAAATAGACAAGAAATGGCACTGGAAATGGCACTGGAAATTCAAAATTGTCCGGGGCCCGGTAATCATAAAATGTTCATTTTCATTATACTATTGATAAAAATCAAATTTTTGTTTAGTTTCATTTTACTATTTAGACTATAGTTCATATGTAATATACAGGTCAATTGTATACTTGGTCACTTTTTGGAAATCTTTTCATTGGGTTGCGGATTTAGATTTTTTTTTTTTAAATTATTGCTGTATAAAGTACAACTTCGTGGTTCTTTACAATGTCATGAATGTGTTAATTATATCAAAATACGCCATGAAATGGCCCCTGAGCGCATATTAAAACCCAAAATTTCCCGGGGCCCGCTCGTTTCGCTTGCCGGCCCCCGGCTTTTAGACGAATGAAATCTTCCCCTGCCCTGCTCATAGATACAGGTTGGTTTGTGCTAGGGTGGGGCATGAAAGGGGTCTACAAAAATGACAATACAGTGGAACATCCAACAAGTTGCCTTATAGTTTGGGGTAATTAAAATGTAATCGGTTCCACTAGTGAATTTTTAAAGTCGCTCCGCCGCGCCTGATCACATGAATCATTGTTATTATTCTAGCATTTTAAACCTTAATATAGGACCTCCCCCTTATCAGTATCCAAATAATTAGTTCAACGATAGTTGAAACAAAAACAACAACAAAATATTTTTGCGTATCGGAGCGTAACGCCTGTTATACGTAAAGGTTGGTATTAGCCTCCCATCGAAGTCTTACTAGGTATAGTAGGCCCTATTCAAATACAAAAACTAACCACTTCATTCCAATTACTCTTCCAATTAGAGAATGGAGAATAAAACAAAGATGGCTAAAATGTAATACGTTACCGTGGAATCGCACATTATGCTATAACCAATAGGAATTCCGATTTCCGGCAAATCGTGTCCAGCACCATTTGCTGCATGGCATAGTACGTACATGTATAGTGTAGTCAGCCCTCGTAGATATCGTATGCACTATTATACATGCTATACATGACTGTGATAGAGGGCAGTCTTATCAAAGGTTATGGACATTAGGAATGTGTGCAAACAATTCGTCGCTGGTCTGACATACCGGCACATCTCTTTACTTATTTCTGTTGTGATGTGCCGGTATGTCCGAACAGCGACGAATTGTTGTCCGATTTCGATTGCCGCATTTTAAACACTGGTTTATGTTAATGCTTAGTAGTAGCTCTTAGTTTGTTGGTAATCTAAGGGGGAAATGATTGCAAGGTTTTGCTATTGTACGAAAATAAATCTACATTTCCTACTTTCAGAGAGGTAACACGCGTTAGACAGAAAATACAGAAAAGAACACTGCTTGAAATGTATTTCCTAAATAGTTTGGTTTCAATTGATGCCACTTGTAATTTCCCTCCTACTAATAAGTCCTTTTGTTAAAATAGTAAACAATTTCAAAAATGCCACAAACTATCACTTTGCCATGAACCATCAACAATTATTATGCGCGTTTACCACAATGCTCTGTCAAGAAAAAACGTGCTAATAACATGAATCATGTTCGGTGTATTTATCACTTTTCTTGGCAATTAGTTCAATTGACTTATTCAAGGTGTTTGTACATTTTGATTTAAATGAAGAAATAATAATTGAGTAATTCAGGGTTGCCCAAAGTGTAACGAGTGTCGTATTAACGACTATTTTGCAGCACATACAAATGTATCACATGAATTATTGTTATTATTCTACGAGAATTTTAAACCTTAGTATAGGCCTCCTCGTTACCACCAGTATCCAAATAATAAGATCTACGATATAGTTTAAAAAAACCTTTTCTTTCTCTTTTTGGGTTTTTTGCGTATCGGAGCGTATTACCGAAATTCGCAGTGGTATTTTATGTTGGTATTAGCATGAGGATCTAGCGTCAAGTCTTAAGTATTCAAATTTTAAAAAATAACCACTTATCCCAATTACTCTTCCAGTTTGAGAATGGAGAATAGAAAATGGTACGCTAAAATGGTACGCGTGGAATCGCCCATACAGGGTGAGTCAAAAAAAAGTTTACCCTAATTGAACAAATCTAAAAAAATATTTCTGACCACAAAATCAAGGCAAACAAAACTTTAAATGATTGCGCCATTTCTTTGCTACCATCTGGAATAAAATCACGCTATTTGATGATACCGTTAAGTAAATATTACTATTTCTGTACAGGAGCTGTTTTTTTCACCAAAAACACGGTTTTTAATTTCAAGCTTAATAATGTTTACTAGGATTATGATGTAAAGCATTACACATCTTGTTTATTAAAAGAATTAAGTAGACAATAGACTTGTTCAAAATTGTCTCCTAATAGATTAAAACAATAGACAGCTTTAAGGCCTATTTATGACACAATTACCACACTTTAATCAATTCATAACAAAGGAATTGATCCTTTCGCTGTCGGTATTGTAATTTTTTATTGGTTGTATCTTATGAAATATAATGGTCAAGATCGGGAAGCGTGTTCGGACGTTAAATTGGTCACTTTTATTCAAAACAGCGTAAAATAAGTTTCCCTCAACCAATCTAAACCAGATAAACTTCATATTAAAGCTAATTGATTCGTCTTTATACCGTAGTACATTGTTTTGAAAACAAACGAAAACTTGTTTCTAAAAAAATCGCTGAAGTTGAGTAAACTTTTTTTTTTTTGACTCACCCTGTATGTATGATAAACCAATAGGAATTCCGATTTCCGGCATATCGTGTCCAGCACCATTTGCTGCATGGCATAATAGTGTAGTCAGCCCTCGTAGTTAGATCTTTATTATACATCAGGCCGGTAAGAGACAGAGGGCAGGCTTATCAAGGTTATGGGCATTAGGAATGTATGCAATAATTATCCGATTTTGATTATCCGCTTTTTAAACATTTTTGTCTGATGCGTAGTTTGATGGTCATTTTTGGTGTACGTCTATAATACATGTATTGAGATTTTCACACAACTTACGATTTCTGTAAGCATTAGGCCTACCTACATTCTAAAAATATCTCACGATTATAAAAATATACCGGAATTTACATGCTTTTTCTAATTAGGCTTATAAAACTGTGGCAGGATTTCAGAACTAATCCTCTTGGCATTGAATACATTTGTCGGAACGAGGTGAAAATCACCGTGTCCACCATTGTCTGACAATTGTCTTCTTGTACTGTCGTCGAAGACTAAACTTTTAAAATTTAGTTTCGAATTTTAAAGTTCGAAATGTAACTATTTTAGATCATTAGTGTCTATTATATGCCGCTCATATTAATTCCACGAAAACCATCTTACAATGCAATGCTACTTGAATACACACACGCGGACGAAGAAATAAAGACGGGAAAACAAATGAATCGAAGCATAGATTAGGATTAAAGTTCAAAAGTTCACTCTGTACAAACCGCTGCATTTATTTATTTGTTTCCTCATGTACAAAATCACATTCATTTGACTAATAATAATATGCATGATGTACAAGTCATATTTCATTTTCCCTTAGAGGTGAATATAATCCTTCAGATAGACCTTGACATTTGACAAAGGTTTCTGAAAAATCTGTTTTATTGGTAAAACCAACAGCCGCGTGGAAAGTGTTAATACTATATAGCTTGTAATAAATATTATTTACATATAATTATGTAGTTAAAATTCCAAAAACTAAAACATTTCTATTTGGAATAGCTTAATCGATTATAACAATAATTTCTTTTAAATGTATAAGGAACGTACCGAATATTATTGCCTATCATTACTTGAGCAAACCTGTACAATTTAGGCCAAATAAAAAAAAAAAGTTTCTCGTCCCCGCCCGCTTCCTTTTTGCCGGCCGCCTCCTATTTTCTTTTTTCCTTTTTTTCTTTAAAAAACAAACAAAACAAAAAAACCTTGTACGTCTGTATGTCTGAAAGAAGAGACAATGTTAAGTCAAATAAATTTATAAACATCTGTATTTTGTCTTTCTTTTTGTTTTCAACAAAGTTGTAGCCAGTACAAGTCTGAAAATGGTGTTAGAAAAGGTGGCTGTCATTTAAGAAACAACAGCAACTGGAAAAAAGGTCGAAAGCGGAAGTGGTTTTTTTTGGGAAAAACAGTCTGCCATTTTGGATCCGTCATTTTGAAGAAAAAAAAGAAAACAAAAAAGGGGCCTCCTCCTTCCTTTTTTAAAAAGCTCGCACGAGAAACCTTTTTTTTTTTTTGCCTTATAAATAATGACAAATAATGAATGTACACATCTTTTAAATAGAATATAGAAACAAGAAACCCATGTATATAGAGGAAAATATCTCAATTTTAGATATAAATATAGTTGACGTATGTCAAACAAAATGCTAAAAAACAATTAGGTCTATCAACTTTACTAAGACTCTGATTCAGAGTACTCACTAGACTCTAAGTGTGTAATATTGCAATGTTTTAAATATAATGTTGATTAGTTAATTTCTTTAGTTAGGTTTTAATCTTTGGAGGAAATGCTAACCCATACATGTATCATTCTTCTTAAAGGTGGCATGCACACACGGTATATGTACAACATAAATCATATCATTAATATTTATTATTTAAATTGCTGTTTAGGCAATATCCCTGTTCTACGGGCCCGCCCGACCCATTTGTTATTCCATATTTCAGTTTGATTTGATTTTTTTTTTTGATTTTTTTTAAAATGTTTTAACCGGGTTTTTTTTTATGAAAAACAAAATAATATCAAACGCCCGACCGACCGACTCTAACTCAGAAGTCCGTTTGGCCGTCATTTTTCTTGTCGCCTTATCATTATTAATTGCATTGATTGCCTACATTTTAAACGTGTATACATGTAGCTCACAGAAAATAAGTTTACATGAAATTAGGCTTAGGTTTCATATCGCATAATTATGCCCATGTTGCGATTAACTTCGGAGGTGGTGCACGTGGCAAACATAATGTACAAAAACTATTATAATATTAATATCAAAAATACAAACTTTGGTGATAATAAATATGAATTACTTAAACAAATTTACATACTAACATAAGACATTAAGTGACGTCTTTAGATTGGCTAATATAAAACCATATATAATAACTTTAATAGTACCGGCAATTATCTTTTAATTCATAAATAATAAAAGCATTTAAGATGTGGCGAAATGTAGCCAGCAGAAAAGAATGGCGTTATATCTTCTACTATAGTATTCACTGTATATATATTGGCAATAATATAAAAATGCCAAGGACACGAAATTACACATACACCGTATTGCTACCCTCTGATACAGAGTACTTGCTGTGTGTTAATTGCATACTGCAATAGTTTCTATAAATATATTATTGTTATACTCTTATTTTATTTTATTAAGAAAGCCCATTTATAACATGTTCTACATGCATTGTATGTATTTCATGTACAAAATAAAAATGCAATCCTATTGTTAAAGCCATCCTTCGTACATATATAGAAAGACCGTTTTGGTTTTTGGAAATAGTGTTGAAAGGTTATCCGATCCGGTTGACTGTTCTTGCGTCAAACTGGTATTCTTTTAAATTCAGAAGGCCTTTAAGGATTATGGTATATCTAACTTCCTTTATAGGACCGGTAGAAGACAAAACAGAATTGCGTTTTAGCTTGAGATGACTTATTCATTGATATTCACATAGTGTATGAAGAGTTTTATCACCCAACCGCTGTCAATTTGAGATATTTTCTGCAAAATGTTGGTAAATTGTTCAAATTTTACAAATTTTACAAATCTTAAAACCATTTTTTCTAAATATGTTCAATGAGTTTTTGTGTTTTTTTCACCCCCCCCCCCCCCCCCCCATTATTGACTGTCGTGTCGCTTGAGATTTGCACTGTCGGTTCATTTGACAAGAGGAATCATGGAATTATGACGGTCAAAAGTACAAAGATGGAATATGTTCGCGCGCACTGTGTCCTTAAAATATAATATATTTTTGGTAGAGCTTGTTTTAAGCCGAAATGTACCTTTTTTAGTCGGAAAAAATAGTGTCAGTTTTCATTTCTTGCCTCCCCCAATATGAAAAACCTAGCTACGTCACTGTTTCCGAGGCCGCTTTCTTTTTTGTGACGTTTGGCGATGAAACAAGTGTAATACTGTTCAAAGAATGGCCTATACATTTGGTGGGTTATTGTAACGTGTATTCATCAACATCATCAACATGCGTGTCGGTCATATATTTATATATCTGTGGTGTTGGTCTTTATAAATACGGAAACAGACTATAATAGCTCCCGCAAATATGGCCGACACATGACAGATGGCCTTTGCAACCCTCCTCATTCAATACAACCTACATGGTGAATGACCTCAAAATTGGCATAACCTTTAATACCATGTTTACTTGAAATGTTAATAAATTATGTGCATTCTAGCCAAGGGTTACTTGAAATAGAGTTTAGTGTTACCCCCAAGAGGACAACTAATCCAAAACACGGATAATCTCTATACTATTATATTGACTATAGACTATGGCTTTCAGTTACAATTATTTTTAGCCTAAATATTAGACAAAATAATGTATAATTATACGTATTAAAAGTGTTAAATATCTACATACAAAATACTTAATATAGCGACTTTATACATAATAAATTAAAAATTAATACTGATCTTGATATAAATATAGCTATATTGCGACAATATACTGGCCTTTTCATCAATGAACATACAATGGAATGTTGATTTAAACATTTGGGAATGACAATTTTTGAAGTATATATAAACATTAAGGACAAAACATCCTGAAGAAATATACCTGTATAGCCCAAGAAATGAACATCTAAAAACAAATGACATAATATACACCTCAGCCCATAAAAGCTTCATCTGCAGTTCCCATGTAATTGGAGAAGAATTGGTATACCCTTTAACGCGATGCTTCAGCGTCCTGTTGCTCCCGCACTATGTGCCAGGCGTGAATCTGCGTTGAGCTCACATTGACAACCTACACCTACTTGCTGTAAATATGTCTCCCACTCTTCGACGTATAGGACTTCTCCGTCTTCAACGGTGGCGGTACAATGATTGGTACGTCGAAGCATGGTCAGATTAAAATAGGTCTGTGCACAGCGACCATGTGGACCTGGGAACATATAGGAAGACACAATCATTCAAATGTTCAGTAATTCATCTGCCTTGTTTGATTTGCAATACGTTTCGAGTAAAGTATTTAATATTAAGTATAATTAAAAGTTAATTAATTGCGATAATTCATATTTAAAGGTAGGTGTTGCGATTGCTGGCCCGATTTTCGACTTCACGTTTTCAATTCGA
This sequence comes from Ophiura sarsii, assembly GCA_035610835.1. Classification (NCBI taxonomy): domain Eukaryota; kingdom Metazoa; phylum Echinodermata; class Ophiuroidea; order Amphilepidida; family Ophiuridae; genus Ophiura; species Ophiura sarsii. The sequence continues at coordinate 64,213,851 of CM069451.1, forward strand.
CGTGAAGGGTCATCCTTAAAATAGTCGTATTCCCAAGTTTGAGTTGCATACCTCCGATGGATATTATTTTATAAGCACAATGGGACATGAAATTTGTCGATTGAGTAGTACACAAACTGGCCGAGTGTTCACCTTTGGCACTAATTCACTGCATTTTTACCTGGTCAGCTGTAGAACGGGGCCCGTTTCAATTGAGGGCGCTCTCAAACGACGGGTCTACGTAACCAAGGTAACGCACACCCGTCAATTTGCGCAATGATTGAATTTTCGCCTTTGATTGATTGATTGATTGATTGATTGATTGATTGATTGATTGATTGATTGATTGATTGATTGATTGATTGATTGATTGATTGATTGATTGATTGATTGATTGATTGATTGATTGATTGATTGATTGATTGATTGATTGATTGATTGATTGATTGATTGATTGATTGATTGATTGATTCCATTCAAAGCTTGATTGATCCCATTCAGAGCTTGATTGACCCCATCAGAGCTTGATTCTCTTACCATGATGTCCAGGAAAACACGACCCGTTATCGCCCTCGGGATTGCAGACTGCCTCATTAATATATGGAGGGAAAGTTCCTGTTGGTAATCTCGTAGAAGCTGAACACTCCGAACACAGTTTTATGTAGCCATCTTCTTCGCGGGCTCTGGCGAGACAATATTGAATCTCGGATTCACCTGTAAAGGTTGAAAAAAACAAAATTACAAATGAAGGTGTCTGAAATTACAAATCAAATGGATATCAAATCGCTAGACACTTTGCTTATTATATTATCTTGTAACTGTTTGTTCAAAGAAAGGCAATTTCCCAGACGTAATTACCGCCAATAATGTTCAGTGTTAAAAATCCGACATATCCCCAACAATACATCTTTAGGGGCCTATTCTATGAGTATGCCTACATTTATAAGTGTGTCATGAACTTTTGGAATTCCATTTTAATTTAAAAGATCTATTGTTCCTGTTTGCCGAATTCGGAATATGTTACGTTTTTTTCTTATCCAATATTGTAATTTAAAGGCACTTTGATACAATGCTTCAGTGTTTTAAGGGAATGACATGCGCATAGTATATCAATCGTTCTATGTGTGTGGTGGGTGGGTGCTTGCTTTTATACTAATGGTCAGTTTTAATACTCCCATCATTGGGCCTACATTGGGCCTACGTCGACGTCAGCCCAACCATAGGCGTTTAAACGGGCCTTAAATCACACGTTTTACTCAGATTAGGCGACGGTCCGGCACTCGGTGTACATTGATTAAAAACAAGGGCAACAATCATGATAATGTATTGTCTTGTCCCTCGTTATGGAAATTTAACCGTAACCCTATATTTAAAGTATCTCCCGTTAGTGAATGTCGTGGAGGATTTACCAAACTTTTTTAGTAGTTTAGTAACTACCTTTCGACAGGGTGCCAGTGGCCGTCATAGGCGGTGGACGCGACCCCCACCCCCTAAAATGTCACGATCATCTCTGCGACCCCCAATACGAAATGTCCGCCGCCCCCCCCCCCCCCCCCCCCCCCCCCCCCCCCCCCCCCACCCACCATTCTCATGCCTCAGCCGCCATTGGTGGCCGTTCGCGAGTTAGATTAAACCCATGACGATAATCTGTCAATCAACTTACTTTCATCAGCTTGTCGTCTGACACGATTCACACCTGCATCCTCCGGTAACACAAACCGTCTTCGAATGCGAGAATGGGTGCTATTGGTTGGATTGCTACGATCTACTCTCAGAGCATCTTCAATTTCTTCTTTGGTTAGATTTGAAAGTATTGCACTCTATTTTAAAAATAAACACATTATAACAGTTAGTTAGATATTGTTTTAACTATTGAAAGTATTGCATAGATTGCTTGATTGCTTGATTGCTTGATTGCTTGATTGCTTGATTGCTTGATTGCTTGATTGCTTGATTGCTTGATTGCTTGATTGCTTGAGTGCTTGAGTGCTTGAGTGCTTGAGTGCTTGAGTGCTTGAGTGCTTGAGTGCTTGAGTGCTTGAGTGCTTGAGTGCTTGAGTGATCGAGTGATCGAGTGCTTGAGTGCTTGCTTGATTGCTTGATTGCTTGATTGCTTGATTGCTTGATTGCTTGATTGCTTGATTGCTTGATTGTTTGATTGTTTGATTGCTTGCTTGCTTGCTTGATTGATTGATTGATTGATTGATTGATTGATTGATTGATTGATTGATTGATTGATTGATTGATTGATTGATTGATTGATTGATTGATTGATTGATTGATTGATTGATTGATTGATTGATTGATTGATTGATTGATTGACTTACGTCTGATGATGGAACTGATAGCGGACTTAGAAACATGTCGGGATCGATTCCTGCGTAGCGTAAATGGTCGGTATCGTTAGTGACGTTTTGCATTATTTGCATCAAGGATTCTTCGGACTGGCGCCGACAAATTGAAGAACGACGTATCCGCCTCGGGTGGTATGAAGTCTCGGTTGAATTCTGTTTACAAATTAAGAAAACGATACAATGTGTCTATAAATATTATATAGTAGGCTACATTTAAGTACAACTATTCAATTTTAAATTCTTGAAAACAATACTATATAATATGCTATGTAATATCAATTAAGACGTCGCGAAATTATTACGCATCGACCATTTCCCCCACTTTGCCCCTTTTGCCCCAATAACTGATCTATCAGCAAATCATCCTTGTGGGCTCTAGGCATTCATCGACGTATATATAAATATTTGCAAATAATTGGTTATAAAGGTTTACGCCGTTGATACATTATAGTTAAAGTGCCTTGGGTAGGTAACTTATTATATTAAGTTAATGAACCGATTACTAGTACTTGATAAAAATATATTAGCTAAATATATAAAATGGGATATCAAAGACTCACGTTCAATCTTAGTTCAATCATTAACGTTCTTGATAGACCTGTTGAACCAAAGAGATAAAGAATACAATTGTCAATGGTTGTTTATATACAATGCATTAAAATAGTACTTAAATGTCAGAGTTAAGGGATTACCGGTTCTATTCGTATAATGACGTCAGAAACACGGCAAGCCATTTCAAGTGGAGGGTTTGCGAAAACTATTTATAGGTGGTTTAAAGTTTCTTTTTCGATTTTAACGAAATGTTGAAAACACGTTCTTCGAAATCCCAAAGTTCAATCAACCGTTAGCGTAATGAATATCGAAGGAATAGTCCCATCAAACATGTCAAATATAATAATAGAAGGGATTATGTTAATGAATAAATGGTACTAGATAGGAATAATATGGTGACTCAACGGTAATTTATGTGATTTCCTCTTTAATCTATACATTTACAGAATGTATAAAGAATCTTATTTGAATTTAATTGTGGTCATTGAAATCACCAATTGATTAAGAGCAATTAATAAACTAATAAAATGTATCATGGAACAATCACCTTTTAATAATAATAAGACTCAATTGGTTTCTTAATGACTTTTAAAAGGAAAGAACATTTAGTGGTATCCTCTTTATATCAGTACTGACATTAGTACTCCAGGTCTTGATACATTTCAGCATTTGATAGAGTTATCCATGTAGCCAAGCGGAACGGACGGCAAAGGGGGTTCGCACCCGGCCTGGTCCAAATATCATAAAACAGGTGTTTCTTCTTTCTGACAATTTTAAACACCGTATCGCATCGCCCTACTCCCGACAAGGTGACTGATTATCCAAAACATGACCCACCTCGATACTTTAATATACAAAGATAGGCTTAACACTTTTTCCAAGTCATTATCATGATTATGTTAATAATTTTCAATATATAAACAAACCTACCATTTTTAGATCGAATCTTTTCAATAATACTGGAATGTCTAGTTGTCTTCGGTGAATGTTCATTGTTGGTTGCTGATAATACTAATGATGTCCGACGCTCAATACTGGCACATAGACAAGCACTGATTGTTGTAAATATAAATAGCACGAAGGTAGTACTAAAAAACGATGAAGTTATGTTAACCTGCGAAATGAGCAAAGACAAAAATGCTACATTAATACAATTTTGTCGTGCGACTATATTGTTTCTCGAAAAAAGAAAAAAGAAAACCCATACGATGAATTCAACAATCTACTCATAAGTGCTCGTATAAGAGAGGAGACCTATGTTTCATTATATGACCCCATGATTGTGATAAGCTGATACGCGAGAAGAAATTTGAAGAAAAAACAAATCCATTTTACAAACTTGTCTAAAACTTACTGAAATAATGCAAAAATGGTCAGTTCGATATAAGTTGTTTGTTATGTCAGACATGTCAGAGATCGGTAGAACGAACATGACGAACAAAGTGCGTTGCAGGACTAAGAGGAGCCTATCATGAAATGTATTGCCGCCTTATGCAAACTTCAAATTGTAAGCCAAATGATGAGTGAATTTTTGGTGTCCAACTAGATCGAAGCCAGGATGTAAAGACACAGAGAAAAGGATCAATTGAAAACGAACAAGTTGGATACAGATGGCCGTGTATCGGAGCATTGTATAGGTCTAGAGAAACATATCAATCTATCCAAAGTGCATGTGCGCACTCGGTTTGCTAGGCAAGGAGATGAACTCAATGAAGGAATGGATGGACAGGTGGTGAAACACTATAGCACCGTTTCATCAGTACATTGCGGTAGTAACCAAACTCATCCACTGCATTTACTTCTTCGCGGGAAAAGAGGAGCACATGCGAAGTAGTTGGAATGGAAGGATATGACACACATGGTAAGAACCAATAACAAAGAAAGCCGGAACACAGACGTCGACTAAGTGGCTTGAGGTTTCCACTCGCCCCGAGTCCATTGGAGTCGACGAGTTGAATCAATATTGCGTGAATGGTTCATAAGGTGAACAGAATACTGTGCCAGATGTGCATTGTGGGAAGTCATTGGGCATCCGCTGAGAGCCTTGCACATCTATTTTGAAGTCATAAGTTGCTGTAAGCAAAAGTAAGCATTATTCCAAATTACCAAAGATTGGTAAGCAGAATCGCACTTTTCACGTATAGGCAACATGGAGGGGGGGGGGGGCAGGATGGGAACAAAATTCAAATGCAAAGCATCTGTTTGACAAAAGCTGTACATTTATAGAATGTCATAATTTACTGTGAGCAAATGGATAGCCATTCTAAGACGACGATAAATATAGCTATTGGTTAAACAGAATGGTTACTATCATGACTATGTAATGCGGAGAGTGCATATGAGGCGCGAAATTCCAATGCTTGAAAATGTTTAGGCTCATGGTCATGGTGATCGCAAATTAATGCTATTGAATAATTATTAACGATAGATAGCCTACCTTCATTTTTGTATATAATATATATTGATCCACGTAAATGTAATACTGGTCTCACTTAATTAAAAGTTCCTCATTCAATTATCAGAATACGTTTCGAAGTCTTATATATAGGCCTGACCGTGACAATATAGCGCCACCCTGTCGACCAGATCGGAATTGCTCGAGCATGAAGCTAGGTTTACCTGTTATTTTATTTTTGGAATATGACGAATGTCACAAATCACACTGGGCCTAACCATGCTAACCGGAACCGTTTTGAACTGTATTTTTAAAAGATGTACGGTAATATTGTATTTGGTACATGTGTAGTATTAGTATTTAGGCCTACAAATAATAGTCTATAATGTAGAGCTGATACGGTATGCAAAAGGGTTGGCATCCATGCATTTTGGTGATTTTGAGAAACAGCATGAAAGTATTCTGGGTTAGTGTGATTGATCCTTTGAAATATTATTTGTAGAATTAAAGAGGTGCATAGTATGTTTTTCAAATCAATCACTTCTATTTGTTTGGTTATTATATTCTTAATTCTTCAAAAAATGGATGTAAGCCCTTGGACGTAAGTATTTTTGCATAACAACTCTGATTTCTGTATTGAATTGAATAGAAACTACTACCAAAATACTATAATATTGCCGGTTATAACTCATTTAAAAAAGTGGACAGTCCGGGCCGATTCCCATTCAGGAACCCTTCCTGAACCCGTATTACCCATAATGCAATGCGACAGTTTTGGCTAGTCCTCTAAAGGAGCCCGCTTTTCATAACGAACCTTGAAATATTATTACAAATTATACCTATTTTGTAACGATATAGTAATATTACAAATTATACCTATTTTCATAGAAAAAGGTGTTCGAACACTGACTCTAATTGCCATGCATATTGGACCATATCAAGCACACTATTTGAGTCACGTAAAAATCGAAACTTGTTTCTGGTAGCCTGAAGTATCCCCTTACTTATATCCCTCCCCCTTCCCAACCGATCAATGTTGCAAGGCCATGTGCTGATGGTGGGCAAATTGTGGGATTCAACATTGATCAGAGGGGAAGGGAAACCACTTTACATTACACCTACACAGTGTTCGAACACTTTTTTGGAAAAGGGGGAAAAGAATGAAAGAACATAATTATTATACAAAGAAATAAAGAGAGATCGGAAAGTCACCAATGAAAAATTGAACGTGGAAAAATGAATGTAATAAATAAATGCGTAATATTATTAAACTAAATATTGAAGAAATGGATATAGACTAAGGACAGCTGTAAGATTCGAACACACGACATTGACAATAAAGGATTAAAGGTAGAGATAATACAACGCGCTAACCAACTGAGCTAATCGATTGGTCAATGAAAACATATTTTCCAAAAGGATAGTAGTAAGCTCGGTGGTAAAGTATGAACAATGGTAAAGGTAAACCGTTACCCGTCTCTTCATTGAAATAACACGCAATGGAACGATTTACCGTAAAAAAAGAAAAAGTATATGGGCGATTCCATGAAAATGTGACGGAGCAAAAAAACTGAAAATTGCTCCAAAAGATTTATTTTTACCTCTATGTTGTTCAAAGCTCATGCAAAGGTTCAGGAAAAACTGTTACAACATTTCGCTAATGTTTACTATGAAAGAATTCTACTTTTCTTACCCCAAAAATGGTAACACGTGTTACCGGAGCAACACTTTTTTGAAAATATTTACTTTATTGATTTGGTTTTAATTTACGCCACTCACTTATAATTTTAATTCTACTAGTTAGGCCCTATTCAAAAATAGTAAACAATTAGATAAATTCATAACCACCACTCTACAATAGGCCATCAAAATGTCGTAACGCGTGTTACCAAACTCGTATTCAGGAAAACGTGCTAAAACTTCAATTGTTCAAGTGATATTTATCACTATATATATTTATGGTTAATATGTTAGTTCAATTGCCAAAGTCAAAATTAATTTTAATTTAGAAATGTAATAAAGAATCTAAGGCTAGTAAATAATGGCTGGACAAAGTGTAACGCGTGTTACCGTAACACGTGTTACCGACTATTTTGCATTTTACAAAAAAGTGAGAACTTTAATTCTTGTTATTATTCTAGTTTTATAAACCTTATAAAGGTACTTGCTTACAGTAGTGACCAATTGATTGTAGGTTGGTTAGTTGAAATACACAAGCAAAACAAAGTTGGGATTTTTTTTGGTGCGTCTTTTTTCGTAAGGCGTGTTACAGATATTCGGAGCGATCTTACATTAACATGAGCTAATATTTCATATTGGTGTTAGCATGAGGATCTAGCCTTAAGTCTTGGGTATTACAATACAAAAGATGAAAACTTCATTCAAATTACTTTTACAGTTATAGAGTGGAGAATAAAGAATGGCGCGCTTAAATGTAACGCGTGTTACCGTGGAATCGCCCATATACGTTTTACACGTGCTTTTGTATGAAGGAAAATCGTACTGCGATTTACCATTGGCGATTTACCATTGACCACATCGACCCACGTGTATTTTATGTTTATACATACTTTGCGTCATGTTCAATAGTTGTCGTTTTATTCATTTCTTGAGACAAAATGCATTCGTAGTATGGTTTTGATATGATTTATATTGAATTTGTTAATGCTGCAAATATAATATTTATTAAGTAACCATAATAAAACAAATAATATAATTGAAATAATATTAGCCAGATATAACATGCATTTTTAAATTTGAAACACGATTTAGGCCTATACCTGTTGTCTGTGTCCGAAAATTGAATTTTAATATATTAATATATTATTGGGTATATCAGTGAGATGGTACGATGTTCATTATGAAAGAAATTAATAACATTAATAGGCCTAAACAATCAAGCTGAAGGTATTCATATTCATATATCCATGATCTATCACGCATTCAGGGCTACGATATGTGCATTATGTGACCGTTCCCTAAACGTCTTTCGATTTTCTTCTTTGGTGTGATGATAGCTGTAGACAATCCCGAGAAGCATGCAAAATGTCATTGGATTTACTCATATAATAACAGAGTTATGGGCCGAAAACTGAAATTAGATGATTTTCTTAAGCGTTTTTATACACAATCATAGAAAAGGGGTGTTCGAACACTGACCCTAATTGCCATGCATATTGGACCATAACAGGCACGCTATTTGAGTCACGTGAAAATCGAAACTTGTTTCTAGTAGCCTGAAGTATCCCCTTACTCATATCCATCCCCTTTCCCCACCGATCAATGTTGCAAGGCCCTGTGCTGATGGTGGGCAAATTGTGGGATTCAACATTGATCAGAGGGGAAGGGAAACCACTTTACATTACACCTACACAGTGTTCGAACACTTTTTTCTAACATTGTAGACATATTTTAATATGGGTGAAACATTTTGTATAATATAATGATATATTTTATTGTCGTTCTCAGCGTTCAGTGGCTCAATTTTAATTCGTTATATTGATTTGAGGGTCTATGAAGTTTACTACAAACTATAAATGAATATCGATTTTATTTTTTTTTGCGACTTGCTCGAACTTGGTAATATGAAAGATCATACAATAAAAAAAGTTATCGCGTACTTTTTCAGATAAACGAATTTGTTAGCGAGGTAGTTAGCCAATTTCTTAATTACAATCAATTAGGAAAATCAACACAATAATAGCTATTAATTATGACTAAAAAGTTTATCTTATATCTTGACTCATTTACTGATCGTCATTGATTCAAAGATCCATCGTATTTGGTTAAAATTAATAAATTGGTCTCTTTGGTATTACCACTATACAATATATACATTCACAAGGGATTATGGGTAATACTTCCAGTTCAGGAATGCTTCCAACGGGAAATCGGCCCGGACTGGTGGACGTAAGTCCTTTTGTTGCATATCAGTAGGGTTCGGCAGAATCCGTGATTTTTTTAAAGGTCCAGCGACGTGCTCATGAAACTTATTTTTAAAAGTTAAACAATATATTAGTTAGAACATTTCACATGTTATTTTTTATAAAACGTGAATAAATATATTTAAAAAAGATAAAATACGTTCGGCCGTATACCAAATCCAATACTTTCGCCAGAAACGCAATGAACCATGAAGAGGTTTGGGCGACTTCAATGGTGACGTAGATGCGGGAGGAATTGCAGTGTCAACACGGTCGGATTCCCAGATCTACGTCACAGTTTCCGTGTTGCCTAAGAGGAGGAATCGTAGTCAGCAAACAATGCACCACAAAATATGGCCACAAAATAAAAATAACATGTGTATCAAGTTGCAAAGGTTGCCTTACAAACAGTATTACAGTAAATATTTATTTCCTTGTTTTTGTTTTTTACCTCGAATGTATCACGGATTGCTCACGGATGTTGCCTTAAAGATCCACCGAAGTGTAAATGTATTATATATCAAAATAAAGACAAAATCACAAGGATTTCGAAAATAAATCCTTTTGTTGCATATCAGTATTTACACTTCGGTGGATCTTTAAGGCAAAATCCGTGAGCAATCCGTGATTTCCGCAATTAGTGTGATTTCAAGCAAAACCGAGATCAAACCGTGGGAAATGACAGGTGAAATCCGCGCGGTCTTATTTTTAGGCACTCAATTACAAATATCTATTACTCAAGGGACATAAGTAAATAAATAAGTATTAGATTGGAATAAACATACGAGGTAAAAAACAAAAACAAAAACAAGGAAAGGGCGATATAAAAAATCAAGCAGTGTAGTTCTCTAAAATGCCTCAATTCGAATAATTTGTGATTGTCATCATCAAATGAAACTGTAAAAATCGCGACTGAAATAGCCTTTCCGCGATTTTACGGTATAATTTCCCAAATCCGTGATCAAGTATGAAATCCGTGAATTACGCCGTGAAATCCGTGTTCACGGATTCTGCCGAACCCTACATATCAGCTCTTAAAAGAACTGATACGCAAAAGTGCTTACATCCATGTTAGTGATTTTGAAAAAAGGGTATGATAGTATTTTGGACTAGTGCATGTGATTGATCCTTTGAAACATCGTTTGTAGAGGTATATAGTATATCTATCAAATACAGAGTATGTTTTTTCAAATCAATCACTTTTAATCATTTTATTATTATATTCTTTAGTTTAAAAAAAAAAATGATGTAAGCCCTTTGGGCACCTTTGGGCAAAACAACTCCGATTTCTGTATTGAATTACTATGGAATGTAAAGCTAGGCCCAAAAAAATAGAGTTGACTTGCCCTTTCCGACCGACCCGAATTTTCGTAAAAAAAACAATAAAATAAAATAAAAAAATTGAAAGAAGCACATGACAATAAAGAAATATTAAAACGTGTTTTTGAGTAGTATCTGCTTGTTTAAAATTTAAACAAAAAATAAATTTAATTTAAAAAAGAAATCAAAAACATAATTGGCCCGTATTCTCGTACGTAGTTAAACACGGTTTTAAGCTAAACACGCGTCTAACTTTGACTTTAGACACAGCGTTTAACTAAACGCGATTCTCGTACATTTGTTTTACTTAAACACGCGTCTAACTCACTGAAAAGTGTCTAACTTTAAACATGGGTATGGGGGTAGTTTAAGGCGCGTTTAACTATAAACAAATACACGAACTGTATGCCTTGAATGATTACTCAACCGTGCCCGCTGTAAGCTGCCGAGCATATTGTGTAGTATTAAAAATACACGTGCGTTTGAGGTATTCGGTCGATATCTATTGTAACCTATTACTATGAGTTTAACTCGATATATACTCGGTATACGAGCGTGTTTCTACTGGAGCACTGCAAAGTTAACGCTAAGTTTTACCGCTAACTTTTTAATCTCCCCCCCCCCCCCCTCCGTTTCTACTCGCGAAAAGTTACTGCTAAGTTTATCGAACTTTTGTTATACCAAACAATGCCGCCCACCTGAAAAAAACCTGCCTCACAATGCGTAGAATCCAGCGGGTACGTGTATACGTCCGGGTCACAGAACTTAACGTTAAGATAACAAGTGGCTGTTTCTACTGGAAAAGTTACCGTTAATTACCGTTAACAAACCTGGTTTGAAAAGGTTTTTGCGGTTACAAAACTTAGCGGTAATTACCGTTATCTGGCTGTTTCTACTGGGCAACTTAACCATAGTTCCACCAATAGAAACACGCTCTAACGTGACATCTCGATAAATGCAGTCATCAAAAAAGTAACTTAATAAATGTGCTTGAAAATATCAAATTATAAAGTTGTTGGAAAATGTCACCTCTTGAGAGCTATTGCGTGTGAAGAATGGTTTGATATCAAGGAAGTTACAGTACCAACAGAAAGATAAAGTACTGTTTCCATAGGCAGCTTACTTTTCTACACACGGACTCGGCTAAGGGCACATTAATGATTGCTGGTACTGGTAGTATCTATATTACAAATCGCGTGTCCCATGTCTCATGTCCCATGACCGCTTGCGCTACCCTCGGAACCGAAATAATCCTCTGCACTTCCCCAACAGATTTAAAGTCGGTATAAATATTTAAAAGTTTGTTCATTAACCATTATTTTACTGATGGAAACATCTGTGATAATATTCACTCACTTGGACTGGAGTGTGCTTTGAGGTAAATTGGGTGCAAAATGCAAGGAACGTTTAGATTTGCGTTTACTTTTACGTTTACTTTTGTGTTTAGAATTGCGTTTACTTTTGAGTTTACTTTTAGTTTGTTCAAAAGTCAACGCTCATAATTTAACCTACTGGGCATTAACGGTACTAACAGTGCCCCCTGAAACCTAGGGACATGAGACATACGGCCTACAGTGCGCCAGGCATACGCTATTCAATTCGGGTATTACATGTGCATGTACATTAAAGGGGGAGCTTTCGATTTTAAAATTATAACTTTATAGGCATACGGCTTTACGCTATTCAATTCTGGTATACATGTCGATTTTAAAATTATAACTTTATAAATCAATCAAATTAAATGATGAATTGCTTCAGGCATGCGCTATTCAATTCGGGTATGCATGTCGACAAACGGACAATAAAAAAGTTACATAGCCTCCCCCCCCCCCCCCCCCCCTATTTCAACATATGAAAGTTACATGACACCCCCCCCCTTAGTTTACCCAACCCCTCTCCAACATAAATAATGAACGGTCCCTAAAGCATACTTCTTTTTAATTTTCTGGAGAAAATATCTGGAGTTTACCATGTCAGTTGCAGTATTGCATCTTCATTTGATGGTTGAGGATGTCTTTACCTACATTTTAACCCAATCGCAGTTGTGCAGTATGTCCGGGGTTTTCCAAATATCAGGTAGATTCTACTGGTGTTTCTGTTTCTGTATGGATACAGTTACTGTCCACCCCCCCCCCCTCCCCCCCCCCCCCCCCCCCCCCTAATGCTAATGGGAGTGACAGTGTATGATGTATTTCAACAAAACACTTTTATTAAACCATAAGTATATCATTTTTTAAACAAAACATAGAGATAATACTTGAATGTTTGGAATCTGTGTTATGTTAAGAAAACATGATTTAGTGAAAGAGTGTTTCAACGCAAGATTTGTAAAACATTTTAGAAAAGCTTAATTCTTATATAGTACACTCTTAGAAGGTCAGGATCAAATATGAGACGAAAAGGATCAATTTTGATCCAGAAGCGGTATCACATATGAGCTTACCCTTTCCGGATCAAAGTGATCCGACAAGCAGGATCAAAAAGTTTGATCCGAAATGGGATCAAATATTTCTGTCAAATGATACTGAAACGGATCAAAATAATGATCCTTAATCGGATGTACCTGTAGCTTATGATCCTACTCCAGGATCAAACTGAATCAAAGAAAAAGTGAAAACATAGGGGGTCATCGGGTGACAGATTGTAAAAACAAGCATGCATGCAAGGGTCTTTCGGTGACACCGGGCCAAAAAAAGGGGGGTATTTTTGATGGAGCCTGGTGTGAAACCTAATATTGATTGAGTGCCCCAACCCCCGGGTGCACACTGCAGACTATATATCGAGTGCAGTAAGCTTACTACATCGTGTAGGCCTAGTACATCGCAGTCATCGTGACATTTTGTGAGGAGCATTTTGACCGAAAATCGTACTGATGGTACTGGTCAGGTACAAGAAATTTGTTCACAAGAATAGAGCATGTTCAAACATAAAAAATAAAACTACTTTACCGACAAAATCATGTAACATTTTACAGATTAGACTGGATAACTTACCGCGGTATTTCACCCTAGTTTCAACTGTGGCGACCGAATTCAAAAGATCGTCTGCTTGTCGTCTATCGGTTTGCGAAAGAGTGACGTTAGTCACTCATTGACCAATGAACTGTTTCATCGAATTGATCCGGAAATCAGATCAAAGTTGATCAAGGTGAATTTGATCCGTTTGTTGATATCTATCTGGAAACGGATCAAAACGATCCGAAAACGGATCAAAACGATCCGAAAACGGATCAAAACGATCCGAAAATGATCCTTAAAGGATCAAAACAAAGTGAGCCGGAAATCTACTCATGTATTTGATCCTGACCTTCTAAGAGTGTATAGTGACTATCGAATTCTGCTTACTATAATTGCATGAGTTGTAACCAAAAACACGGGCCACAAACAGTATCGTTATAAACTCAAACTGTTAAAAAAGCCAAAAAGCACAATTTTAATGACAAACACAAGCACCCGATGGAAACAATTATATACAATTATACCACATCTTTTAACACAAATACTTCCGTGGCGTGGATACCTTGTCCTTCGCTTGTTAACCGCAGAACCCCGGTTCGATTCCCAGCCGCGCACGGCACGATATGCTTTTATTTTTTTCGTTCTTATCTTCTAGTTCTACCCTTCCACTCACAATAATGTTGAAACTTGGCTTTATCAGTTTTTAATTAATAAAAACAATAATAAGTTTATTTATTTAGTCATTATTTAAGATCCTTGGACAATTAGTACATTTTGGTCAAAATATGACCCAAAAGTCGGTGCGATTAGTGTTTGAATGGGGAAAAGGAGTTGATCTAAATTTTGACTAAAAAACCACCAAATTGCATGAATGGATTTTCAAAAATATAAAATCTTTCAGATTATGAGGGGTCACATTCCATTTCAAATAGACACCCCTGCCCCTGGGCATGCAAGCGCAATTGGTCCTTCAGCATCAGCGAATCATCCCCTCCAATGTTCACAACAAATTTACGCTACTGCTAGAATCGACTGACTTGTGGCATAAAACGTTATGCCCCAACTTACTCTTGGGTCCGGTCAGGTATAACATTTAGCGTAAATTACCCGCCAGTTACTAGCCTAGTAGCTTACCCCGCATTGGCGCTCTCAAAATGTTAGGTTACGCCTCAGTTACTATAGCGAGGTAGCGCTATTCTTCAGCTACCCGTCATTGGTGCACTCGGTAAGTTTGACGCTCTATCCGTTGCGCCATCATGTCACCTGCTAATATTCAACGTATAGAAATTTATCTATAGCTATATACTAGGTAGGACACAGTAACTACGAAATGACAAAGATCTTGCACAACTATACCAATTTTTTTATATTATTTTAATCAATTCTCTACAATAACAACAATATATATTTCCATATTTTTGTATCAAGATCTCATATACATTTTACAGAAAGCCCATAATATGGGTACAAATACCTATTTTAAATACACATAAAAGCAATTAATTGGCTCCACCACAAAACCAGAATCTGAATTCAAATGTCAAAGTCGTCCCCGACTTTGACAAAAATACTAAACACTGCGTACGTACTAAGGACCAGCCTATCTCCAACTTGAAGTTCTGGACTCCTAATATGGCCATTCTAACTTTTCCGGGGCAGGAAAAACACCACCTATCCTGACAGCATTGCAAATGTCAGGGATCTTTACCCAAGTGATATTCCATAGCTCATGATGGTATCAATATGTGTCAGCTGCTTCCAGTCCAACGACGACCGATGATGATGATGACAAGACAAATACAATTATGTTTTTAATTTCATTTTGTACTAATTTACTCAAATAGTATTATTCATACATTTGGTGCTACGTCAATGGAAAGAGAGATATATTTGCATTTATTTAATTACGATTGCGTTGTGTAATTATATTCAACTTATTACTTGCTTTTAAATTTATTTATATGTCAAAATATTTTAGAAGCTGTAACATCAATTCATCGATTATAAGCAGAATCGAAGATAGATATTGCAATAAAAAACAACATAACGTTCTTTACTGTGATGTAATTCATTGTTGAATATTCAAATAAGAAACAGAAATCCAAATGTAAACAGACGGACTTAAAATGAATTAGGTTTGAGCAAACTCACCGATGTAACGCATGGGCGGTTTATCTGTTCACGGGTAAAATCGGGTTCTGATCACTCTCTATTCAAAGCTTTGTATTAAAAAAATAAGTTGTCATCAGATTGATCTCACAATTTCACAAATTAAGTGCAGATATATTTACCTGTCAATCCCTAAATATGATGCAGCTATGTTTCCTACTTTTCAAGTTATAAGCTATAAAAAAAACTACATGTAAAATACAAATTGATATACAAAACAATGTTAATTTTGAACCAAACGGGTTTGGTTCAAAATTTAAATTTTTAAAAAAAACCGACACGTAAAAACACATATTATTGATATGTACAAAAAAAACTACATGTAAAACACAAATTGATATCATCAAAAACAATGTTAATTTGGAACCAAACGGCGTGCCATAGGAATGGATGGACGGGGAAACGGTGTAGTGGGGTGCGTTTATCTTCTTTTTCGTATTGTTTCCCCGCCCACCCATTCCAATTGCGTGCTTACACCACTTTATTTCTCTTGCTTTTATATATTGTACTTTGTTTGATTTGATGTATTGTACTTTTGTTCTTGTATACTAGTCAGGAAACTCAGGATGCACCGCCTAACGGGTGGAATGCCGCTGTTTAAAAAGTGTTTCCAAATAAAAGTGCGAGATGAATAAAGGTGAGATACATCAATTACAAATGAAAGACTTGATTAATCATGATAGATACACAGGGACTATCATGTTAGTGATGATGCACCCTTACTTCATGTACTTCAAATTACCTTAATTATATTCTGGAATGGTATCATATAGGGGAATATGGGGCAACTGGACCGTGGGGCAAGTGGTCCGAAATGAAGGATTTTGTTATTGTATGGGCATACTGCTTTCTTTTGAACAGTACGACTTTTGTTGATACTTGACATATATCCTTGCCTTCTACATTCCAAAACATTTTTATTTTTTTACACATGTGATTTCCTCCAGATCTTTGAAGCCAACTCCTTGAGTGACTGATTGAAAATTCACAGATAGTATTGGCGATATATGAAGATGGGTTTAGATCATGTTTAATGTACTTTATGATTGACAGATATGCAACAGTAAATATATTCATGCAGTACAGTCGTCTTATGCTAGGTGCATATTGCATTTGATGGGTGCTATATTGTAGTGTGCTTTCCGAAATATGATTAAAACCATAGGTTGTGGTTGAAATGACCGTAAAATGACCGTAAAATGGCGTAAAATTGCTAATTTGGGACATTGGTGGTTTGGATTTGCGATCAATATTATCATTTAAAGAATGCTTCAACTTAAATCATTATCACGGGTATTCATTTGGTAGAGTTATTAGTTTTGTGAATTGGCAAATAACAAAGTACACCATTTCTTATTCTTTTTAAAGACACTCGTCTACTTGCAGGACCCGAACGCCGTAATATTTGCGAATTCAAAAATACTCGCTGGCTACAGAAATCCGTGTAATGGCTAAAAACAAAAATGCAATTTTGCCTTTTTTCTGAAATGTATTGGAGTTATTGATTATTATGACAAATGGTGGTATGTTTTAAAACATTTTGGCGTAACATTTATTACGTCACATGCGTATTTGAATAATGGGCAAGTGGTCCGAAGGGGTATGGGGCAAGTGGTCCGCCTGCAAAAACTTAATCAAAATTGTAAAATTCATTTTGAAAATTAGTTGTTAGTGTCAATAACACATGACTCGGTATTGAAATGTGAATAGAATATGAAATAATTCACATTCTTTCTAGTTCTTAGACATTTCGGGTCTAATACCACTATTTCTGCTATTGAAGGATTACAATATGACATGAAATCGCTTTAGAATGGTTTAAAACCTCGGTATTATGAATTACATCTTTATTATATTTTGAATGGTGTCTCTGTAAAGGTATTTGCTATGACGAAATATCATTATTTATGTATTTTATCCACTGCTTTTTGTGTATATTAACCGTTGGGTCATCATTGTCATATTGACTAACTTCCCCTGTATACATGAAAAGCTGGCTAAATATCAAGTTGGTTTATTATAAGTACTAAATGATGATTATATGAAGTAAATAAAATCATTAAAGAAAGGGGTATATATAGACAAATGTATGGGGCATCTGAATAACACAACCATGTAACCATTTAGCTAGGTTCATACCGATTTATCTAATAAATGTGCAGTCGAAAATTTCGCTTGCTTTGTATACCATTAGTATACTGCTATTTACACGTTAACCACGAAAACTGTATGAAACATGGGTTTCATGAGACATCCATGTATCCTTTTTACATGTTAAATAATATGGAAATGTGTTTATAAAGAAAATACTGCCTAGTTTCCGTGTTGTCATTCACTGATTTCTGTGTATTCTAACCGTTGGAACATATAGGACCAGTTGCCCCAATGATGGGGTAACTGGTCCGTTCCAAGTAAAGTTTTCAGTTAGTGGTAATTGGCCTCTTCTTTAGATATTTTTTAACATTGATTATATGTTATATATGTAAACAGTTACAAGGGTGATATTTTCATAACAATTCCATAAATATTTACGCGAGCTTTAATCGTTTATATCATGAAATATGCTTAACCGGACCATATTATTATTTGTAAGCCCGTTTAAAACCAAAATGTACCTCGAATACACGCGTAGGAATGGAGGAAAAGATAATCGAGGAAAATGGTGTAAATTCATTCGAGGTAAGGGGCCCTGTTGCGCGTGATGACGCGTACGTATGCCAAACTCGTGGACATACGCTTGGATTATTCCCGCGTAGAGATATAAGCCGAATATGTCTCGCCAATTTGGAAATAACTACGGTATATCATAATAATAATAGCACCTGGTTAGAAACTTGTTTTATTGTATATTATTATTGTCAGGGAAGGGGTGTGTGCATGGTAGGAGTGTGAGCGTCGCTTAGAACATGTTGAACGTGCATAATGAGTATGCGGATGAGATGAATAATGCATGAAATGCTGGTACAAAGGTTAACGTGCATAATGAGTATGCGGATGAGATGAATAATGCATGAATGCTGGTACAAAGGTTAACAGTCATTCGGTTAAATAGTATTGACTGTCTCTAAGTTGTATGGGGCCAGTAGACATGTCAAATGTATGTTAAAAGCCGCAAAGTTGGATTTGATTCTGTATCTACATGATATTTAGGTTGAGAAAAATTAGGATTGCATTTTTTCGGTACGTGGTAAGGGGATTCCCGCTCAATTTAAAATGGCGGCCACTTATTACAGGGGTCAAAAATGAAAATTGTTTCAATCTAACTACCAACGTGTTCGTCTGAAAACTTGGGTCGGTCGGGCCCGTAGATAGAACAGGGTTTCTTCATCGCCTTTCCCCTTTTATTTTCGTTTTGTTCTGTTTTTGTTTTGTATTGTATATATTTGTTTTGTTTTTTAAATATCTAATCCCAAGACCACCTGTAGGCATAATAGGGGACGGTCGAAACCGTATTACCCTATAATTGAACAGCGATCTATCCTAGGGAGTTATTTAAAATGCTGAATTGCATAAAGGATTCCTCATGATCCCAACCTGTCATTGAATCAACTCATTTTAGGCCCGTAACCAGTGGGAGGATGTTGTGGACCTTTTTACCAATGGAGGGCGAATTGTGGACATTGTTACCAAAGTGTTGAACTTTTTCCAACAATAAGAAAGCGTTAAAACAGCGTTTTCTGATCTTTTGTGGGACTTTTGCTCCCTTGTCGATGCCTGGAAAGAATGAATGATTTTCACTGGACAAAATGTTGGATTCCATCTGATTAACTCCATTATTTCCCCTCTATGTAATCATAAATACTGGAGAGGAATGTAATGACACCCTATTTGTGTGTAAAACGTTTATTGGACGTCGGTCAGGATACATACGCGTATACGTACGTTGACGAGAAATCTGATATTTTGGAGGTAGGCCTAAGTAGTATAACTTCTTTCTGGCATAGGCCTATATAAAAAGCCAATATTGATCGGAAATAAAGTGATTGCTTTTCAATAAAATATTAGTCAAAAGTACACACCAAATAGCACCAAATGGGTTCGAAAATTGAAGAAAAAAAATCCAATTCTGAGGGGGGCACATCACACCTCAGACTCCCCCCTGTTCAACTGCTCAACTTCTTGCATTGGGATAAAAACAAAATATTGATTGGAAATGAAGAGGTGGCTTTTCGATAAAATGTTGGTCAAAAGTATACACCAGATCGCATCAAATGAGTCAGTTCGAAAATTGAAAAAAAATCCAATGCTGAGGGGGCACAACTCCCTCAGACGCCCCCCTGTTCGAGCTTTTAAACCATCTATACTTAAATCAAGAATATATCAGTATAATTATGCTCAACTTCTTTCGTGCATTGATAAAAAACAAAGTATTTATTGGAAATGAAGAGGTGGCCTTTCGATAACATTTTGGTCAAAAGTATACACCAGATCGCATTAAATGAGTTCGAAAATTGAAAACAAATCCATTTCGGAGGGGGGCACATCCCCCTCAGATCTCCCCCTGTTCGAGCTTTTAAACCATCTATAGGCCTACTTAAAGGCATATTATGTGATCTTTTCCAGAGAGCGCCCTCTATTCATTATTTTTTTTAGAAAGTAGAATTTCTTGCAGATTTACATTTCTGATCATAAATCAGGTTACAGAGCGATACGATTCCTAATTACCTCAAAATCATTGTTTTAGAGTGAATTTAGAGTGAAAATATAAACTGTCGGTGTTATCCGACAGTTTATTTTCACTCTAAAATCATGATTTTGAAGTAATTAAGAATCGTATCGCCCTGTAACTTGGAATGTATGTACGATTTATGATCAGAAATGTAAATCTGCAAGAAAATCTTCTTTCAATTTTTTTTCGATGTTGAGGGCGTTCCCTGGAAAGATCACATAATACACCTTTAAATCAAGAATATATCAGTATAATTATGCTCAACTTCTTTCGTGGATTGATAAAAAACAAAATATTTATTGGAAATGAAGAGGTGGCTTTTCGATAGCATTTTGAAGTATACACCAGATCGCACCAAATGAGTTCGAAAATTGATTTCTTTTTTCTCTACTTCTCAGGGGGCACATCCACCCTCAGACACCCCCCCCCCCCCCCCCCCCCCCCCCCCCCCCCCCCCGTCAGAGATAGCTCGGAGGGCAGTGATGCGCACCGCTTGGATGATACCTGATCAATTTCATTTTTGCCCCCCCCCCCTAAACTTTTCTGGATCCGCGCCTGCCTATGAGACTGAGTGTCCCCCTTCCCCAGCAAATAACATGACATTCATGTGAATGTTAATAAAACACATACTTTTTTCTGCTTTAGCTTTAATATCAGTACACATCACGACAAAAAGTTGAAATTCGTTTCAGTATTTTTGAATTTTTCGATCTCTAACCAAGTTCGAACCAAAATCGATCACTCCCATGTTGAAGGGCGACACATCCCACAAACCCGGACGCACCGTACCGAGGCGTATAACAATGGTTCTGGGTGCTAGCATTGATACCAAAAGCATCTGCAACACAAAAAAGCAACAAGGCCAATTGGTTTTTCAGGGTGAATACAAATCATTGTGCATGGGTTGTAATTGTAATTGCCTTTGACCTTAATGTGCTCACTGAACCATGACACTATTGCTGTTGTATTTAGATCGTATTTAATTTACATCATCTTCTGAAATTCAGATAAATTGATAAAGGTAAACCAATCCCCCCCCCCCCCCCCCCCCCCCCCCCCCCAATATTCAGGCGGTAGGCATATCATAGCCAGAAATATATAAAGTAACGTTTATAACCCCTATCTTGGTTGATACAAATTTTTTGCCATCTAGGTCAAATGGTTGTCCCTAGATATAATTTAAAAAGATGATTTCGGGTTTTTTTCACAAATAAAATACGTAGAACTGATTAACCCCAAGATACGCTACTGACCAGTACTCAGACTAATTTACGATTTTGTAGCTGAGATTCAATATAACATTTTGTGGAATATTTCATATAAATTCATAGAACTTATTGAATGACCCTCGTATGTGTGAAGAACAACTGGTTCAGAAAAGACAGAAAACTCTGCTTACAAAACCACCGGGAAAATTGATCAACTTACATGTTGAAAACGTATATGATGATATATGCCTCCTATCATAATCACGGAAGTAATATAATATAATCAAGCTTTGATCACGTCCGGTGGGGAAGACCTGAATATGATCTTGTCCGACCCATGTAGAAATGTTGACTCAGTCAACCTTTACCTCCATTGTGGTTGACGAGTTGAGGGTACATTGATAAGCGCTCGTCCAGGAGGACGGTTCTCGGTCCAGGAGGACTACGTCATGTGTTCAGATCGTGCTGTGGCGTGTAATCGTGACATTTTGTATACAGCTATTATAATTTACAAGGTGCACCGCACAATTTATGTGATGACGTCATTTTCGTGTAAACGTCAAAATTGTCGTTCGTATACCCCAATGTATAGGAGTAAGTTTTAAGCTTCGTCTATCTGATTTATATTGTCTCATAATAGGCTAAATGTCGCCGATTTGTTTTCCCTTTTAAAGAGAGCACGTGTGGTCTAGTGGATAGCATGCCGGTCTCACAATACAAAGGTTGTGAGTTCTAGCCCCGCTACAGCCAACGTGTTTGTATCCTTGGGCAAGGTACTTAGTCTCAATTGCCTCGTCGACCCAAGCGAGATTGGGAAGCTGTTAGGGGATATTACAATCTAAGTGCTGATATTGTGTGCGCCGTGTCGGTAGCCTAGTAAATTAACTGTCACTGGGTAAATGAAGCGAAATGATTGTGACGATTTCCTAATGGCAGCAAAAATCAGTGGTTCGGAAGTCACATAAAAATGGCAAAGGAAAAAAAAAACACTAATAGTGACCTTCTGTTGAATTTCTTCATGGAAAGAAACGTGTGTGTTACCAATATTTTTCTTTCAACCAGAGAAAAATTACTTCCCTTGGATGCACCCTCGGTCAAAGCATTTTCATTTACTTGACTACATTGTGACTCGTAGGACAGATCTTGCTGATGTCTTATTAACAAAAGCAATGAGGGGAGCAGAATGCTCAACTGACCACTACATGGTACGTTCCCAAATCAGACTCCATCTCCTAGCAATGCACCCAAGAAATTAGATGTCAACCAGTTGAAAGATGAAGAACACAAAAGGAAACTTGAAACAGCAAAGACAAAATCTCTTCAAGGCAACAAAATCATCTCAGATCCAAATTATGTTGAAGAACAGTAAAAACTCCTTAGAGAATCCATCTTCTCAACCGCTATCGAAATACTTGGTCATCGTAAACGAAAAAAAATCCTGACTGGTTCCAAGAACAAGATGACAGAATTCAAGCATTGTTGGATCCTTTAAGTAACGGAAGAACATCAAATCCAAAATTCAAAAGGAGATCGGAGCTTTGAAGGACAAATGAAGGAATAAAAAAACAGCTGAGCTCGAAGCAATGTCGAGCAGAAATGACACCCATGGGCTCTCCTCATATCTAAAAACTATCTATGGACCATGCCAGAAGTAATACAGTGGCCCCAGTGAAAACTGCAAATGGGAGCAAGCTGTGTGCCAATTTGAATGATATCACTGAGCGTTGGAGGGAACACTGCTGTACTCTACTAAACCAACAAGGTGCAGCTGACCACAAAGCTTGTCAAGGGCTCACTACTATAACAACAGAAGAGGAGCTATGTGAACATATCAATATGGATGAACTTGATAAGGCTGTGAATGACACCAGAAGTGGTAAAACACCAGGGCAAGATGGCATACCATCAGATGTGCTAAAGACTGAATTATTAGACCTATTCAATGCTTGCTGGCAACGCGAATGTTTCCCTCAGGACTTTAAAGACGCAATGATTGTTACCATTTACAAGAACAAGGGTGACAAAGTGACTGTCCATAACTGGCAAAAATAATCCTTAACCGGCTTAAGATTATCGCAGAAGAGGTTCTTCCTGTGAGGCAATGTGGCTTTAGGGCTGATAGAGCAACCAATGACATGATTTTCACTTTGAGGCAACTTCAGAAGAAGGCTGTAGAACAGCAGCAACCATTGTATAGTAGTCTTTGTTGATTTCTCCAAGGCGTTTGATACGGTGGACCGAAAAACTTGTGGGAGGTGCTCAAAGTATACGAATGCCCAGATAGACAATGATCGAGTTGTTCCATGAGGACATGTTTGGAAAGGTGTCCATTGGAGGAAATGTTAGTGAAGCCTTGCTCCAACTTTGTTTGCTCTGTATCTTGCTACAGTTTTGGAAAAAATGGCTACAAACCTAGACAAGGTAGTTCAGGACTCGTTCAGATAAAAAGCTGTTCAATCTGTCAAAACTCAAAACCAGGGCCCTGTTAGTTATGAGTGATTGTTTACTAAAATCCCATAGGGTAAGGGTGGGAGGGGACAGTGAACTTTGATTGTTTAATTATTGGATTTTAAACAAGGAACCAATAAAAAAATTGCCATAAACGGCGGCCATTTTGGACGCCATCTTTGTTTTATGGTACATCTGAGTGTCTGGAGTTATTTAAACTAGTCGGATTGAGTTCATTACCCCCAAAACCTAAGGATAGACACCAAATGTACATACCCAGGATGATTAATAACGGAGTTATAGCCACATTATGATATTGGCGGCCATCTTGGACGCCATCTTTGTTGTAGAGTGCGCCTGTGTGTCACCAGCCTGATTGAGTTTATCACACCCTAAAACCTAGGAATAAATACCAAATTTACATCTCTAGGGTGATTAATACCAGAGTTATAGCCATTTTATGATATTGGCGGCCATCTTGGACGCCATCTTGAAAATAACCACTTTCCGGAAGTTAGATTTTTTGGAAATTTCTTTTGGCCATTCTTGAGTATCACCTGGAAGCAGAAACTTTAAACCAGTCTGATTGAGTTTATCACACCCTAAAACCTAGGAATATATATCACATTTATATCTCTAGGGTGATTAATACCAGAGTTATAGCCTATTTATGATATTGGCGGCCATCTTGGACGCCATCTTTGTTGTAGAGTGCACATGAATGTCTAGGAAACCCTAAACCAGTCTGATTGAGTTTATCACACCCTAAAACCTAGGAATAAATACCAAATTTACATCTCTAGGGTGATTAATACCAGAGTTATAGCCATTTTATGATATTTGCGGCCATCTTGGACGCCATCTTGAAAATAACCACTTTCCGGAAGTTAGATTTTTTGGAAATTTCTTTTGGCCATTCTTGAGTATCACCTGGAAGCAGAATCAGTTGAAAAACCTTTTGTAGCAATTTGTTTGGGGTCAAATCACAAAATGACTCGACTACTACGATACATGCAAAGAGTCACGATAGATCTTCAAGTCAAATAACGTACATTACTTTTATCGAATTGAATCGAATTCAATGAATTCTATGGCCACTATCGGTGTCATTGAATTTAATCTAAGTAAGTACTAAGCATACTAAGTATTTGTGTCAATATAGCCGATAAATTTGAATTCATAGAAAAACAATTAACTCTAATAGCATCAGTGCTCCTCACCACACGTTTTATCGTGTATTAAATTGTTCTCCAGAATAGTTATGGATTTTAGTGATGATGATGAACATGAATGGCAGTAGGTTATTCGTGACCCATTCTGCTGTATGTATCACGATGTATGACCTAATCGTCATAATCATACCTCTACTGATAATGTCTTAATATTTTCAATAGGCCTAGCTACATCGTTGCATAATTTTACCAAATGTTTTCAACACTGTACCATAACCACGTTGCCTTATCAATACATACTATATGGCGGGTAAAGGGTTAAATATATTTCCATTCTGTGCAATTTGGCAAATGGTTTCTGCTTCATCGACGAATAAAAATTGCCATATTTCCCTGTTAAGCTTATAGCATTTTGAGCGTTGTTAATATAGTGTTATAGATATGACGTGATGTGATCGATCATTCTGAGCACGTCATTCAGTCTACGGCCCCAGTGACTTTCCGAAATCACGCCAAATTTCAAAATAGAAGCGATAACATAAAACTTGACCAATTTCGGAATCTGTTAAATTGAAACGTCTGAGATATCAAGATATTCCTTCATGAAAAATACATTTTCACAATTAGTTCATATGATACAGGGTAACACTTATATTTTGTCATTAAAAACAGTTCAATGGCGTAAAGTCAACTCCATTGTAGCTTGCAATTATACCATTTACAAAATGTAAATCGTATATAAAGCATGTAACGGGTTAAACTGACAACTTTTCGTAGCAATGGGGCAAAATTGCTCTCAAGCAGCACTATATGTGATCATGTAATGTTCTACTCATGGGAAAAGAAATTCATAAAATCTTCAATTAGTTCCCGTTCATGACAGTTCTTATGGTTTGGTTAGGAAATAAAAACGAGTTCGCTAATTTCAACAGCAAAATCAACTCAATGCAACCGACTCCGATATTCATGCTAAAATAGATTTCTGTTTTGACCACTCATGCATCATGCATGAGTGGTCAAAACAGAAATCTATTTTCTAAATCTAACTCTATACAAGGTTGAAAGAATTTGTAATTTATGCAGTTTATATAATATATTAAATACAAAATCCTGAGATACGTTTAGGGGGTCAAATTGGAGGCAGAAAACACGTGAAATCCTCATTATGTATTGTCTCAGATGGAACAATGTGTCATCTCCAGCGGGGAAATCCCATTTATGTCGCACGTGTCGCGCCGCTTAGTTATTCCAGACTGATAAAGGACAATGCATTAACAGCACACATTTAAAGTTATTCCAACAGTTTCACTTTTAAAGCGTGTGTGATACAATTACGATGAATAGATGTTTGTAAGTGTAAATCCTCCATTTAATTTGCGCAATAAGCCATTAAATTGTATATTTAGTCACGCCAAATTTCAAAATTAAAGCGATAACATTAGAACTTGAACAGTTGTCATTCAGCACGCAGGTATCGCTTTCAATGAGTGACCTTGCCGATTTCTAACCCACGCAAAGATCGATTTCAGGATGTCAACCTTGCGCTAAAACCTTACGAGAAGTTTGTTTTCCCTGAATTAATTGAGGTAGGGTTAGCTGGCAGCCATGATGGCGAAGTAGGTGGATTGTTCGTAATTTTCTCT
The DNA here is from genome assembly GCA_035610835.1 of Ophiura sarsii. NCBI lineage: Eukaryota > Metazoa > Echinodermata > Ophiuroidea > Amphilepidida > Ophiuridae > Ophiura > Ophiura sarsii. The sequence continues at coordinate 64,240,640 of CM069451.1, forward strand.
ATAATATGATGCCAAATCTGACATATTTGGTCCACAAACAGTTATTTTATCGCTAATTTTAGAATTTAACAACTTTCGTGACTTTGCTTCTTGTAACCATTCACTTGACCGGACTAAAATTCGTACGATATTTTAAGAGCAATTTCCGTACTAACGTAATTTTAAGCTTTAATTTCATATCAAAAACATTGATGCCCGACTTCTTTTTTGATAAGAAAAACCGAGTCTGATTTTCACCGATTTTCAGTCGAAACTTACGATCCCCCGTTAGGCCTCGCCAACTTGATTTTTAGTTTCCCGTAACCCGCCCGCGCTTCATTTTCATGCCCGCGTTTGAATTCATTATTGAAATTATTGAATATGTCCTATACACCCCCCCCCCCCCCCCCCCCCCCCCCCCGTTCCAGAAAAGACACCCCCTAAAAAAATCCTGCTTACGGACCTGAGCCTAAGCCCTAGTAGGCTAGTACATATAGTAATATTTAACTTAAAAGTAGAGTATTTCACTCTCACCTTTCCTGGTTTGTTGCTTTGGGATTATTTATACTACAATGGTGGGGATCTGTTAACTTATGAAAACGAAATGAACCAAACATTCATAAATAAATCACACACAAAAATGATTTTGACGAGAACAAAATATCATATGACATTGTGCAGAGCAGAAGGATCGATTTCAAACCCCGGACCTCCCGTTCTCCAAGCGAACGCTTTACCATCTGAGCTATCAAGCGAAACTAGTTATATCCGTGAGATTTAAACACTTCATCAACATCCCATCGACGCTACGAAATGAATTTAGCTCGAGACAAGATTCGAGCAGCTATATTATATATAACCATTCACTTGACCGGACTAAATAATTTTATAATATTTTAAGCATGTTTCTATAGTTACAAAAGACTATGAATATTATGATACACTGGATAAAATTGGTGCCTGATTCTTCAAAAGTGAATAATTTACCGTGGATTTGGCTTTAGTTTCGTCAAGTTTTTCTTGAATACGGGTCTGTGTGATGACAATAATTTGCACCGAAAATACAACATGTCATGAAATTCACAGATAATAGTAGATATATTATTTGCATCACATGCCTTTTTATTTTACAATTTTATGGCAAATGTTTGTGAAATGTGTGATTATAATCATGAAAATAGCTCATTTACATCGGGCTATCATGAGGTCAACTATAACGACGAAGCCATATCGCTACGGGTGAGTACTTCCGGGTAGCTGTGAGTGGGTTAGAAAAACAACGGCTTTGAGAGCTACTGCATACTGACTGTTGTGGGCTCTGTTCAAATATCAAGAATGGTCGGTAATAATTACCTTGAAAAATTAGTTAATAGACGTTATTCGTAATTGGCGATTTTATGTCGAAGAGGGAGACATACTCGATGTCACGCCAATAAACATACAATCTCGTACTTTTACTGCAATATAATGTACTGTGAACTTCTACATTTTCCTAGATAGTGTCGGTTACCAGCAAACATTTCATTTCAAACTAGTGGAATAGATAGTTTATACGTTCAAGTTTACTTCACGAATGTAATAAGGTCAAATATTGAACAGCTCAGAAGTATGAAGATTTTTTATGATTAGTGCAAAGTTCACCATATTGAAAAACTACATTACTCTCGTCTCGGCTACAGATCTAGCCTTGTTTTCGGAGCACTAATTGCTCTGAGCATGCTCAGTTGGATAGCACGCACGACCCTCTTTTGACGTAAGTGCGCCAATTACGAATAACGTCTATAGGATAAGGAGTAACACCTATATTTTGTCATTAAAGTAAAGTCAACTCCATTGTAGCTGCAATGACACCATTTACAATATTTATATCGTATCTTAAGCATGTGAAGGGTTAAAACGACAACTTGCTTATAATGGGTTATTAACAAGGTTCTGCCTGGCAACATTCAATTTGACGCGATGGATCTTCTTAGATTCGGTAATAAGCGGTTATCCTTATTGTAAGCATTTCTGAAGCTTTCGTCATGTTCGCAGAACTGCTGTACGCCGTGCCCCATAATATGCCCTATCTCAATCCAGAGATGATGAAAAGCAGGGATGCTTGTTTATTGAAATATTGTAGAAAAGTGTGCTATGTCTCAGTGGCGTATCCAATATTTCTCTGGATCTGGTGGGGGCCAGGACCTACAATCCTGACCTACATTCCTCCGAATGAACATTACATCTAATTTCAAATAATTTCAAATATTTTATACAGTGAAAATTATTGCATGAGTTCTGACCGACGTGATTTGCGTAACAACATTTTTAAAAATACGTTTAACAACTGTTTCACTCGGTGTTTTTACATAAACTCGAACCCCGGGACATTGAGCGTGTTTCTACTGAGCTGGGGAACATACCGTTAATTACCGGTAAGTTTGACCAGTAGAAACAGCCAGATACCGTTAAGAATCGGTATTTTTTGTAACCGCAAAAACCTTACAAACCAGGTTGGAGTATACGCATTGTGAGCCAATCTTTTTCAGGTGGGGCGGTATTGTTTGGTATAACAAAAGGTCAAATGTCGTGGCCCATCGACTAAGATCGATAAACTTAGCGGTAAGTTTTCGCGAGTAGAAACAGGGGGGATTAAAAACTTACCGTTATATCTTACCGTTAACTTTGCAGTGCCCCAGTAGAAACACGCTCATAAAGTGCTCAACAAAAGAAAGTCATACACTTTGTTTAGGTCCTTTAGAATAACTTTTTTGCCTAATTTAAACGACATTTTTGAATTCCCCATTTGAGAGCTTTCAAAAAACGTATAATTTTGCTATCATCGGTTGAATCACTGTGTAGCGAATAATAATAATAATAATAATAAACAGGCATTTAAAAGACGCATTTCAAACCGCAAGGAATCTCAATGCGCCGCACAAAGATAAAATCAATACATTAAAAATATGAATTAAAAACTAAACATTAAGAAAATGCACAACCTCTACTCTCATAAAATACCATAACAAATTAACAAAATATATACATGAGTAAAAGGCAAAACACAATTGAAGCGCAAAAGTCAATATAGATACAGATTTGCCAAATTGCGAACGAGTGAAAAGGTAGTGCTTCAACCTGCACTTAAACTGTTCGAGAGTGGTAGCAGAGCGAACCTTGGTGGGAAGCGCATTCCACAGTTTCGGGGCATCCGCCGAAAACGCACGCTCGCCATACGTACGGGTATAAATTGCACGTGGTGGATCCAGCAGGTCCATGGATGAAGATCTAAGAGTCCGAGGAGGATCGTGTTTCTTCAAGAGTTCTGTCAGGTAAGAAGGGGCCAGACCATGAAGGCATTTGTAAGTTATAAGCAGCATCTTGTTTTCAATGCGTTCGGTGATTGGCAACCAGTGAAGGTCTCTGAATATGTCACTGACGTGGTTGCGTTTCATCGCAGTGAGCCTAGCCGCAGAATTCTGTACACGCTGAAGCTTAGCAATCAGATATTGTGGTAAGGCATAAAGTAGACAGTTACAGTAGTCAAGGCGTGACGTCACAAATGCGTGGATGAGTCTTTCTGTGGTTTTCATATCAAGATATTTCCGAATTTGACCAATTCTATAAATGGCTAATGCTGCGGAATGACAGATGCTGTTGACTTGCTGTGTCAATATGAGATCGTTGTCAAAGGCGACACCAAGATTACGGGCAACTGCAGAAGGAATTACTGATGATGATCCGATAGTAACTGTCGGCACAGGACCCGAGGGCACAAAACGGGAAGCAAAGCATAAGGCTTCTGTTTTGCTATCATTGAACTTTAATTTGTTCAAAACCGACCACGTTTTAATGTCATCAACACATCGTTGCAGTTTCTGAAGAGCGATGGTTTTGTCAGAAGGATGGAAAAGCACATACAACTGGGTGTCATCAGCATACATAATACAGTCTAGCTCGTTTGCCTTGATGATATCCTGCAAAGCCGCACTGTATAAGGTGAAAAAAATTGGTCCAATAACGGAGCCATGCGGAACACCGTAGCGAAGTGGATGAGCGTCAGAGAGCGTTCTGGAAATAGAGACAGCTTGGACAAGCCCAGACAAATATGATGCAAACCATGACAGCGCAGTGTCAGATAACCCGTATCTGGTCCTTAATCGTTGGATAAGAATCCTGTGATCGATGGTGTCAAAAGCTGATGACAGATCTAGTAACACAAGAACAGCTTCCTGATGTTGGTCAACAGCACGCAAAAGATCATCGTTCACACGGAGAAGGGCAGTCTCTGTGCTGTGGTAGCGACGGTAGGCGGACTGCATACTAGCACTAAGATCCTGATCGTCAAGGTAATTTTGTAACTGCTTTGTGACAATCCGTTCTAGAACCTTTGCTAAAAGAGGCAAATTAGATATTGGTCGATAGTTCTGCAGGTTCTCAGGATCCAATTTAGCCTTCTTCAGTAGAGGGACGATGCGCGAGGACTTCAGTGCAGATGGCACTACGCCAGTTGCTATGGATTTGTTGATGATCTCAGTTATTACAGGAAGCAGTTCTTCTTGGCACTGTTTGAAAAGCTTTGCAGGAAGGGGATCAAGATCAGACGACTTGGAGGCTGATATTTTATGCACTTCACGGACATTTTCCTGAGACACAGCAGAGAATTCAGACATCGAAGAGTTACAGCTGTCCTCAATGTTAACAGACAGGGGAGATGGTTGGGTAGCATCAAGTTCTTGTCTAAGGCGAGTTATTTTAGCATCAAAGAACGAAGCAAATCGATTTGCAAGCTCAACGTCAGATGTATGAGTCGTGCTTAACGGTTGTCATCTGATCTATCATGCGAAACAGTCTTTTACTATCAACACTGTGATATTCGCGTACGATGGTAATTAGTCTTGGCTTTCTCAAGATCACTTCTGTACGCTCTACACTGGTCACGGAAAGCAATTCTATCCACCTCCAAACCAGACTTTCTCCACCTACGTTCACATTTACGCTTAAATCTTTTTGATTCACGATGACTGTCGTTGAACCAAAGGGCATTGGGGCGTAAGGTGATGGAACGAGTCACAAGAGGTGCATGACGATCGAGAAGCTCTGTTAGGACAGAGTTATATTGTTCAGTCCGCTTCTCGAGATCGATCTCTGGCTTCATGAACAGTGGAGAGTTCACAATGTCATTCTTGAAATTGCAGATATCAATCCTTTGGATATCACGAACAGTGAGAGTCCGTTTCGATGCAGGAGGGCGAGTGATGTTGACATTGCAAGTCACAGCATAGTGATCAGAGGGAAGATCACGGTGAGTGGCTATTTTAGACACAAGCTTAATATCGCGCGTGATGACAAGATCGAGCGTGTGGCCGTGTATGTGAGTTGGCTCGTGAACATGTTGTTTCAACCCAAACGAATCAAGAACTTCAAGAAACTTAGTAGCCTCACGATCATTAGGGACATCCACGTGAATGTTGAAATCCCCGACGAGAAGTAAGTTTGTGTTTGCAAATGTCAGTGATTCTAGAAAGGTGGAGAAATCAGATCTGAAGTCCTTGGCTGTAAATGTATTGCTCTTAGATGGTGGTGGCCGGTAAACAGTAATTAACCGAACAGAATATGAGCCAGAGTTTAGTGTAAGGTCCATATGCTCGAATGACCTATAGCTGGATGTGACATTGTGACAGATCTTGAAACCCTTCCTATGCAAGACACACACTCCGCCACCTTTTTTCCCTATTCTTGGTATATGCAAAAGTTTGAAGTGAGGTAAAGTGTTCTGCAAATCAGCAATTGTCCGATTGTCTTTGAAATTTCCTCTAAACCAGGTCTCAGTATTAGACAGACAATGTCTAACTGGTTTGAGATGATGAATTCGCATAAACTAGCGACCTTAGGCTTGGCAAATGATTTGATACACTGTGAATTCCAGACTGCGATTTTAGTACGTGGAGCACGAAGATTTGTTCTTTTAACTTGCACCAAGTTTGCATGATTAACTTTGCGAGCAGAGTAAATTTGAAACTTTTGGTTTCTTGCAGAAATACAAGGTGTAATTTGTCTCTGTTTGTATTTTCCGCTTCGGCAACCCCGATGTGTTGGTTGAAACTTGACCTTTTCAATAGCCAAAGATAATATAGTTTTCCAAGTATCTTGAGGGAGATGATCATTGCTCATCACAGAGCTTCTAAACTGAAGTAGTTCACTCCTGGTATAAACACCCAATATGTGAGGTGAAGTGATTATGGGATAATCAATCAACCGTTGCGGAGGTGCTATAATCCAGTCAATATTGAATAGCACAAGTCCAATGAAGCTACTGATCACATGAGTATACATATGTCAATATACTAAATAGAGCCATGATAGCCATGAGCATAGGGAGAAAGCCAAGGACAATGCAATCGATTCATGATTACAATTGTTACATAATAGTTGTCACGTTTGTTGAAACAGAATCTTATAGAATATAAAATAATCTATCAAATGAGAGCAAAATCATGTTTGTACCATACAGGGATGAGGAGTTATTGTAAATTGAACGTAGAATTGGGAACATTTTTTATATTCCCCATAGAGATTGTACACAGCGCCACCGCCACCGCCGCCACCGTCACCGCCACCACCCCTGACTTTCACAATAAAATCAATCATATCTCAGCCAAACAGTTATAGAAATACCTGATTTATTCACACAATGGAGCTAGATAAATAGGCTTTCAAATAACACCTCAACCATTGCTCTACCATATTTAGTTGTTGAGTTAAAATAGAGAGATGGATGATTCGTCACGAAAAATGCAACGCCACCACCCTTTTTGGGTGGTGAGTTCAAAACACATGGCCATATAGCTTCAACAGAAAATACCGGCTTACCCGTCCCTGAAAAAGTCACTGGTTTGTTCAACTGATCATATGGAAGCTATAATACACAATTAATTAATCGGGGGTTAGGACAATTTTTAGTCCAAAACGGCCCGCAAAAACGCTTTACACAATGGGAAATGGGCCGTGTTTCGGAAAATTGGGAAATTGGGGTGGGTGGGGGGCGTTTTCACACAAAAAAGGTATATTAATAACAAAAAAAGGTACATTGGTACCCAAAAAAGGTACATTGGTACCCAAAAAAGGTACATTGGTACCCAAAAAAGGTACATTGGTACCAAAAAAAAGGTACATTGGTACAAAAAAAAAAGGACTTTTTCAGATTTGGGGGGGGGGGGGGGGGGGGGCGGGGGGGGGGGCGGGGGGGGGGGGGGGGGGGGGGGCGGGGGGGGGGGGGGCGGGGGGGGGCGGCGTCCGCCGCCCCCCCCCCCCCTAGTTACGGGCCTGATTATAACACATCTCTTAACACAAATACTTCCGTGGCGTGGAAACCTTGTCCTTCGCTTGTTAATCGCAGAACCCCGGTTCGATCCCCAGACCACGCACGGCACGATATGCTTTTATTTTTTTCCCGTTCTTCTAGTTCTACATGTACCCTTCCACTCACAATGATGTTGAAACTTGGCTTTATCAGTTTTTAATTAATAAAAACAATAATAAGTTATTTATTTAGTCATTATTTAAGATCCTTGGACAATTAGTATATTTTGGTCAAAATATGACCCAAAGTCGGTGCGATTAGTGTTTAAATGGGCAAAAGGAGTTGATCTAAATGTTGACTAAAAAAATCACCAAATTGCATGAATGGATTTTCAAAAATATAAAATCTTTCAGCTTATGAGGGTCACATTCCACTTCAAATAGACACCTCCTGGGTATGCAAGCGCAATTGGTCCTTCAGCATCAGCGAATCATCCCCTCCAATGTTCACAACAAATTTACGCTACTGCTAGAATCAACTGACTTGTGGCATAAAACGTTATGCCCCAACTTACTCTTGGGTCCGGTCAGGTATAACATTTAGCGTAAATTACCCGCCAGTTACTAGCCTAGTAGCTTACCCCGCATTGGCGCTCTCAACATTTTGGGTTACGCCTTAGTTACTAGCGAGGTAGCGCTATTCTTCAGCTACCCGTCATTGGTGCACTCGGCCGATGAGAAAGTTCTTGTTACGCAACCCTTATCATGCAATTGTCCCATCAATTGCGCACACCTCTTCTTTGAGACGATGATAATCACCGCCAAAGTTGCCAGCCAATTTAATTGGATTTTCAATCCAGTAAATTCGTGATACATTATGTGGCCTATTTTAAACATTATCATAATACTTGGTTCATTTTGGGAACGTAATGTGCGTACAAATGTTGCTATCTCTCCCCTAAACACACACTCCTGTGCCAAGAACAATGTATTCTGAATATACTGAAAAATAAAAGAATATTGTCAAATTGACTAAATATTTGATTTTACATTGAATGTATACCATTTATTTTATTATTCTGGTGTATCAAGACAGTTATTGTAAGTGTGATATCAATATAATTCTATAAGTCTTTTCTATCCCAATATGTTTTAGTTTTGCGTTAAAAACATATCAACACTTTTGGGACACCCAGTACAAACAATTGTTTCATTCATTGACTTAAAAGTAACCAAAACAATGACAAATTGAATAAATGGATCACACACTTTCTGAACATGTTTTCGCAGAATTGTTCTCTTATTTTGCATTTTTTCACGAGACTATGATTGAGAATATTTAGAAATAGAAAACCGGTAGATAACGAAACCTCGACACATAATTTACAACCACATTATAGTAGTTGACGGAATGTTAAATATTTATTACTTATACAAACCAATGTCTGTAATAATATTTACTTACGTCGATATGTCATAAATATGCAATTGCAGAAATGTTTTTAGGTTTTCTAAATCTCTCAAATTAATCTTCTTTTCGGTGAATTATATCAAGGCTAAATTCCGAGAGAAATTAAAATTGATCTGAATTAAAATATAAGCTGAATCATGATATTATGCGATTTCGTTAGTCGACCAAGCAACCTCAGCACTATAATCATTCGTTTTCTTCGACAGCTAAAATTATCGTCAACAACTAGTAAGCATTAATAAGATTCGACACGGCTAAAAGTGTTTGTCTATGCTTTTTGGGCGTTGTATAAATCAAAGTACGTGGAATTGTTGAACTTGACATTTTCCTTAAAGATCATGTTATTGGTGATAATAAACTTTTACAAATACTTTACTTGGATGCATATTACGTACGTCATATAGATCAGTCAGTCTAATTCTGGCGTGCCTCCTGTCGAGATGTTTCTTACCACATGAGGGCAGCACACCAATTTCGGACAAAAATGTGGACTTTGAAGTTTCGTCCACGGTGAAAACTAGCAATAATGGGACTAATGGTACAATTTGAAATGTTAGTTTACGCTGCTATGCTTACCATGATGCCCCTATAAATTGCATATATTTTGACACAATTCAGTTATACTCTCTTGATCATTATGAATAGGTCTAGCTGATTACACGCTAAATCCCTGCTTAATAAGTAATATCTGCAAGAGAAATATTTGATGTAGGCTACAATTGGGCGAATGATTTCAATTGGCCCAATTTGTTGATTTACTATTTTCAAACAGTTCAATCAACCACTTGATTGAGAACGTGTTTACTCAAAAGGATATCGGCGAATAAACTTTACTAAAGCGTTAAAACCCCATCAACTACACTCACTTAGAACCAATGTAAATGATTTAAAACTGACATTAATGAGTGTTTAAATCTTATTTTCCAAATAGCCTCATAAACCTAACGTAAATATATTCCCATCTATAGAGAGTATACGTAAACAATAACCAACCTATTAGACTCCAAAGTTAAATTTATGAGTGCGGATTTAGCACAAAATAAAGAAATGGCATTTGTAATATGGAGTGGTTAAAGGGGTAATAAGAGAACGGGGGCTTTTCGATTTTTTTTCTTTCTTTCTTCAAAAGTTGGTTTTTTTACACGTTCGTCATTGTTAACATAATTATTTACCTGTTCACTACATGCGTTTACGACCACCTGAAACCATAAACATAACGCTTGAATTTGTTATTTTTCGTATAAATTTGATATTATCCGTCCGGTTCCAGATTGAAAATATAATTATTTAGTTTAATCACCACAAGTTACTTAACCCGATTTGTATGATACCTTGCATAAAATCATTTGAATACCATCAATGACTTGTGACCTGAAGCAAATTGATAAACTCCCTGAAGTAAGTAAGTAACTGGTGTCGATCCTGTACTAAAGATACGAAAAAGTGGAAAACACCAAGTAGGCATTTCAAACAAGATTAGAATGTCTTGTATTTTCATTTTAATCACTTTTTTGTTAGAACAAATATTACATAGTAATAATAATAATAATAATAATAAATAAGCATTTATAATGCGCCATTTATCTAGAAACAAGTTCTAATCCAAGGCGCAATGAACAAACAAGAAAAACAATACAGTACAGTGGAAATCACAGCAGAAGAAAACATATTACATGAGAAGGTTCTTCGTATTATGTTGATTTAAACCAGGAATGTTCTTGTTTCGTTGTAAGAAAACTCTTTGAGCCCCTTTAAATTAACGTTTATAGCAGCCGGTAAACTTAGCGCGCCAAAAAAGAGATAAATTATTGCTGTGTATCGTTACTGAGTAAGGACCTTAGAGAGACGCCATACATCGACACGTCCGACTAACAACGATAGAATCGCTGAATTTCAATTTGACTTAGCGTAAATAATTAACACGATTGATTGTGATGCGAGACGTTCTTTTAAAGATCAGTCTGTCAACTCCTATCTTAGATTAACTTTCCATCTGAATTCTTTTTCTCTCGTCTGCAGCATACAGGGTGCCGTATTTGTCCATTGCTAAGAAACTTCTTCGTGTTTGTTCTTCTGCCCCTGTAATGTATATTTGTTCATTAATTGTCTTTATGTCTTTACCCCCCCCCCCCCCCCCCCCCCCCCCCCCTCCCCCGGCTCTATTCAAATCACAGGAAATCGTTAGGAATTGAGTATAATAAGGCCACACAAAAAACATGTTCTACGGGCAATTGGGTCGGTCGGTCGGCCTTTTTCACTAAACATTTCGCCGTTTTTTGACATGCAAAAAAAAATTATTTTCTCGGATTTCTAACAATTATGGGTCGGTCGGGCCCGTAGAACATGTTGTTTGTGGCCTAAGAGCTATTACCCAGATTGCGTTATATTGTTTTACTCCGTTATATCATCACAGATCTTACAGCTAATAACAATTATATAAAACTTATCACTACCAAATGTTTACCAAAATTACAAACCAGTGTCTATTGAAAATGCGAAAAGAGCTTAAGAGCAGAATTGCAGCGCCCTCTATTATTAAATTATGATACAATTGGCAAATATGCCTGCTCTTAAATAAAAGCATTGCAGATACAAACCATAATCGTAACGGCTAAATAAAAAATATGACAATAATATGCCATTCCTATGCCCAGCTTGAAATGACCGGACATACGTAAAGATTCTTGTTGATCATCACCAAAAGCAAAAGGACAAGAACCCCAGTCCTACCAATACTTCCATGGTCCTAATTGGTTACGCGTACGGCTGACTTCTTGCAGGCTCAATTTTCTTAACATTCCATAAAATGTAACGAGAGCACTGCTGTACCCATTGCATGTACATTGAACCATATGACGGACGCCAAGACACTAACCACTAGAAAAATAGACTCGATGCTATGCTACCATAACAATTATATATACTTAGTACTTAGTCGATCCATACTATAGGTGATCGTTCTATACTATCATCATCATACTCCAAAGGTGACAAGACTCGCAATCATTGCGAGGTCCATGCTACACTCACTGACGTAGACCTAAGCATAACCCCAACCCAAATCCGATCCTAACCTTTCTGGAAATGACATTCTGGAGCAAGCTTATCAATATATCATACTGTAGGTTTGCCTCTCCCGGCCACACCAGCTAAGCATGCCATTTCCCGGAACCAATTTATCAGAATCTAACTGTAAATTACCCAATTGTCTATCACTGAGAGCTACATACAAAATTAGTTCTATATGATCAGATCCAAAATATGAAGATAGCTCGAGCAATACCCCCTGCTGCATGTATAATGTAACTAGTGATTGAGAATGATCTTTTCTTTAGTGCCTCCTGGTCGAAACTGAAATACCATTGAAATGAAAATGTATAACATTGCTATTCGATGGTTTTACCAATAATGGTACAAATGATGGTCATCTCTGTATTAGAAAGTCTGACAATCGTATCTACGATGTTTGCTATGATTTGACCCTGTGCCTGCTTCATTGCTCGATTGATGGTAAGCATACTGTTTATTACGCAACCATCAGTTTGTGCTTGTTCTTCATGGGAAGTTGCTACCTTAACATCATGTAACCCGTGCCATTGATCTTGCTTTAGTGGCGCCCTTTCTCCCAATCGACACCAAATTACAGTAATACGGAGAAAATTAAATCGAGTAAATTTACTGGACACGTGACTCCTGTTGACTTGGTTCGGTGAATGACACGGATAAATATTCCGAGATGTGAACCCATCACTTTACAGCAGTATATAATAAGGGGAACACAAGCAATCGAAGAAAACGGGGTGTGTCAAAATTATTTCCGCTCGAGACGGCCTATAAATGATCTAATTCGAAACTAGACCATATTAGACAGATTACTACCGTCGGCAAGAAAAATTCGCTGTCGGAAAGCGAAGTTACGTTAATTTTGAAAGCCGGCCGAGACCTTTTTCAGCGGTATTTGTTGGAAGGTTGGTCGATAATGATCGCAAGGATTACGTCAGCTCTATCGACCATACATCCAAAGTCCGTCCGACAATAGCATTAAAAGCATACTGCTACATTAGTAATCCCAATCTACAGTAATCTTCGATGATGGAAATTTTGAATAAATGACGTAATGCATCCAGTGTTCAACATGGCAGCCTCTTAGTCACAAGTCCAATAAATTTACTCGATTACATTTTCTCCGTATTACTGACAACTAGCCTCTACCTCACTGTAGGCAGTGACAGTTAAGCTGTAGGAATGTTGGAGCAACACTATTGGAGCATCTATTCGATGTCATCATGTCCACTACATAGCTATGCTATGACAAAGCACCATTACAGTTGTTATCCCAACCGGAGGATTAAGAACAACACTTTCACTTACGGTATAATGTGTCGATCCAAGGACCGTGCAGCTGACTTATTATACCTGATCTAGTCAAACATACCACTAACATCTCGTTCAGGCAACGCTTCCAATCTCATCGATCACTTTCCACACGGCTATTGATTTTACCATATACATAACAGATTTTTCAGAAACCGTTCCCAACTTTCAAAGTCTATCTCAAGAATTACTGAAACAATACTAGGCATGTTTGTACTTATTTTAATGTATTTCTCATGATGATTCCAAGAATGGTGATACAATTTAATAATTGTGACATTTTTGAAACATTTTGTGAAATTTTTTAACTGTCGTCTACAGATGACTGCCGCGTGGAAAGTGTTTTAAGATACCTAATCAGAATGCACCGCCACAGGACTGAGAATCAATATCAACCCGTTCGATCACCCTATATTATGTAAACGATTAGCTCTTTTGAGATGGATTTGTTTTTCCACCTACTCTTTGCAGGCGAATATCACACCTTTCTCTTTTCCGTATGGTGAATTGCCGATATGCAGCCAGTGTTAATCAGCGAGGCTGCCATTTTCGTTAATGAAGTGCACCGAAAAATCTATTAAGTCATTATTTAATTTTGTAGTATCTTGTAACACGATGATGCGTATATTTAAATACTACATACAACTAATCACACGAAGCGTTGCCATGTATACATACACAGATAAAGATAGCACCTAATGCTAGCCTTCGTTAATTATTCGGATCTGTTTGGTGTGCATCTAATTAATGTTTAGCCTCCTTAATTACGAAATTAAAAAGATGTCATAAATTGTACATCGATGTTAATAATATGTTTAAATCTCTCGCTATTGGTGGGGCCAGTATCATGAATTAGCGAATTATAATAACTGATTTCCTAGATCTATCTAAAAGCTGTACGTGTTTTGTACTGCATTGGTAGCTATACTTATATAGCTGCGTCTGTAAGATTGCGGCCTTGACGCAGACGCACAAGAAACTCGTAACTCGAAATTGAGACTCGAAACTCGACATTTTAAACTCGAAGCTCGATACTCGAAACTCGAAAATGAGACTCGAAACTCGAAAATGAGACTCGAAACTCGAAAATGAGACTCGAAACTCGTAACTCGCAAATGAGACTCGAAACTCGACATTTTAAACTCGAAACTCGACATTTCAAACTCGAAACTCGACATTTCAAACTCGAAACTCGATACTCAAAACTCGAAAATGAGACTCGAAACTCAAAATATTTAACTCGAAACTCGATACTCGAAATGAGACTCAATACGCGAAACTCGAAAATGAGTAACACACTCCGCATGAGTCTATGGGAACGTACATGTAGGACTCTCATTTCTCACACCGGTTCAAGTCAAAGAGAGAAACGGTGTCCATTAAAGGAATCTTTGAATTTGAATCAATTTTTTTTATTTTCAGAATTGTTGTAAGGTTTCAATCATTAATTGAATGAGTTCGGTCGTTATCCTTTTGGCAAAACGAATTCCTGAATTATCAGCTGTTAAGTTGCTGTTGATGTTCTTATAACATACGGTATACCTGGTTGATATTTCTTTAATCCTAGCCCTACCATATACCACAAAATACAACGACTGCGCAAGTTCCAACAGGCGTGGAAGTTTTTAGATGAAAAAATGGACCCAGGCTATATACAAGGCGAAGTATACTGAGCCGAGTAGCCTTGACAGCCGTGGTGTAGTGGAATGGAGATGGGCTTTGGTGCTGGAGGTCCGTGGTTCAAATCCCGGGGTGGTCGGAGGGGATATTTTGGTCAATTTTCCACGTTGAAAAAAAAATCTGAAAAAGGCGGGGGTAGAGTTAGGGTTAAGAAACTTTTTTTTTAAATTCTTTTCAAAAAATGTCTAAGTTTGGTTTATACAACCCTAACCCTACCATATACCACAAAATACCACGACTGCGCAAGTTGGTACTACCCGCGTGGACGTTTTTTCGATGAAAAAAATGGACCCAGGTTATAGGCCTATACGAAGCGAAGTATACTGAGCCGAGTAGCCTTGACAGGCGTGGTGTAGTGGAATGGAGATGGGCTTTGGTGCTGGAGGTATGTGGTTCAAATTCCGTTCCGGGGGGGGGGGGGGTCGGGGGGATATTTTGGTCAATTTTTTCTACGTTGAAAAAAATCTGAAAAAGTGGGGGGTAGAGTTAGGGTTAATATCTATCTTCTTATTTTAGGTCTCACCAGTCGCTTTTATCATGTTTATTTGTACGCTTAGCGAGGTTTGCGCACAGGTTTTTAAATGCAATCTTAATATTCTTAATTTCTTTGTACACAACCGCATGTCTTTCTGACCAATCACAGTCTGTAGAACGAGGTATAAGAACGCAATGAGGGGTTTTCAAACCAGATCACGCCTAATGCATGGTCATTCCCTACTGCAGTCACTCGACGTAGAACTACATTTTTCTGCTGGGACGATTTACCGTATGCGCCTTCGCTTCTTATAGTATTAGAAGCAGACAGTCAATTTGATTCATCTCTAATTTATTTGAATCGCTAAGTTGAATAAATAAATATGCATTTGCTTCTTCGATCATCCTACAAGATTATGTAGGCTATAAACAAATATCCTTTCAAGTCATATGCGTAATCATTCGTCCGCCAATTTTTTTCAAAGGATAGCATCATATCACTCATTGAGTCAGGATTAATTATAAATACATCCATAATAGTTAACCCCATTGTATCACTGTGTGTGGTCATAATTTACACGTCTTTTATATACAAATTGTATATCATCTATCTCATGATAGAAAGAAGTAGGGCACTTAAACATCTGATATATCCAACTTCTATCGGCAACCTACTTTTATCAGTTAGTCTTCATGACCCTTATCACTGTGCCAGGGCCAGTTTACTTTAACAAACTGCACAGAATAGAGTACCGATTTCTTTTGCAAAGGCCATATCTGTTAAAACTTATCGTCCGTCTACTCTTCAATGATGTAATTTAATAGTCATGACAATGTAATCGACCTTTGACATGATTGAAGCTTGTTGGCTGCATTTTGATACTCAATTTACTATCAAAGACTATTGAGAAGCGGCAGCGTCAAGATTAACTATCAGGTGTATGCGTGTAACATTTGATCTATTCACCGATCCTGTGATCGCCCCAGTCCAGTGTCCTGCGAGGGAGACTCGCCTCCCGAGGATCTATTAAAATGGTTTAAATTTGTATCAGTCCTGCAGAGTGGGATATTGAAGTGTGAAGGTACTAAATTCAAAGATCCTTACATTCTCTAAAGCAATTGACCCATTGTGGTGGCAAGTAACTACAGCAACATCAATGTTGAACAGTATCTTTCCTATGTTATCAATTGACTTGGAATTAGATAGTCCACCTTCATACTCATGTCAACTATACTCAGTTTGTTATTCCCTACAAGATGGTAGGCCATCTGATTCAAAACACGGATAACCTCTATTACTATGATGAGTATGAATAGACCTTGTTAAGGGTGTAGCCTACTAAATAGACCACTACATTTTGAAATGGGACCTTTTAGAGTAAATTTTGCTTGAAAATGATTACTTTTTCTCACCAAAAATTGCAAACAGTAGGTATAGGTTAGCCTGCACGATTTTTCAAGCGATACACATGTCCGACGGGCTTGGAAATATCACAGATTTCGCCCTTGTTTCTATTTTAAAAAATAAAAAATTGAAAGATCTCTCAAATTTACCTATAGATGAATGCACATTTGATAGTCAGTATGCATAGAGGTGATTATATGTGATGTCCCATTAATCATAATTAATAACAAATCCTAGGCATTCACACAATCGTTCTTACTTTCAAGTCTTTAGATATAGTGATTTTTCAAGACAAAACACAAAATCAGGAGTAAAATATAGATGTATAGTGAACATGTAGATTTTTAACTACGTTTGTTGCTGTTTTTAGACGGAGGTTCGTCGTTTTGAGATGATAATCAATTGCGTGAAGGGATATAGTACTAATTGTACACACAAAAACTATGCAGATGATTTATCCCATTAACTATATTAGATGATTTGTAATATCGAATTACATGTTATTAAATAGATAAACACACGGGGGGTAAACGTGACATGCGGTTCATATTTAAATTGAGAGAAAATGCATTTCATTTCCGACGTTAAACAGTCACCTTTCATGATTAGTATCGCATATATTAGCACTGCACCAGCCAATCATAAATAATAACACCTATTTACCACTGCATTATGCTAACTTCGATCTTATTAACCAGCAATTTCTATGTTAATTAAGCGTTAATTATCCAAACTATTTTTTTCTTCAAATTAGAACTAAGATGCTAAGGTGTCATAATTATAGTTATAGTTGTCCAAGTCGGCACGCGTATTGTCACGCGGCTGCGCTTGTCCAATCATCAACAACACTGTGCAGCCGATCCGACCTGATAGCTCCTGATATGATGAAAGCGTTGGGCGAGGCAAAGTGACGACACCCTTATTAAACAAGTGACGAAGGAATCACTAAGAAAGTATTTGCCCAAAAGGCGTAGATAATTTTTTATTCTTGGGTCAAATACCACATTGTTTTATGATCCATCCATGGATGGATTCATTCTATTCCCAAATTGTGTTTATGGTTAACAACATCGCCATATATATATATACCGCAGCAACCTGATTTTGACATCAAGATTTACAATTTAGTGGGGTAACTTATAATTTAAAATTAAGGGAATAGATGACGCTCGCGGCACCCGCTCACTCATCGCCAAAGGGTGGTATTTAAACAAGGACAGTTGAACATTTGACCGAAGAGGCATCACACATGTGTCAGAACCATTGGTGAAAGTTAAACAATTATTTTTCATCAACAATTTCTTTATCAAGCGGCTAAAATACACACTGCATAATAAAAGCAGTATTTCAGAATCATTTTTGCTCGTACAAGTAGTATCAATTGATAACCTCTTAACGGAATAAATCTGTCAGTATTCTATACGCGCCTTTCGCGTTTAAATGATTGAATAGTATATCAGGAATTGCATGACATCTCGGTATATTTAATTATCTAAAAATCCAACATTTTACATCTTTTGTGATCAATCAGCTAAGTAGTTCCATTTACATTTCGATTTGCATGATGAGTATAGGTTAGGTATAATGATTATAATGATGATTTAAATACCCTGCTCATCATGAAAGTGATAAACTCCTTTTGTAAGCCAAGCAGGGGGTGGCACTCAAATATGAACTGGGTACGGATGTGAGACTGGCACTACTTTCGAACCCTGGGACATTCCGCGACTGCTGTGCACAAAAAAGGGAGTTAGTTAGTGAGAGAATACCGATTGTCCCGAAAATAGAGATTTGGGTCAGCAATGCTCTCGATTGCCAAAAGAGAAATCTTTAAACCGAAAGAAAATTCAAACTTTTCCGAAAAAGTAGTTAGGCCTATTATATAAGGTACGGTCTATTCCAGTGGCGTAATAAAATAACCGACAAGACTTTACCGACTAAACAAATGCTCACGTAACGCGTCAAAATTAGCGCTTTAACACCTATTATGCCATGATTGAGGTACGTTTTGGCTCTAAATGATTTTCTAAATGACCTTTCAAAAATTAAGGCACATGCGCGCAAAGCGCGCGCAAAATTGTTATCTTTGTAATAAGTTTATCGTCTATAACTCATAATTCCATGATTCCCATCGTCAACAAATGAACCAACAGTGCCAATTTAAACCGACAGACTCATAATATTAGTGTGCCGATCAACACCACCCCCCCCCCCCCCCCACAACACCCCCTCTCTCTATCTCCCTCCCCTCTCTCACTCTCTCACCCTCCAGCTACGCCCCTGTTCTATTCGTTTCGTTAAAAGGTTGCAAAACGTAAATAACCTAAAAATGCCCCGAAAAGAGAAATATTAAAATGGGTATCAAAATGTTCTCAATTGACAAATCAATGAATGAAAGTAAATGTTCACTTTTCCGAAAAGTATTGGTCTATTGGTAAAAAGGTAGTGTTTGGGTGAATACATTCCAAATGAGTGCCCCTACCCCCGGGACACTAAGGTGACAATGCTAATACCGCACCGTGATTTGACGAGCTAATAGCCTCGTGTAATGAGTGGGGCTTATTGCCTCGTGTCCGTCACAGCGCTTCACTAGGTCAACCAATCACAGCTGAGCGAACAAGTCTGTTGGATGAAGCCGTCACCAATATACTTGTGAGTGAGTACAGCATTAAAAGTCATCATATTTAAAGCACCCCTCGTCAGATTATTGCTCCAACGACTTGTCAAATAGCTTCAAAATAACCACTGCACTTTGTATCGACACATCGAGATAGTTCCACCTCTATACAGCTGCTTTATTGACTTTTCTTCACCTTAAAACGGCACTTTTTACTCAAGCTGTACTACTTAATTGACTTTTTTCAACTCAAATCAACATGGAAGAAAGGATAACTGAAAATCAGTGTTCGGAAATCATCAAACCACCATCTTCAACGACTACATCACCGACAGAAAACAAATTGTCGTTCAGCATTAACAGGATTTTGAGTATACCATCCTCGTCAACCTCCCCCCACAACAAAACTACAGAAACAGATTACTACCATGATCTGGTATCCGAGAAAACTGACTCCTCAGACATTCATTGTATCAATTACTCAAAACTTTATTCCGCCGCTGCCGCCGCATTTTCCGCAGCAGCATCAACAGCGTGCAATGAAGAAATATCTTCTTCTGATGCTATGGTGTCGGCGAATGGTATGGGATCTCTTGGCGGTGGTGCGGATGCGGGACAGTGCAATGCAGCGGTAATTCGTGTGCCGGCACATCGGCCGATGCCTGTAGCGGCTTTAGCTTTTCAAGGAATCTTTCCGTGGATGGAATCTAGACGATTGGCAAGGGACAGATTAACGGGTTAGTGTTGGAATTAAGTTTTGTATTGCATGACTTTCAGATAGTTCAGCCTGTGATCATCCTTTGTAGCACACCTACAAAGTATTGTTTTAATATCATGATTACCGCGAATATTTGACTGATCCACACGTTTATATGTTTATGTTCGTATTACAGAGTGATGTTACAAACCCAATTAACACTAAATATGCTAACGTTTTTAATTTGGGATAAAATATATTTTATGTGCCAATTTACATATGCAGTCATAAATGATAAAGTGTCCAAGAAGTGATAATTTTCCGTCAATGTTCAGGTTAATGTTACCTAAATCTAAAAGAACTATAGTTTTTTGGTTCGCTTGGATTTTGTTCTTTAAATTGTTAGTAGTATACTCAAGAATAGAACTTCCGAAACATCAGGCAAACATCACACATGTATTGTACAATTATCATAAAATTATGTAATGGTGAAATATATCGACAGATTAGAGTACAAATATGTGTTGCCGTTGAGTCAGTTTTGAGAAGAAACTCATGATGTGCAGTGAAAGGCAATGGGAATACACATATTTCGATGTAGGCCTACTATTATTTATTTATTTATTTATCTATAACAATTAGGCTGAAGAGCCAGGACAAACCCAATAGTGACTTAAGCACTAAATTAAAGGGATGCCCCCATGTGTGTGTGTGTACAGATACAGACCCGGGATGATCCCCTTCTCTTTACGAAGGAGTCTGACCTTTTAACATGCTCGGGGATAGCTCTTCCGATGCACGGGACCACCATTTCTACGTGACTTCCGAACCACGAGGCAATTGAGACTAAGTACCTTGCCCAAGGATACAAACAAGTTGCGGGGCTAGAACTCACAACCTCTTTGTATCGTGAAACCTGCGCTGTTCCACTAGACCACACGTGCTCTCAATGAAACATAAGAACATTGACGGGTACTAAATATGTGCACTAACAAGAGTAATCTCTCTTGTGTTTTCCGAGTATGTGCAATCTCGACTTGAACCAAAATGTTGTTACTATACGGTACAGGGTTTGCATGATCCAAGCATTATATATACAAATGTAGCAATGTAACCTATTTTGATTTTAAAATATGTATCTAAACTAAGCAATTTAATGCTTAGTTTAGATGCATATTTAAAAATCAAAATCTATATTGCTATAAGTCATATCAAATATGTTGCAGCTGTTTGGGATTCTCGGTATAGAACTTCATTTCATACTAAACTGTTGTCATCATTGCAAACTAGTTCATTAGGTTATCATTAGTAAATCATGTTATATTATACTTTTTCAGTTTAACATGAAGTAATTGTGCTCATTTTTTGTTCTTTCCTGTACAAAATACATAGTAACACGACGAATCGGTCATCCATACCAGAACAGAACGCCACCCAAACGCAAGAAACCCCGCACATCTTTCACCAGATTGCAGATCTGTGAATTGGAAAAGCGATTTCATAGGCAGAAGTATCTTGCCTCGGCCGAAAGAGCTACTATGGCTAAAGCACTGAAGATGACCGATGCACAAGTGAAGACTTGGTTTCAGAACAGAAGAACAAAATGGAGGTAGGTTGGACATTTTGTCGAAGTGACAAATTGCATTAGTTTGAATATTTGGAGTTGTGATACATGTAGTCAATGGATAATAGCATTAAATTATGAAATCAAAGTTACTTATCAATCACGAGGTTGAAGTAGTGGTAATTATTAATGTTTCCTTCGTGGTTTATAGTCGAGAAATGAAAATTTCAATTCCTCGACCGGGATTTGAACCTGGGACCTCCCGAACTACAGGCGAACGCCCTACCAACTGAGCTTAACGAGGGCAAAAATGATGCATAAAAGCGTTATAAATAAATTTGTGCTAAATTCGAGTAGAATGAATATAGAATAGTTATAGTATTTCTCCATCATGCTTGTCGCTAAAGAAGCGGGTGAACTATGGGAATTAGAACCCTAAGTCTTTTGATGCATTTTTAATGCTTTGATACTGCTTGCCCTAGTTAATTCAGTTGGTAGAGCGTCTTCTGGAGTTCGAGAGGTCCCGGGTTCAAATCCAGGTCGAGGAAATATTACTTTTCATTTCTTGACCACCACGAGGGAACTATTAATATTATCAATTTCAGAGTATAGCGCTCACCTTACAGTATTTGTTATTCTTCGAAGACTTAGCGCTTCCATACCTTATATGTGGTGCAGTTGAATGGTTAAAAATGAAATAATCCTGCACCTTACGACGGAGTTCTCTATATAAGAATCGACCAACTTCTATTCAAATCAGCTAGCTATCAAGTAGTTCCAAAACAATAGTTTACTTAAGTTTGATATGCCTTTTATCCTATGGGAAGTTTGTGCAAACTTCCCATGGGCATATCTGTATTTATGTATTTGTAATTGTTACCTTATAGTTGTGGAGTGAAGAATCATCAAACTTCATTATATATTGCTATCCGGTATTAATATCAGGGATCTCTTACAATATTGCTGCGCCTCATTATTAAAAAATAGGCTTAAACTTCATTGTGCCATATGCACTATACCAAAGACATGGGTTTACAAATCGATCACATATTGTTGTTTAGCAAGTTATGTGCTTAACATTTGAAGATTCAAAAGACTTAACACATAGTGATGTCAAATGTGTTCAGGAAAGGTATTCAAACATTGATTATTTTAACATTTTAAACACGTTTTTTGTGGTTGGGTGATTGTTGATTTGTATGCTGTATGCTAGGCTTCGTCAACCTCTGTAGGCTGAAGCCCTCTTTCAGCATCTTCCATCTGTGTCTGTCTTGTGCTTCTCTTGTCCATGTCGTTCCTCTGTATTCAGCTAGCTCGTCTCTCCATCTTTGTTTCTGCCTGCCTCTTCGCCTTTTGCCTGATACGGGGTTGCCACCCTGTTGTTCTTATTGTCCACCGATTATCATATCATTTCCTTGATTTTTTTGATGATGTCTTTTGTTGATTTAATATCATACAAATGTAGCTCTTCGTGTTATAACTTATTGGATTAATTTGTTTAATAGAGCATACATTCTGTTTTAGAATCATTGAATCAATTGTAAATCATCGGACGTATGTATTATTGCTAGATCAATATTCCTATTTACTTTACAGTTGAAAAGTAATTTGCAATTATCCCTCATTTTCATTAAATTTTAAGTGTCTCCAGCCGACTGTAAAATACACAATGTTGTCGTCAGTCACCCTGTCTTTAGGCGTGTTATATCGGACAGAGAGCTGTTTAAATATAATTGATATGTTAGTTCGTAGACGTCGTAGTTAAATAGTACACAATACAGTGATGAATTGACGACGATTTGATTAAGACAAATGAGGAGCCAAATGGTCTCTGATAACCATGGATAGCCTCCATAACGTCTCTCTCTCAATCTCTGCTCTTTAACACTATAATAGCATCAATTTGTTTACTGCATTCACCATTTATAAACATCACATACTAGCGCCATATCATGGCGTATCTCAACTGGGGTGTCTCTGGGTCTGATAATATCCTGGACCACACATATGCTACAGTTTCAGCTTAAACAAAAAGCAATGTTGAATATAACAACAACATAGTTGGGATTTTATAACGCAAATGATATCCAGGTTTCAGAATGACCTCACAAGTCCCAAATCGTAAAAAATGTTTTTCCTATAATTCAAAAACAGGCGCCGAAACATACCTTTACTGGTACAAAATTATTTCAATTGCTAGTATTAATATTAAGTCAAACTTGTGATCGACAAACTAACCGTCATGTACATTTGCAATGTCATGTCTCATATACCTACTCGAAATCATTGCATGTGTTGAATTAATTATTTTCTTAAAGCCTTGGTGTTAAATATTGGACCCCTAATTCAGGTATTCATTCTTACATGTCTTACACTAACTAATGATGTGCGTCAAATATGTTTTTGTTGGTGCACGATCTACTTATTACAACACTCCATAACAAGTATGCTATGTATCATCAAAAAATATTCAATGAAATTGCAACAACAACAAAATTGAAAACATTTATTCTGCATCTGAACCGATGCGTTACACATGCATGTAATCGTCACATTCAGAATGAGATTCGCAATTAAGAGATCGACATATTATATAAATTATATAGTAGGCTACATTCTGAAGATTGTAAGAAATTAATAAAACATGACAATACTTGTAGACGCACTGCAGCTTTCTCTTAAACATTTTGAAACCTCACATAATAGGCTTACGAAAATAGCGTCATGAAAAAGGTGGTCTAAAGATTGTTTGAATTTGGTTAAATTCAAATAGAATATTTAAGGTGGATTCTGGTTATCATATGCATGAATGATGCATTTAACACAACGTTGTATGGGATGTGTAATTAGCATTATGGCAATTATCAGCTGATCACTCTGAAAGTAATTTGAGTCAATTTCTTACAAAGATGTTGTATCTTTTTGACTATTTTTTCCCTAAAATTGCTCAAAAAGATGTTTCAAACGACTTCAGATTTGTGTAACCGATCCTGGAACGCTGATATGCTGCGATTCCTGCGTGCATGTAAAGCAGATCAAATGTCAAAGGCAGACTTTTAACAGAGATTGGCTTGATAGAGATAAATCGCCAATATAATCATTTCGTCTGCTTTATTTAGAGATCTCATAATCTCGTGAAGTCTCATTCATTCATGGCAATCTCGTGAGATCTCGCATTGTCTCGTGGGGCCAATTTGATAGCAACAGATCATAGCCATTATCAATCGTGCTCTGTCATTCCAAATCGCAAATCAGTGACATTCAAAAGCAACGATATGTGATAGCATGCTGGTTGTGACTATTGCGAGAAAGTTTACACTGTAAGTCAAAACGATGTTGACCAGGAATTATACTTCTTTTTTCTTTCTTCAAAAAGACCACACAAGTTTGACAAACCAATGAAGCAAGTTTTCAAAGAGCATTATTCTTTCACTCATCTTAAAAAAGAATCACTGGAATTGCCCTTTGCTCAGGAGAGATGCCTGTTTTAATAAAAGAACCCATTTTTGTAAGCTGTCCGGAGAATGCCAACTCCTTTGAAATGATCTATTGCAATAAACATGATGAAGCATGATAAGTGAGGAGTAAAGAGAAGATTCATTAAATTTCAAAAGATTTTTATATCCCATTTGAGACATTCAAAAACAGAGATGGATAAAATCAATAATCAGTGATATGAATGAGTTGCGCCATGTTTACTAAAATAACCCATGATTTTTCGTGCTGTCAACGGAATTCTTAATGAAAAAAGGCAACAGAAACATTGTTATTGATCATACCATAACTTTGTGTGTTTGAAAGGTTTAAATTGTATTTGAATATAAATGACTATTTGTGAACACGTATTCTTTGCTCTAAATGAGACAGATAATTTCAAAGGATTTAGCATTCCGTGGACAGCTGCCAAAATGGGTTATTTTACTAGGCATAACTCCTGATAGCAAGGATAAATTTCAGTGATTTTTATTCATACGAGCGGAGGAATATGCTCTTTGATTACATGCTTCATTGGTCTGTCAAATTTGTTTGGTGTTTTTATTCATTCCGGGTCAACTTCTTTTTGACTTAGACTATATTATCAACATTTACAATGGAGGGAGCCGCACCAGGGATCCGTGGTTCCAAATTTCATATTCATTAACTCGTTCTCCGTTCGAATTATCATTATAACGTATGCACTGCTTACATCAACTTGACTGAAATGTACTTTTGTTGTTTTACTTGCCTTGATATGAATCTTATTGCAAGTGGTTAATGTGTATAGCAAACCTGAATGCCTTTTTTGCGGCGATACATTTTCAAATATAATTTTGTGGATATTTAGCAACAATAACATCAATTTGTTTTTTGTATTTCTTTATTACAGGCGGCAAACGGCAGAAGAGCGTGAAGCTGAGCGCCAGGCAGCCGCGAGATTTATGTTTACCCTTCAACACGAGGTAATGATGAAGAATCTTCAGGACCCTACACCTACCGCTGATCCCCTTTGTATCCATAATTCATCTCTCAATGCCCTACAAAATCTGCAGCCATGGCTTGGTGAACAGTTACTCGAAAATGATCATTCCGTATCATCCGATAGTGGTTCTAGCCTCACAGAATGTTCATCACCAACAGATCACCGCGTATTTCATAACACTGCTACAGCTGAGAGCTAGTCTGCACGACTATCAATCATCGACAATCGTCGCTAGGGTTAGAATCCCAACAAAGCATTTATAGTCTCTTTCACTGGGCTCTTAAAAACTGTTCTGCACCAATACATCAAGCGAAGCGCTCAATATCACTGCAGCAGCGGACAGCTAATAATATGAACGAGACTATTGTCATCTGATGAAGGACAATGAACCTCGTCGTTGTTGTTTTGGATTCATGGGTTCGAATCCCAATCTTCAAATGCAAAGAACTATATAGGTGTCCATCCATATATTGTATATTGGAATGTTGATGGATAAAACACCATGACTGTCCCAACCCGTACTTGTTAGCAGAGACATTGCAATATATTTGGTTCAATCAAGTAACCTTTCAATTTATTCAATCATTTACCTGACTGTGCTCTAAGAATGACTGTATATATTTATTAACTTAATTATATGAGCACGTGACATGCACACAACCCTTACTATGGGTATAACACAGCGTTAAGTATGGCACGCCGTTTGGTTAAAAATTAACATTGTTTTTGCATATCAATTTGTGTTTTACATGTAGTTTTTTTGTATATCAATACCTGTTTTTACGAGTCGTTTTTTTTTTAAATTTTGAACCAAACGGTGTGTCTACGTCTATGCCATGCCCTTTGATTCAATATGTGTTCAATTTAGGCTCGCCGTTTGGTTCAACATTTAGAAAAACGACACGTCAAAACACAAATTGATATACAAAAACAACGTTAATTTTGAACCAAAAGTTGCGGTTCAAAATTTAAAAAACGACACGTAAAACATATATTGAACACATATTGAACCAAACGGCGTGGCATAGGCACGCCGTTTTGTTTAAATATAAAAAATGGACACGTAAAAACATATTGATATACAAGAAAGACTACATGTAAAACACAGATTGGTATGCAAAAACAATGTTAATTTGAGCCAAACGGCGTGCCATAGTTAAGAAAAGCAGGAGAAAACTTCGAAGTTGCCCTTAACTCCTCCTCCTACACAGCTAAAAAAATTTGCTCAAAAACGAGCAAAGATTTAATCGACACGGTAGTAAAAAGGGAACTACTCGATTTTGGATTAATTTTTAATCGATATAGGTAGATTAAAGTTTACTCTTGGCCAGATTAAACTTACTGATTAATATATTCCAAGGTAAATATTGTTCCATTTGTTAATCATATAGGACTATTGAGTTTTAAGCTTAAAGCTTGATGGGACTCGGCAATGGGACTGTCCCATTGCCGAGTCCCATCAAGCTTTAAGCTTAAAACGCAATAGGCCTATAAATAGCTCGCACCCTCTAGTTAAATTAAATCATTGACAAATGGAACAACATTTACCTTGGAATATATTAATGAGTGTAGGCAATCCCCAAAGATTCATCAAAACCTCCATTTCACTGGTGTTCATCTCCGTGTCCATCTTGCGGCACGGCTCTCTATGGCAAATGGCGAACACAATAACCACGTGCGTGCAAGTTTTAATCATATGGTATTGATTTCTTAATCACGCGAGGAGTGACTGACGGGGAAGACGCGACCGGTGAAGCAATGCGATTAAGTTTTAATCGCAATTTGAGTAAAATACAGCAAAACGATAGAAACAATTACTCTTTCACAAAAAATTACATTTAATCTGGCAGAGATTAACGGTACTACCCGTATTTTACTCTTGAAAGATTAAATAATTGGTCGTTTTTTCAATCAACACACGTTAATCAGGCACGATTAACGCGTATCACGGTTCGTTTTTTAGCTGTGTACTTGGCAAAGTAGACATGTTTCTGATTTTTAACCACTTGTTGAGCAATCATTATTGTACCAAATAAGCAAGAGATACGCAATCTCAAATACTTTATTGCCCAAAGTCACACCGTGGGTTGTTAAACTGCTACTTTATTACATATGCCCGAAATTGCCGACAAATGAGCAACGTTAATGTTGAGAAGTTGCAGATAATACCGAAATTGCGCATTGTTACCCAACATTTTATGAAGTTACCATGTCAACTTTGGGTAATTTTCCGCAACTGCGGAAAATGTTGTCATTTTAGGCAACTTTCTGCATTTTCCCTAAATTGCCTGTGAGAGGGCCCTCTCACCATCTAATCATGATCATTTGGGCTGTGTATTAATCCTAGGATCTTTGTAATTATCACAAGTCGTGTAAGATCTTGTAAGAATATTTATTACCAATATCGTTAAATGTTATAATAAAAAACTATATGACTCTACTCCGTGCATTAGAAACTTTCTTTGAATGTTTACTTTAGTTCTTTGGGTATACTATGATTCAATATTTTCTTCAACGCTTTATGAACTGGCCTTTTCTGTAGGGAAATAAAATAGAAAAAACATATTTTTTTCTATTTCAAAAATCGTCATGAGAGTTGTGAGGACTTACTGACCGATTCCTTTTATATACATGTATTTGGACAACCCATTCTATTCCTATTTACTCTTCACTGCAAATATTATGTTATGAATTACATTCGCGATCAAGATGTATTCTGCTTAAAAACAATCATTTTTTCTTAGGTACGACAGGCTGCCTATATCCTAAGATCAGGGATTTTAGCTCTAAATTGGTGGAAACAGTAAAATCGTGTAAAATGATACTATTCAAGAAAAAGCTAGAGATTTTGAGTCTAAATGAAATAACCTACAAATGCCATATTATGAAACGTTTACACGCTTAGAAATGAGTGTCAAATTTTGCTGGGTAAAAAAGAAATGTGTAGTTTTTTACCCAATATTGTGCTAAACATCAATTTCGTAAAATAACTTTTTACACATGCAATAGTTTACTATTGAATTCCGAGTTTTACACTCTGGAAGTGTAGAAAAGTACCCGTAATTGGGTAAAACATGATTTGACACCATGAAAGTGTAAGAATTATTGGGTAAAGGAAATTTATCCAATTTATGTGTACCAAAAATGACACAAGTGTTGAGTAAAACCTCTTCACAACCCCGGTTGTGTAAAGTGTTACACATAAGTGGGTCAAAATAGGGAACATGGTCGTTTTGGGGTAAACATTTACCCAACGATTTTTTACATTTTTTTACACTTTGACCCACTATGTTACACATAAGTGGGTCAAAATAGGGAACATGGTCGTTTTGGGGTAAACATTTACCCAACGATTGATGGGTAAAATGTTTACTATGTGTTGTGTAAGACTCTACACAACCACTGTTATGTTCATTTTTACCCAACAAACGACCATGTTCCCTTTTTACCATCCTGAAGTGTAGTATTTTACCCAACATTGCTTAATTTTTTCTAAGAGTGTAGGTATATTTACAACACCTTTTACCTTTTCTAGGATGTTATATTTAGACTTATGGTGGGGTCAATCTTAAGGTAATGGTCTACCATGTAATGGCTCAAAATAGGCTATTTGAAACGTATGCCTATAAGAAGCAGCTAACCTTTTTCTTTCTTTTTCTTTTTATTTCACACAAATCGGAGCTGCGGTTCAAAAGTTACGGCAAATCAAAGTCGAAACTCTTTGGCAATTCTCGCAAATAGTGGTATAACATATCTTATGTATTTCTTTGTTTTTCAACCAGTGATATCTAACGTATATTCCTTTAAAAAAATCATAACTTAAAATATAAAGGAGCTGTTGCCATGAAAACACCACCAAAAATTGTGATAATTCAAATTGCAAATTTGAGTATGGTATTAAAAATGTAAATGTTGTACCTAATTTGCATAATAATTAAAAACGGTGTTTCTAGACTTCAAACGCCGTTTTCGCAAAATGGTCATAATTATCAATCCCGGAAGCATGTAGAAAGCTGTAATTTTGAATGGAGCTAGAAAAACAATTCTACAGTGCGTAGCATAGCCTTTTTTGCAATTTTGTTCTTGTTTTAATTTTTATAGCAAATTTTATTTTGAAAAATGCTCATATTATTTGGTTAAAAAAATGATTTTGTTTAAAACATTTTTCGTCAAAATGTATGCAATTTTGAGAATTTGGGACACAAATTTGAAAAAAGGGCTATGCTACCCAGATATTTATGTGTGTAAGCATATTTCTAGTAAAAAAAAACAACGACAAATGTTTGCGTTCTTTCAGGAGTAGGCCCTACCCCGGGATAAATTAAGCGTTAAAATCCAAGATGGCCGCCAATCATCCTGAATGGTCAAAAGTGTTAATATATCCAAAGATGAGCTTTGTAGGACTTAAAATAAAGAAAAAGTTTTTTATGGTAGCCCATGACCTTAATTTCAAACACTGCTGGGTATTGCCAGAATGCAAAATATGAGTTTGTGGTGTGCACTTAGCAAGGCGCATCAGTCCTACGTGAGTCGCGAAGCGACTGGTTTTACGAGGCGCTAGCGCCTTGATGTTACCAACATCTTTGCTGCAACATACCGATAGAACGCGTGGGTAATAATACTGAGCACTCTACCCACGGGCTGTATTGCTCGGTTATACGGCTCGGCGTGGCTCCGCTACTCGTTTTCTCGTGTATATAAATACATGCCGAAGAGTGATGATGTGGATAGATGTGGCTAAAGTTTTGTTTCACTATAGTAACAATGACAATAAACCCATACTACATCAAATTCTCTCAAATGTATAACTCTAAATGCGAAAAGTACATTTTAGTAGTGTATGATTCGGTGTAGTAGCTGCGGTGAACACAATTATAAGATAGCTTGTATTGTAACATTATTATATACAAACTTGAAATTTCAATCTAGATGTTGCTGACATAGAAATATAATTAGAACAAAGTTCAACATTCTAACAGGTTTAAAGTTTATCAAACATGTGCCAAAAGACAGTTCTATATCATACAAATGGCCATGCCAAAACACCAACATAAAGCATTTCTCGAGATTTTATTTTATGGAAAATACTTCCATCGCGAATAAAAAATATACGGAGTTAGGATTACGATGACAACTATATATTTAGGTCAACCGTCCGACCGTCGGTGTTCCTTGTAGTGAAATACTGTAAGAATACCAGATAAATTATGTGTATTTTATAAAGTGATTTTCTTCTATAGTCCAAACAAATCGTTACGCATCGTTTAATGTCAGTCATTTCCAATTTTACGATGATATAAAATATAGCACTCTTTAAAACTTTGTTATATTGCCACATACCAAAGTGGCGCCAAGACTACTCTTCCTTGTCTCCTAGAATAGAAGGAAAACACAACATTATTTACTACATGTATGTTGTTGTAAAACCAAATGTGTTTATAAGATTGTGCTAACCACGATGCTTTGGAGAACAAAAATCAGGTTTTGGGGTACGTAAATATGCCGCACATGTGGGTAGCAAAATCAACCATTTGGTGTATCAACGACCATTTTCATTGCAAATTCGGTATTTCCATTGGGCGACTGTCTGTCGAATCCAACATACATCCATGGAAACGATGCTAGACTTTAATCAAGTCCACAACGGAATAAAGCGTAACACCACTATTTAAGCAAGATTTGTATCTAGTCTGGGGTAGGCCTACACGTGGCATTACGCAGTTGCGCCTTCCATGGATCAATTTCTTTCAAATGTTTCTGATATGTATCATACCCTCAAAATATTTCAAAATCCGGTTTCTGAACACTAAATTATCGATACTTTTCTACACAAAAAGAAAGGTGACTAAAAACTTTTCAGTTAAAAATGGAGTCAACTGGAATACAATGGTGTATATACCATTTTTCAAACATTTTAATATAGTTAGGCCTATAAGGTACCTCTTCAAACTTTATGGTGGCTCACCATATTACCCAAATCAATATCAAATTGCCCCCGCCCAGATATAGTCTATGCGGCACAGTCTATATGGAACAATGATGGAAAGAAGTGGGTACGCAGTTCCCATTTCCTTTTTCTACAATCTCGTGAACATAATTATCTGAAGGTTAAAAAACAACATAACTCTATTCATAAGCCTGCAACGTATAGACTGTAATATAACATCAAAGTTCAATGTAAGAACAGATCTTACATTTCAAAGAGAGGTCTCACTTTCTTAGTGATGGCCCTGTTGTCCACATTATTTAGTGAAGTAAGTTGAACATTTCTAAATGTGCAACTTCTTTTAAGACTTCTTAACAAGTTATAGAGAGGCAGGTTCGACATATTCGACACCATCGACCTATTCATATGCAATCGTTTTAACTTGGATTGATCAGTTAATGTGGTAAACAGATAAATCGGATGAAAAAAGCTAAGAAGGTTGATGACCAGTTAGGTAACGATTGCGCATGTGCAGTCGTATCCAGACCTCGGTGTCAAGCTGATGGCATTTCACCTTGAAGTTTATGGAGCTGGAGATGAAAGCAATTAGCAATACTTTCGTTTGTGGTTTATATCTCTACTAGCGACGACTTATCGATATGTGTTTGGCGGATGAGCACGCTACTTCAAATGCAAACGGATCTAAAGTGACACTTCCATTGCTCTACGTAAATGGAGTACTGAATGGAGGTAAGCTCAAGTTATGGTTATCGGATTAGAAGATGAAGCTCTTAATGACTTTCTATTACGATCAATGATTATCTTACAAACCATGGTCAATAAACGAAGCAATTTAACGAATTCACATGGCAGGGTATATGCTGTAGGTCTTAGGTAAATTACCTTGAACTTGGCCTTACTGCATGATGATTTTTTAATTACGGAGAATGGAGCGGGGGCGCAATAGGGGTTGGGGCGGGGGCACAAAGGCCGTTTTAATGTGTTTTACTGTCAGTGGGGGGGGGGGATCCCCTACCTTAGCTACGTCGAATTTTTACCTATGAATAATGGAATCCAGGTGACAGATATCTCGGTTTATCCTTGGTGTAAGTCTGCTCCAAATTAGCCTAGCACAAAATATTTTGTTTAAGGATTAAATGACCTATACAGCTTTATTCCGTAATAGAGTCTTTACACTAGTTTATTTCATGAATATCTTATACCTATTATCTTATACAATATACCAAGGATACACCAATATTAGAAATATATCCTTGTTGAAAAATATGTAAAAACTGGGACAATCGAATGAAGGGACACGAAACAGCTTCATTTTTATTGTATAATTATGCGTGATGCGGGTGTACAAGCATAGGCCTACATAATACATTCATGAATGGACCCTGGTACAAATCTCAGTACAATCACACTGCACGGCTCGCTGTATCTTGCTCGATACGAATGGAGCTATGTCATGCATGTGTAATTCCTGCTGAACTACTACTAGAAATGCAAATAGATATCTTTAAAGTACATCATTGTCCAAAATATGTAGCTACTAAAATCAATAGAAACAAAAGGCCTACAATTAATAAACATTCCAGGAAAATTATCAATTGCTAGAACGCTATTTTATTAACAAATCACTTATAAATTGTATTCAGTTTAAAAGATTGAAAAGTCAATCTTAAAAGTTAAAGAATGTAATCTAATAAAGTGAAATTTCACTATATCGGACTGAAATTTCACTCTATTACTTAGATTGAATATTTTCAATCTTTTAAGATCTTACCCTCAGCGCAATCTTTACGATTGACTTTTCAATCTTTTGATTTATGAGAGAAGGCCTATTAAAGTTTGTTGGGAAATTATATTTTATTCATTTTTCGTGAATAAAAACACAACCGCAACACGCATGTTATTTAATGTAATTGAATATTATATATTATCTATAGGGGAGAGCGGGGAGTGTTCGCCCCATTGTCATTTAGAATGGCCTAGAGACGTCAATTTTAAAGATTGAATGGACCTATTGACATTACATGAAAGATTGATACATAGGCTACATACGACCACAATTTCGGTACCCTGGGCCTTGCTGTAAAGGAATGAGTAAAGGATAAAGACAGGTGTCAAAAATGGTGAACTTGCCCCGACTCGGGGCACGTTCGTGTCCATAGGCCGGGGCAAGTTCGCCATGGTCTCATAATTAGGATTCATAAAGTAGTAGGCCTATGTATCAAATAGATATACACATTTGTTATGCAATGTGTTTTCTTCCAAAATAACATTTAGAGAGTCCACAATTTAAGGGTGGGGTCATTTTTACGGAATATACTCGTTTAGAATTTGAAATAATTATAAATACCACGCATAAAAATGTTATCTAATTTTTAGTGCTACTCCATTCCAGATAGCTATTTTTATAATTACAAATAGGCTACAGGAGGTGAATTACAATTTTGAAATTATACAAATCTTAATCATATAAATTCCCATTGGCGAACATGCCCCATCATGAAAGGGCGAATGTGCCCCATAGCAAAATAGGTACATTGACCCGATAACCACGCATCTCTCACATTAGGGGCCATATCCAAACTCTCAGTGATTTTAAAGCATTTTTCTACCGATTTTACCCCGGTATTCCAACGAAATAGAATGAAATACCGTTGGAATACCGGGGTAAAATCGGTAGAAAAATGCTTTAAAATCACTGAGAGTTTGGATATGGCCCCATACAATGACGGGTTTATAACTGCATCAAATCCATAACCTATCCGATACCTACCTAATTATAATTTACATTAAAATCTTCTGTACGAAATTATTATATCTTTAGAAATTATTATATCTTTAGAAAAACATCAATATCAAGAAAATCCACTTTTGTGATGTAAAACTTGTTTTTAGATGATAATTTGACAAACATTATACGGAGATCGCAACAAAGAGAGGAACATAGTGTGTGTTCGTTAAATTCAACCAGTGGTCGCAATGATGAGAATCACGTGGTGGGCGAACCTACCCCTTGGGTGTACACTCCCGTTCTCCCCTACCAATGCCTACATGTCGCGATACAATAGGCCGTTTCTAGTCCTCTCAATCGATTGTCCCTGACATAAGCCTATAATACTTCATTCGTGTGAATGTCCTATTTCATGATTTTCAAAATAAAATCAAAACTTTATATAACTTTGAAGATTCGAAGAAAAAAATTGTGTAAAATAAATTACTTATTAATAATCCTTCTTATTGTTGTCGCCTTTAACTAACTGTAAATGAATCAATTAGTAAAATTGTGTACAGTTTGAACAGAGTGGGTCAAAAAGAAATTGATCAGGAATGAATCAGGGCGTAACCAGAGGTGTGGGGCAGGGGAACCACCCCTGCTCGAAGGCTTACGCCCCCAATTGAAGACCCTAGTTACGCTACTTGAATGAATTGACAATTTGATAAACCAATGAACCACTTATTCAAAGAGCATGTATTTCCACTCATATGAAAAACTAATCACTGAAAGTGATCCTTGCTATCACGAGATGCCTGGTTTTCTATTTTGGCAGCTTTCCGCAAAACGCTTAATCCTCTGAAATTATTCGTCTGAGTGAGGAGCAAAGAAAACACATTCACAATATCGATACACAATCAATGAATCCCAGATCAGGTATGAATAAATTATACTGAACACAACAGTGAAAAAACAAATCAGACATTATGTTAAAACATGGTTAAAACATTATAATGGATTAAAAGAAACTTTATTACACGTTGAGACTTTTAAACACACAGTAGAATGTATAATGTATCTATATTACAATTCACGTAAAGCCATCGTAATAGTCAACCCAGTACCAGTCAGTCGTTTAGTTAGCGCTAATCATGAATCAGTCTTTCTACGTTGATAGAAGAATGCGGGAAAGGTTGAATGTAAATGTAAACTCTTCCACAGCTCAATCAATTATAAAGACGGAGCGCAGCCGCATTCTGAACTTGAAATATAGCAACGCTGAGTAAGATATTACTATGCGTTGAAGTTGCTACGCGTATGCAAAGAGGCATGATTGGGCGTCATTTTGCGTGATTTGAGACGGGTGGACAGTGTCAATTATATTAGGTCTGTGGGCGCTTTTGGGCTCCTTCAATCACCATTTATAGCAACACTGCTCACTTGAAACGAATGTAAAATTTGAACCGAAGAGGTGAAGTCAAGAGAGACAAGAGAGAGCGAGTCTTATTAATATCCTCTTTTACACAGTTTTATACATTTATACGCTTCAAGGCTTGATTGTACCTATTATTAACATACATAGCACATAACCGAGCCGTAATAATAGTCAATGTTGGCGCTCCAATTGTTATATTTTATCGTTTTAATACTGCCACAAACGTACTTATGTAGTAGTAAGTAGTACTAGGACCGACTACTACACCGACTACTACTACATACTGTTGCATGTTATACTGTACAGTACACAGCGCCCTACTGGCATTGCTAACAGTGCCCCTGAAACCTAGGGACATGAGACATACGGCCTACAGTGCGCCAGGCATACGCTCAATTCGGGTATACATGTGCATGTACATTAAAGGGGGAGCTTTCGATTTTAAAATTATAACTTTATAAATCAATCAAATACGCTCAATTCGGGTATACATGTGCATGTAAATTAAAGGGGGAGCTTTCGATTTTAAAATTATAACTTTATAAATCAATCAAATTAAATGATGAACAACTCCAGGCATAGGCTACTGCTTTACGCTATTCAATTCGGGTAGGCCTATACATGTCGATTTTAAAATTATAACTTCATAAATCAATCAAATTAAACTATGAATTGCTGCAGGCATACGCTATTTAATTCGGGTATACATGTCGACAAACGGACCATATTAAAGGGCCTTGATTGTTATACTGAGAAATATGGAATGAAACCTATATAGGCTTATGACACATATCCTAGGTCTTAGTTTTTTGTTTTAAAATTATAACTTTATAAATCAATGAAATTAAATGATGAATTATCCCCCCGCCCCTCGCCCCTCACCCCTCCCCTTCCCCAACATACAATACAACACTGGGCATTCATCCCGGATTTAAGGGGAGTGAGGAGAACACTGGGCCTTCATCCTGGATATATTAAACGTGGGTTAACAAGGTTAAGGGGAGTGAGGAGAAATGCATGGTGTCATGTCAGTGCTTGATCCCATCGGACCCATCCACAAACAGTGGCGTAACCAGGTATTTCAGGGGGGTGGGGGGCGAAAAATGAAAGTGAACCGACAGTGCAGTGGCGTAGCTAGGATTTTTTCAGGGGGGGGGGGGGGCAAGATTTCTGAGCTTTTCGTAAAAGGTTGCCCCACATTTTGTTTGCAGGGGGTGAGGTCTCACAATTTCGCACGGTCCCAACATTTCGCACGGTCAAAGAAATCACACAGTCCAAAAAAAACCACAGTCAGCAACTAATGGCCAATCCTCCGGGTTTTCATCAGTTTTCTTTATAACATTTTCCTTTGTTTATTTAGCCCACTGCTGCATAAATTTGTAGACTACTTTTTACATGTACAAATGTGCCGACTATTTTACTATTTGGGTTACATCCCCCGGGCCCCAACACACATGTTTTTACCAAAACCGCTCGCAAAAAACAGGTATTCAAAAACCGGTGCCAATCTCGACCGACAGTTTCGAGTCTCAACCGATACGACTCTAATATTATGGGTAACATTGTATTTTGTCATAATTTCATTAAATGGCTTCTGACAGGGGGGGGGGGGGGGGGGGGGGGGGGGGGGGGGGGGGTGGGGGCTACGCCACTGAATATATGAAAGACGTTGTAAAGTATTGAATATAGTCTAAAATTGGGGTAAAGATATATTAATAAATTATAATTTTGTAATGAATACTAATTTGCAATATGAATATTCACTAGCAATATAAATAAATAATTAATTAATTAGCAATATGAATATTAATTAGCAATATGAATTATCCAGATTGAACTGAAATGGTCCTGCTTGAACCGAGATGTGAATATTCATATTACTAATTACTAATCATTACAACAACAAACAAAACCAAATATTCATCTCTTACAAATAACAAGACTATATTCAATAAATCTAATTTATACTGTACAAATGCTTATTCTCCTCTGAAATATGATATTAGAATTAACTACAATTTAATATTAGAGAAATGATTTTCAAGAGACGACGCGGATCCCGACACTGTTTTTTGTTTGTTGCTGGTGTGTTCTTACGATACCAGCAAGCTTGGAATAAGTACAATGAACAGCAAGTGACCAGGAGTCTTGCAACAATGATTTCTTACTATTTCTTTACTTTTTTTTAAATCAATACTGTTGTTTTACAGAAATATATTTCGGTGTGTTTTCCTCGGTCTCAGTGTGTTTTCCTGGTCCACGGTGCGGCGACGACGCGGATCCCGACGGGTTTTTGTGTGTTGTCGGTGTGTTCTTAGATACGACACAATCAATCTTGGAATAAGTGAGCAGGAGTCTTGCAACAATGATTTTTTACTCATTTTGTTTTACTATTTTTGATAAATAATGGTGTTCTACAAATATGTTTCGTTGTGTTTTCCTCGGTTTCAGTGTGTTTTCCTGGTCCATGTTCAGGTATAGTAAAAGATCTTTTCAACATGGCGCCCTCTGCCGTCATTTTTAACCCCCTAATGCATATCATTTTACAGTTCTATTTCTGCCAATAAAACGGGAATACCAGCTAAGTTGAGCTTTACTAGCAGCAATTATCCCATACTCGATTTCAAACGATTGGTGTATATTTTGCCGTTTCTGCATGATCGATGTAGTACGTGCTTTGTTATCAATAAACTATCATTTAAAAATACATTTTGACAACATTACATCTGACTGTTATTATACCTGTACACTACTTCAGCACTACAATACGCGTGTACAAATGTAATTAGTGTACGGGTCCCAATCCTGCACCAAGTCTATGGTGTAATACCGTAATGAATTGTCCTTTATTCTATTGTATAGTAACATAACGTCCTTTATCACTTGCTTACGGCTTACGGTTATCGTGGTGTTTCGAATCACCCCACGCCCCCTATTTGGGCCTAGGCTTACAAGTATGCATGTCCCATATGGCAAACCTGAGAAAAAACAAATCGCCTGTTGCCATTGATGTACATAGTATTATAGTCTACAAATTGACATGATAAATTATACCCCATATTATATATATTAAGTTATAAAATAAAAGATGTAAATCAGTGGCATAACATCTAGGAGTGGGAAAGTCTTCCCCGTGCGCGCTTGACCGTCGTACTGAGTCAACGAAGTTAAAACAACACAACTAAGGGACATTAATTATTAATGTCCCATCTTCACCAAAATAATAATAATAAAGGTCTAAATTTTATTGTCATCGCAGCCAACCGGCTGAATTGTAACAACATTACAAATCAAATACATTAATGCAGTACTCCTCAAAAACAAACAAAAACTAACCGCCCAGGTTCACTCATCGAACCCAAAATATTAACCGCCCATGTCTACTCATCTAGCGGGTCCCGCGCGAAGCGCGGGTGCCCGCTAGTTAAATCAATGTGGCTAAAAGTTGAGTTAACGCTGAAACATTCCGATTTCGTCCGTTTCGTGTTTCATATTATGAGGAAGAGGCCTACGTGTAAATCCGGGTGTAAATTAATTAATTTCTGAAATGAGAATGAAGTTTTAAATGTTTCTGTTGCTTTTTCGTTAAGAATTCCGTTGACAGCTCGAAAAATGGGTCATTTTAGTAAAAAGGCATAACTCTTAATATATCACTGAATATTGATTGTTTCCATTCCTTTAATGCATCTCTGTGTTTAAATGTCCCAGGTATTATAAATATCTTTTGAATTTGAATGATTCTGTATTCTTTTTTTGTATCACTAAAGATAAAGGATTTTGCATTCCATGGACAAAAGTGGTTCCTTTATTTTAAAAGGCATAACTCCTCAGCGAAGGGCAATTCCAGTGATTCTTGCGTGCTTTTTTTAAGATGAGTTGCAGAATATGCTCTTTGAAAATGTGCTTCTTTAGTTTGTCAAATTTGTTTTGTCTTTTTTGGAAACAAATATTCATTCCTGACAACTTCGTTTTGGCTTCGACTATCGATCACCCATTCTCATCAATAACGAAGCTGGGTAAAAAAACAGCCAACCCTATCGTATTGATAGCGTGGTGCAAGCAACAGACGCTTGAAGTTCACTTCGTATCGAAGGATTCTAAAGGTGACTAATCTTGACTATCTGCCGTCTTCAGAAGACATGTTGTGGTACAAGATATTTTGCAGGTCTCGAAAGTGGTCAATCCAGGTGAATCCCTTGCAAGGAAATTTGTTTATTTTGAGGGAAATTTCAGGTCTGAAAATATAGAAATTCTTGTGAAGGGAAATTGTTGCCGTTTGTTGGAAACTTTACATTTTAACCAGATCTAATAATGTGCAAGCCACTACATGACTACCTGTTGCACGATAAGAGTGAAACCTCTGTGAGAAAAGTTAAATAATATAGTGTCATCCCGTGGTGTAAGGCGACGAGAAAAATAATCCTGTTCTACGGGCCCGACCGACCAATTTATTTATTTTCGAAATTGGTGAGATAAAGATTTCACGTGTAAAATGAATATCGCAACAAAAAAAACACGAAAAAATGACTTGTCAAAAACGGTTACATTTTTACAGATTGTGTTGATTTTTACGGTCATTTGAAGGACAAGAAGAACAAGACCAAGAACAAGAACAAGACCAAGAAATGCCCAACCGACCGACACACCCCGAGAGGTCCGGTTTCCTGCATAACAAGGTTTTTTTCGTCGCATAAATTTCAAAAAGAAACATTTTGTTCCTATATAGGGGTATTGGCCTTAATACTTT
This sequence comes from Ophiura sarsii, assembly GCA_035610835.1. Classification (NCBI taxonomy): domain Eukaryota; kingdom Metazoa; phylum Echinodermata; class Ophiuroidea; order Amphilepidida; family Ophiuridae; genus Ophiura; species Ophiura sarsii. The sequence continues at coordinate 64,281,480 of CM069451.1, forward strand.
TGTTTTGCTATCAGTAGAAGAAACGTTTTGCTATCAGTAGAAGAAACGAGATTTCTGCACATAAGCAGACTTCGAATTTCGTTTATTACCGTATCTCGCCCCCCCCCCCCCCCCCCCCCCCCCCCCCCCTCATCGTCCCCTAAATTATAATGCAGCCACCGCCACTGCCATCAATCGCATAGGATTGTGAAGTTGACAACATGTGACTGTCTGCTATCTTCAGAAGACAGCACATACGTCCAGAAACAAAGTTATGTGCAGGTTTGGAAACATTGTCAAGCTCATCGAAAGACAATTTGGAATTTGGAGTGGACATTTCAGTTCTGTAAATGAAGAAATACATTAAAATAACAGGGAAATTATCTCTTTTTGAAGTGATATTGTTGTACGGTCTTTGCTGAAAATCTACAGTTTTCCAAACCTGGTTATATGTGGATGCCACCAGTTGCACGATACGGGGACTTTACTTTTCTAAGAGAACGAATAAAAGTGTCGTCTTGTACTGTGGTTCGGCAAGTTAAGTGTGCCACGACAATTGTACACCTTTATTCTGCTATCAGAATGATAAAAACGATCCTTGAGTATCATTGTGAAAGTAATCTAACATAATTTGTTCATTACGTGGCCTTTTCTCGGAATTATGAGCACTTGTAACATCAAAATCATTGCTTCGTTTATTTATACTACAAAGTATCCACTAAATAAAATCAGTGTTCAGAAAACCCCTTAGGGGTTTTAACCAGGGCTTCACGGTCCAGGTCACCCGGTGCCTTTAAAGATTTTACGCTACGTTGTGGTATGAAAACATATTAAAATGGGTATTATTGGGCCGTGTTGTTTTGTACTTATTTCATCAAACAAAACCGTTATGAAATCTACATTAAACACTTTATAGATTAATACGTTATTTTATGCTGCTGTTATCATCTAATATCATCTAAGTGGGTATATAAAGAGTGTTATCATTATTATTATTCACACCCAATAGCCAAAGTAGACTATTAGCGTTATTATCTGATTCAACTTTTATGATGAGTGACAATAATAGCGTTTAGTTGATTACATTGGGTTTTTTGATAGTGTCCTAAAATGACAAGCAATCTGAAGATATCTATCAATCGTACGTAAACCCATCCAATCAATCCGATAAAATACGTGTTGATATAATAAGGACGCTAAGACCAAGAGGGGGAATCAGATGGGCCAGACCAACTAATATTTTCCGATAAAATAAAATAAAATAAAATAAAATAAAATAAAATAAAATAAAATAAAATAAAATAAAATAAAATAAAATAAAATAAAATAAAATAAAATAAAATAAGATAAGATAAGATAAGATAAGATAAGATAAGATAAGATAAGATAAGATAAGATAAGATAAGATAAGATAAGATAAGATAAGATAAGATAAGATAAGATAAGATAAGATAAGATAAAATTAAATTAAATTAAATTAAATTAAATTAAATTAAATTAAATTAAATTAAATTAAATTAAATTAAATTCAAAAAAATAATAATAATAATTAAATGTTGTGTTGTGTTGTGTTGTGTTGTGTTGTGTTGTGTTGTGTTGTGTTCTGATGTATTGTGTTGTGTGCGTTGCGTTATTTTATGTTTCAGATTATATGTTCTGATAGAAAAATAAAAGTAAATTGCCAATACATACCCCTAAAAACACTTAATTCCATTACATTCCATTACATTATTATATTATATTATATTATATTATATTCTGTCTTTCTTTTTTCTTTTTTTTCTTCTTTTATGTTTGAAATTTTTGGAATTTTTTTGAAAATTTGTTTAGAAAACCCGAGAGGTCCGCCCGCTCATAGAACCTTCCGACGCTTTATATAATGCTGACAATGAACATTCGGCAGCAGACGATAACACGCGTGCAGGCATACAAAGGGCGGGAATGTGCGAACACATTTCCTAGAATTGAAAATGATGCCAGAAAAATAATGTGGGTAATTTGTAAAATGCAAATTGAATATTACAATAGTCATCACTAATTTATAAATGTGACCTATATTTACAATACGTTATCTAATTATTATTTCACCGTACTAACAGTCAACGGCTGACGTCCAATTCAGAAATTATGTTAAATACGAAAAATAACCATTTGGAGTAGGCCTAGGCCCTTCATTTCAAAGACGTTCCATCTTGGACGGGGCGACGCCCCCACGCCCACACACTACCACTATAGCAATGTTAAGATGGACAAGGCATTTGGCCCCAATATTGATACAGGGTGTTCCAGAATGAATACCGTGTTTAAAAAAATATGTATATATATAATACAAATTACATTGCGGAACAAGTCTAATGTAATAGAATGAGGAACATGTTTCCTAATACTATGTTAATTATCTTTATCCGTTCTGATATGGCATGCTGTTATTGAAAATCGGGTGAAAACCTTTTATTTCACTTTCTGCGTATTTCAATTGATAAAACTCACACCAAACTTCAAAACTATACCGCTTAACAAATTATGATATAAATCACTCACACCATTCAAATATTGCTTCATAAAACATCACCAACAGTTTATCCTTTTGTAGTGGAAATTGAAAAAGGACACAACAAATTAACTGCATATCATTTTAAAATTTTGATTTCATGAGTTTCAAAAGAGGTAATGTTTGTCAAACTTGGAATCTACCATATTACAAAAGAGTCCATAATTTCTGTCAGAAACGTCTGATTTTTAAAATTCAAAATTCAAAATTACTAAGAAAGCTTAATGGTGTAGATGTTTAAATCACTAGCACGTTGACCAGTAACAATTAATGGTCATGATGGTCATGGTACTCATGACATAGCTTAATACATGCACCATAAATCATTCTGGAACACCCTACAGGGTGTATCAAAACAATTAGGACACTTTTTCGTGACGGTGTAATACTTGTTATAATCATTGAACCATGACCAATTTAGTCTCAATGTAAAGCCCAATTAATTATTATGATATCCTGAAAATGTGAGATCAATCCGATGAAAAATAAGAAAACTAGCATAATTTGCGTAAACCATGTCATTTACTGGTTTGTACAATGGGATTTACATGTACAGGGTGAGTCAAAAAAAAGTTTACCCTAATTGAAAAAATTGAAAAAAATATTTCTGACCACAAAATCAAGGCAAACAAAACTTTAAATGATTGCGCCATTTCTTTGCTATTATCTGGGGGAAAAAATCACGCTATTTGATGATACCGTTAAGTAAATATGACTATTTCTGTACAGGAGCTGTTTTTTCACCAAAAACACGGTTTTTAATTTCAAGCTTAACGAGCTTAATAATGTTTACTAGGATTATGATGTAAAGCATTACACATCTTGTTTATTAAAAGAATTAAGTAGACAATAGACTTGTTCAAAATTGTCTCCTAATAGATTAAAACATGAAATATGGATTAAATCGTATCACCACTGTCAGTTAATAAATAATAATTGCAAGGATTAAATAGTCCGCAAGGGATATTCATAAACATGATAAAACTAGATGAGGATATTGAATAAAAAAAATCTGATATGGTGAATAATAAACGATATAGTATTTTGATAAAATCAATAAACATAATATTGCACTTATTTTTCGTAATGTCCGATTAAGTAAACATTATCCTTGAACTAATAAAAAATTGTCAATGTCCACAGTAAGACTAGTAAGTAATAGTCTATCCCTCTCTTTCTCTCTCTACATGTAAAATTTATTCCTGAAAACAATAATATGAATAGAAACCCACTTGATAATCCAGCATCTTGTTTGGTCTTTCTCCTGATCTTTGAGAGTGTGCTTAGGATAGTTGCACTGAGGGACAATAGACAGCTTTAAGGCCTATTTATGATACAATTACCACACCTTAATCATTTCATAACAAAGGAATTGATCCTTTCGCTGTCGGTATTGTAATTTTTTATTGGTCGTATCTTATGAAATATAATGGTCAAGATCTGGAAGCGTGTTCGGACGTTAAATTGATCACTTTTATTCAAAACAGCGTAAAATAAGTTTCCCTCAACCAATCTAAACCAGATAAAATTCATATTATAACTGTTTGATTTGTCTTTATACCGTAGTAAATTGTTTTGAAAACAAACGAATACTTTCTTCTAAAAAAAATCGCTGAAGTTGAGTAAACTTTTTTTTGACTCACCCTGTATAGACCAGTAAATAACATGGTTTACGTTTCAATACGTTACAATAATTATAAACATAGAAAATAATGTATCAGTCAATAGCAAAGATTAGTTTGGTAATCCATTTAATTCTGGCACAAATCAATACTGGCTAAATAATCCACATATCAGATGCATGCATATTCTGTGCAAATTAAAAAAGTTCTCGAACCCACTGTAGATGGTTCATTACCATGATATTGGCATAAATAGTGTGCGCGTTTATGTTACTCTACTGTTACTGTGTCAATGACCATTGTACATACTACAAAATAGATTGCCTTGCCTAATAGGTCACAATTTCCTTAATTAATGATGGATTTTTCTCATCTCTTCAGGATTTTATCTTTATCGGTTGTACTTTACATTGAAATAAAAATTGGTCATGCTTCAGTGATTTAACAAGGATTTAAACCATCATCAAAAAGTGTCCTAATTTTTTTGATACACCCTGTATATTCTAATCCCACATTAATGTCCGTTCTTTCGTGCCCTTTCACGCACTATTAGCTGTATTAGTTTCAATATAGTTCGATTTAGATAATTGATGTCTCAATAGTTATCAATCTCTTCTCCGGAATTGACACTTCAGTTGGAGGTATATCACGTTATTAAACACGCATAACCAACCGTTAATGCAATGAGAAAGAAACAAGCCTATTAGCACAAATTTGACACATGGAAATCTGTGTAATTAGTTTAAATAGTCATAATAGCTGCAGTAAAACCGCAGTTCATTCAAAAGGGATGTTTTAGATTGAATTTTGAGATTTAAATGTTGATTAGAGATGCATGTTTATTCGCATTATATGAAGTTTCCTGTAATTTATGGATGGTCCTGTCATCTACCTTGCCCAACCTTCGACGCTAAAACGTATGCAAGAACTATAAGCAACAACCAGTTCCAGTGCCTACACTCTAAGAAAAAAGGGTTCTAGCGGGGTTCTTGAAATGGCAAATGGTTCTTGGCAGAACCATGTTTCTCTAAAGAACCTTTAAAGGTTCTAAAAAGGTTTGTTATAGGGGTTCTTTAACACCGCAAAAAGGTTCTAAGTGAGATGGTTCCAGAAAGTTCCCTTATTTGGGGGAAATGGGGTTCTTGGTAGACTTGTCGCAAATGCTGACGTTTGCATACACGTACATCTTAATAAATTAGTTCGCAATGTAATAATTATTTTGCAAACCTGTTAATAAACGGTACTGTGTAAAAAATTACAATTATTTACTTTCTACTTTATTTCTTTATTGATATGATTATAACCAAGTATAATCAATGACTTAAGACTTTGACTTGCTGACTTTTATTAATTTAACACCATTGATTCTGTATTTTGTAGATAATATCTAGTCAGATTCACAGTCAGTTTGTTCACCATTTAATAGAACCTAAAGGATTCGGCATACATGCAAAAACTGAAGAACCTTTTTAGGTTCTTTCAAGAACCCTTTCAGAGGTTTCTTGATAGAACCTTATCGGGAAGGTTCTTGATGCATACAGGACAAAACTGAAGCTTGTTAGGTTCTATTTAGAACCCTTTCAGAGGGTTTTTGAAAGAACCCTATTGCTCTGCATACAGGACAAGTTCAAGAACTTTTTAGGTTCTACTTGGAACGCTTTTTTCTTAGAGTGTATTCCCACCAACTTTGTCACTGGTGGTAACATACTAATATAGAGGGTCATTATAGAGGACTGGCTCTGTAATCAGAGCTATTCGTCATCCCCCTCATCCCTTACCCCTCACCTCAGCAAAACCAGTACCTTCACCCCTTAGTTATAATACATGCCTATCTCAGGACAAACCTGGCTACGCGACTGCATAAAGGTATTCAAGACACATGAACACTGAAGCAAGTCATATTCACATTTAAAAAAAAAAGAAATTACAAAATTACACATCTAAAATTCATCTCAAACATGCTGTTTCAGTTGATGACAATCAAATCCGTGGCATGTTTATGCCCAATCAACCGTGAACTTAAAGCGACGAGCGAGCGAGGGAGATCAACGCCTGCTTGGATTCCGCATCCACCAACTCATATCGGCCCTGCCTCTGGCACTTAACTTGGCACGCGTTTCGTCGTGTGCCGCCTTCCTCCCTCGGGCTGTTAATCCACGTTTAAAGGTGGATTTTGGGAGTGAAAGAGCTCTATATGAAATTACAATTATGATATGATATCATTACCATGCCCATACCGCGCGTATACCTTTTTTAACTCATCCTCCATTGAGCATGTTGAGGCTAGATTTAAGGAGATCTGGAAGAAATCTTACCCGAATTTCACTGCAGCTCTAGCTCTCCGCCAACTGACGTGCTTATACGAGGGTCGTTCAATAAGTTCTACCTCCTACTCATAACTTTGCTAATACCGATAACCCGGGCGTATGAAATATTCCACAATTGTAGCTTTGAATTTCAGCTACAAATTCATAGTTTATTGGTCTGAGTACTGGTTGTACTTTTCTAAAGATGCAGTGAAATCCAAATGTCCATTTAGTGCGACGGAAACGGATAAAAAACTGCCAAATATCTCCTATAAGCGCTATTCAATTGGCCAATTCTAAGAGACCGTTGAAAACGTACCTATCGGTCAATTAAAACCGTTCTAAATTACAGGTACCTGTTGAACAGACTATAAACAATATAAAGTGACTGATTTCTTGGGGGGAAATGCCCTCTAATTAGCCAGAATCAGCCCAGGACAGCCATTAGTTTAAACCCTACCCCAAGAGAACCTCGGCAAAAGTCTTATTTGCTTTTCATAAGAACTAAGAGATCTTCAATATACAGGACTAAATTGATGGGTTTCAAATCTCTCAAAGAGATCATTTTCTACCAATGACATACCTGATTGACTACTATATAAAGGTTACATATAAGGAAAACTCATAATGTGACTATCATGTTTAACATTCGAGGCGTCACTGTGGCTTGACTTGTAACAACGAATATTTGACTGAATATCAGTATTCCAGTATGCTAATGGCGTAGCAATATATTCGAGTTGATATTATACTATTTGCAAGCCTACAAAGGTTAATATTGCCTACAATCCGATTTATACATGATAATACAGTATTATATTCAGAAATCATCCATTGTTTTCTATTTTCAGTATTTAAACCGGGCTGTTATATATAATCATACAATACGAAGAGAAAACGAAAAAATATATATTTATCTTTAGGGTAATTTTCCGTGTCCGTTGTCCAAAATCTCTCTCTGGCTTTTTTACTATAAATGTGTAGCTATGATTCAAAACTATAATCATGATAAATGTCATAAGGCTGACATTCAGATTACTATTAGCTATGTTATGAGTGAGGAGGTAGAACTCATTGAATGACCCTCTTATATAACAGTTCAGAGTGTTACACAGTCCATCATTATCAGCAACTTACCATGCTTTATGGTCTGCAAAATGCTCTGCGAATCTGGTTTCTTTTGTTATTTTGAAATATCTACACACTACGATACAGTCAGTTCAGCTGATTCCAAATCAATGATCAACACGCCTCGTAGTTGACACATTCAAACGACTGAATCAGTGAATCATAACTTATTCAATTGTCGATGATAAATCGATTGGTTTCTTCTGGTCGTAGTGTGTCAACTACGAGGCGTGTTGATCATTGATTTGGAATCAGCTGAACTGACTGTATGGTACCAGTTGCCCTTAAGACGGCAGGCATTCAAAACGGATACTATTTTAGAACACATGGTTGTCTCGATCAACATAAAAGCATAATTATGCAGGTTAATTTGTGCCGCAAGTGATCATAAAACGTAATGTCATATTTAAATTAATTTAAGCTTGTAACCGTAGGCCAAGTTGACATTTAAAACAAATACGATAGTCAAATGAAGCAAGCTATGTATGGGGTCATTCAAAAAGCCTTCATTTTTTTACATTCATCTCAGTAGGCCTATAGACCAAATTTCAAATGACTTTGAACCAACTTTTGATGACTTTGTTATAGTCATGTTACTTGTTTATAGTAGGCCTACTAAGTTAAATTGACTTTCCTGCTCACAGTTTTGGTATATAGAAGTGTGGGTTTTTATCCAAATGAAGTATGACTCAAGCAATTTTAACAGCAATTAAAAGCAATCACAAGTTAATTTTAATTTGCGCACAACAAGTGAATTAAGGGGACTTAAGGGGCTGTAAATCTTCAGGTATAGCCTCCATAAAATGCCGTAACTTCTTCATTATTCATTTAATCTATTAAAAGTACACATTTTGTTGGCATAAAAGGGTTCAATGAATCCAACCATTATCATGAAATTGACCATTTTGGAGAAAATTATAAAAAACACGTTTTTTTACCCATTTTAGGTTCTCCAAAGATAACCCAAAATACATTTTGTCAAATTTTGTCATACTAGTTTTATTATATTCCTAATACAATTCCCTTTTTTGAAGAAAAAATATATATTTTGGGAATTATTGACAAAAAAGTGCCAACAAATTTTGTTGGCACTTTTTGGTCGATAATTCAATTTCATGATCATGGGTGGATTCATTGAAGCATTTAAATTAAAAAAATGTATACTTTTATATAGATTAAATGAATAAATAATAAAGGAGTTACAGCAGTTTTACTGAGGCTGTGCTGAGGGTTAACAGCCCCGGCCCCTTTTAAGGACGTTTTTGTTGAATCTTGTGAGTGCTGTAATTATTGAACTATATGACTCAAATGTATATAAAAGTATACTTTTTTGGAGATTTTGACTAAAAAGTGTCAACAAAAACAAATCCATTTTCACGTTTTTTGGCCTTTTTTGGTCAAAATTTCAACAACAAAATTAGATTAGGTTTAAGAAAAATCGTCCCTTTATTGTGTCTTTAAATCATCATCAAGCGATTTGGAAGTTGACGGGCCGACATTTCATCATTACTATCATTTAAAAGGCACATATAGTTGTGTATCGTCCGCGTAAGTATGAACACCCCATCCGTGTTTGCGAGCAATGCTAGCAATGGGCGAGGAATAGATGGTGAATAGTATAGGTCCAGCACAGATCCTTGAGGAACGCCATATTTCAGCGGAACATGTTAACTTCGTTAATCAGATTTGAAAATTAGTTAATTAGCTTAATTGATACTTTAAGTAAATATTTTAAAGGATTGTTGTATCATTTAGAATTAAACTGACATAAGACTAATAAGTAGAAAGCTTTATTACAGGCCAAAGGTCCATTTTCACCCATATGTTACTATTAGACAATCATCTCCTCCTCCTCCTCCTCCTCCTACTCCACTTCCACCTCCTCCACTTCCTCAACCACCCTGACTAATTATGATTTTAACGAGCTGTATTAATTAAATCAAAAGTTATGGGTTTTTTCCCCTTCAGATTATTAAAGGGTATTAAATTGCATAAGCCCAAACACAAGTCAATCTCATAGAGGGTTACATAAATACAAAAGCCTAAAGACAAAAACAAAAAAACAAAAAATGCAACAAAACCACCTTTTATGGGTGCCGAGGTATAAAAAAAACCCGTGACTTTTAGGCTTTTTTAAGTCTGACCCGAGCATTCTGCTTGAGTCTGGTCCCGTCAGGACCCAAGCGTGTGTCCGTACGGACCGACCGTGTAAACAAACAAACAAACAAACAAACAAGTGAATTGATTGCACACACAAAGCTACACAAGGTCACGCGTAGGGTGGTGCCGTTACATTTTTTAGTTTCATGCTGTCATTTTCCTCAAATATTTTTAAAACCACAAAAGCTATCTCAACACATTTGGTATCATTTTAAAGCCCTAATAACAAGCTATCTGCCTGCAAAATGGCATTGGTATAGCTAATACAGAATGGGAGATACGGCTGTTTGATGTTTGGGGACCAGGTGGTGCTGGAAGGGGTGCCGCTGGAAGGGTGCCGCCTGTACAAACTCAATGGGGATAATCCCATGTGTTGTTCTTTTTACAATAACTAGTCATCCCCTAATGTTACAAACACCATTCTGGTCCCATTTTAAAGGATAATTAGTAGTCTTTAAGTATGTGGTTCAACAGACTTGTCAAATATTTGTAACAACTAATTAATTATAAGACCATGAACATGCTTTCTTCCTATTCGCTACACAGTCAACATGCATAATCAGCCTCAATTTACCGGATTTATAAAAATGACTATAACAGAAAAAGTTCTCAACCTATGATAGAAAAAGTACACATTTTTGAAAAGCTTGTAACTAGAGGAATTCAGAAATGCAGTTTATATCAGGGAAGGGTTCATCCTTAAACAAATATTTCTGAAAATTCTAAAAATATATAAAATAAAAATTGGAGATATTCACTAGCCGGTATAGGCCTAATTACCACCGACGTAGTAACTTTGATAATTATATATCATCTAATGGGTAATTTCATGAGGAATTCAAATATGTAAAGTAAATAATGATAGGGGTAGGTATAAAAAAGATATGGATCTCAAATTAAAAATTAAAAACTCTGATATTTTTCTGAACATTTCCGATCATACCATTTTAGTTCTTGGGCGTACTATAATCTCAATGGCATATTTGGTTTCCTCATGCAATTTTCCTTCAGAAATTGTATACTTTTACTACCTCAGGGGGGGTATACAAGCAAATATAAATGTGTAAAGTTAAAATCATGTCGTGAAAGCCAAAATCCGTGTGTAACGCGAAAGGAGGCGAGCTTAAAACAAGCGATTTTACAAACACTGTTTGGTATTCGGAATATGCGGGTCTATTGTTGTCCTTCACCAGTTTAGAAGACAAATTCAGACGCGCGTAATAAAAGCGTTACACGTGCCTGTCTGAAAAGCACCGTTATGCTCAAGTGGAGCAGAAAGTTTCAACAATGAATACATATAGACTTTAATATAATGGGAATATAATATAACTAAATAAATTTAGAATGACTCGCATTCATTGCGTACAGATTTATAAGTTCAACTGGAATTAGTTTAAACTTTACACTCGTACCATAGTCCACAGGTATTCTATAGGAAATGGGTTTTCCCGAAGACTTTATTATAGCTTTATTAAAATGTGAAAGTAGACTACTTTATTATATAGCTTTAATAAAATGTGAAAGTAGACTATCAAATGCAATTGCACATTGTTCTAAACTATTAAACTCCATTCATCAATATAAAGCCCGGATTAACATACCATGCGTGTTCGACGATTTTGTTCAAGTTGTTTTGCGTATTACGTTTTGTTCTTTCTATAGGATCCCTGGTGCCACATTCCCATATTCCTCCATAAGTCTATTGGGCAATATTATATATATCTTGTTGAAGGTTATATCGGGCAATATTATCTCATCCCAGGCATATGTCCAAATGACAACACGCATGGTATGTTAAAGGGAATATCGCATGGTGAGGAAAAGAAAACCACCTTTATAATGATGAATTAGATAAAGTTAAACAATGTGCAATTGCATTTGAGATAGTCTACTACTTTCACATTTATTAAAGCTAAGTCCTCGAGAACATATTCATTCAATCTTCACGTGTCATATTACAAATTAAAGAGAAGAAATTTCCTTACAACTTTATTATTCAATATCTTTACTTAGGCGCTTTATTACCTGGTCAGTTACTTATTTTGAGGCGATATAAGTATCTGTATAGCCTATACCTATATAAGGCGATTGTTTGTTTAACTTTTTAAAATAGCAAATGCGATGATCATCAATGTTCAGTAAAAAGTAGCAGTATATTTCATTCGTCACCCACCGTTCGATGTTTGAATAATAAACATGATAAAAGCGCTCCAATCATTGCCAATAGCTAGGGTTATGATTTGTGGTTGCTATTTACGAATCCTCGTATTTTTTCCAAAAGATGTTCCAACTATTCTGGCGCACGTATGTTTTACGCATGCACGCGTTGTGTCTGTCCACAGTGATTTCTAGCTGCCGTGGTTGCTCTCTGCCCGCCACCTCTAGCTCGCCCAGCTGCTAGGATCATTTGGTGTAAAAAATGGGTAAATTCGCTTATCAATCCACAGCAATAAACTTGACTCTCTCAGTCCCTCTCGGTTTAGTTAGGGCAGGCGAGACCACGAGACCATGATCGGTATACCCGAGAAAACAATCGTTTAACATGATACTGTATTACAATTATACTTCAATCAGTGCTATTTAGCCAGTAAATCGACGTTGGTTATAGGAACAAAGGCATTAGTTATTCATAGAGTTCTGCCCGGGAGTTCTGCTCTATGGTTTTGAAACTGAAGATCTAGTGATCATAATATCGAAAAGGCATACGTCTAATGCTAACTATTATATATTGTCGGATGGGAGACAATAGTGTATGGTTGAAACAATTAGTGTTAATCCAGATTAAAATGCTTAAGGGTTTTATTGGCAAAGGTTAATGAGTTGGATTTGATAGTTATAGAAGTTGCCGGCTAGTTTAAGTTAGGCCTTCACTCCCTCATTGCTATTACATTATCAATTTTATCAAACATAACAATCCTTTTTTTAACAATAGAGGCGTGATACGCGGAAACAACGGGTCCATGACATTATAGTATTAACATGATTTATGGAAGATAGTGTATTATATAGGCCTAAGTTTAATAATAATAAGTTTATACTAATAAACCAAAATTTCACATTCATTTGACCTTCATACCGTACATGTATACATTCATATAATACTAAACACAATCGTCGTATGCATGTAAAAATCGTTTTCAAATCCACGATAGTGACACCAATGTAATATGTCATTACTGACAAATGGATAATGCGTACATAGTGCTATCTATACGGTAGATAGCTACACTGCAAAAAGAAGCGTTTATATTTCTGATAACACTTAATAAACACTTCAACACGTTTATTTTTGTGTTTTATGTGTAAAGGTATAGGAAGCATTGCATACGATAAACGTTTGCATAAACACTACAACACGTTTATAGAGGAAATTTTGTAATATTTATTAACACACCAACAAGTTTATATCAGCAATAAGAAACATGTTGGGGTGTTAATAATTATACAACAAATACCTCTATAAACGTGTTGTAGTGTTTATGCAAACGTTTATCGTATGCAATGCCTCCTATACCTTTACACATAAAACACAAAAATAAACGTGTTGAAGTGTTTATTAAGTGTTATCAGAAATATGAACGCTTCTTTTTACAGTGTAACATACATAAACACCTGTGTATAAACACGGTGTCCTTCGTACCCACTCTTTTACATTTACCAAGTTGTTCATTAAATCATAATCATTTCCATCGCTCCGCCAAGATGTTAAACACGTGAAAAACTTCTATGAGACAAGGACAATCCATTTTAAAAATTTAACTCTATGAAAAGAGATATCCAAACATAACTTTATTATGTGAATTTGAGTTTCACACGCCTATTAAAGTCCATGAATGTCAAATGCAATAATGATCATGATGATAGACTCAATCAAACTCAAACGTCATCTTCATGATGGGTTTTCTTCGGTCCGGGGGGAGGGGTGGGACTCATGGATACAGGTGGGCTATATAACACATCCAAACTGAGTTATTCGATGCAGAGAGAGAAGTGTGATTGAAAAATACAATTGTACAATGAGCGGGTCATTGGGTGACATAATTTTATTTGCAAGATAACCTTAAGCATGTTAAGAGGGGTCTTTAAAGTGAAAAAATCCAAAATATTAGTGTCTGTCAGTATTTTGTATTTCAAACTTTAAAAATATTGGGGTCTTTGGATGATAATTGAGGTCTTTCAGTATTTTGAAGGGGAAAATTCGCTCATTTTTCAGCAAAAACTGACAACTAGGAGTCAGAGGGTCTTTAGCCATGCATTGGCATACTATAGTATCCCCAGTAAGCATGGTAAGAGGAGTGCCCCATCCCCGAGGTGCCTGCGTCCGGGGACTCATTGACTATAACCAGTTAAACCCCTTCCAAAAACAAGCCTGTTATTAATGACACATGAAATGTCTATTTCAGACCCGAGCACATTATATCAAATATGCTGCATACTGCAAGAAATGAAAGTAACAGATTTCAGCGCTTTAGGGCTCGCCAAACGATATATGATTGAAAAGCGCGAAATCCGTTGCGCATCAATGCACCCATGTCTTGAAAATTCATCGGCATTAAAGCACCCTTGTAATATCCGTACCTCGCATTTCGACCATGAGTAGCTTGTTTAACATCAAAATGTTAATTCAAATATTAAAAAACACGACATATTACACGAATTTAAAACTTTCCAACAACCGAACTGCTGAAGTCAGAATTTTTTTTAATAAAATTAAATTCGCATACCCACATCAAAAGAAAAATGTGTAGCATTTTGACCTATAACAGAATATGCTTTATTTTCTTAGGATAGCTGTTCATCAACAGTTATAAGGATAACTAGTAATATAGATATGGTAGGTAAGTTTCGTGGGTATGAGAAACAAATTGCACAAATGAAAAGAACATAAGAACAAGAAGAGTAATGTCCGTACACTGTTAAAACGCTGTTTAAAATTTTAAACAACCACAATGTTTTACCAGTGAATCGTTCAACGTTGTTTAACATACGACTCGTATTAAACAATATTGCTCAAAATTTAAAACAAGTTGATTACATTTTGAGAAACATTGTAAACAACGTTGAGCGATTCACTGGTTAACTTGTGTTGTTTACAATTTTAAACAACGCTTTTAACAGTGTATGATGTGGCTCATAAAAAAAGTATAATGACCACAATACTGCAATCCTAACCCTGTATCGTATCGTTTAATCCAAACGGGTTTAGGTTCAAATAATATATCAAGTTTAACATTTTGTGGGCGCGGGCCATATAAGTTGCTGGCGGAATCCGTTGTTTACTCAATAGTGATCAGCCTGTTAAACATTGTCCGCGAATTAACGGTATTCATTATCTCAATCTGGTATAGGCAGTTTTAGGCGACGAAAAAAACCCTGTTCTATACGGGCAAGGTTAAAACGGACATCTCAGGTCGGGTTGGTCGTGTTTGTGTTGGTTGGTTGTTTGTTTTTTCAAAGTAAATTCTCTACAACAAAAAATGTATAAAAGAAAATCCACAATTTTCAACAAAAAAATAAGAAAAAATGTGTCGGTCGGACCCGTGGGTTTGGGTTTTGTGTTGCCTTATAATAGCGTAATTTATTAATGATCTTGAGAAGCGAACGCATTCTACAGATGCTTGCCATTGTCGCCATAGCGTTAAGTTAAATAGCATTTGATTAGTATCAAATGAGAGACGCTCTTGTTACACTTTAACGATGGAAGAACTTTGCCGGGACCACTTGTCAAAAGCCATGAATAGACATCAAAAACAAATAATAACTCGTTACATCAAATGCATTATCATGAAACACGCGTTTGTTGGCAGATAAGGGTTTTTTCGTCTTCTTTGAGAGGGGGTGTATAGTGTGGTTTGTGGTCTGTTTGTTTCTTTTTATTATTATTTGGTTTTGTATTGCTTTGCTTTTTTAAGTTTTAAATTGACAGTTTTTCTTAACTTAGGCACGCTGCCTTAAGCATGAAAATATTGCAAAACCCAAAATAATGAATTTAATGAAAAGAATCAAACCCCATTCAGTATCAATATCTCAGTACAATCACACATTGCTGTCTACTGAAAATAGCAATGTCCCAGTCAAGTGACACATTGCTGTCTACTGAAGATAGCAATGTCCCAGTGAAGTGACACAGTGCTGTCTACTGAAGATAGCAATGTCCCAGTCAAGTGACACATTGCTATCTACTGAAGATAGCAATGTCCCAATGAAGTGACACATTGCTATCTACTGAAGATAGCAATTTCCCAGTGAAGTGACACAGTGCTGTCTTCTGAAGATAGTAATGTCCCAGTTGAGTCCCACGTTGCTATCTACTGAAGATAGCAATGTCCCAGTGAAGTGACACATTGCTATCTACTGAAGATAGCAATTTCCCAGTGAAGTGACACAGTGCTGTCTTCTGAAGATAGCAATTTCCCAGTGAAGTGACACAGTGCTGTCTTCTGAAGATAGTAATGTCCCATTTGAGTCCCACGTTGCTATCTACTGAAGATAGCAATGTCCCAATGAAGTGACACATTGCTGTCTACTGAAGATAGCAATGTCCCAATGAAGTGACACATTGCTATCTACTGAAGATAGCAATTTCCCAGTGAAGTGGCACAGTGCTGTCTTCTGAAGATAGTAATGTCCCAGTTGAGTCCCACGTTGCTATCTACTGAAGATAGCAATGTCCCAGTGAAGTGACACGTTGCTATCTACTGAAGATAGCAATTTCCCAGTGAAGTGACACAGTGCTGTCTTCTGAAGATAGTAATGTCCCAGTTGAGTCCCACGTTGCTATCTACTGAAGATAGCAATGTCCCAGTGAAGTGACACATTGCTATCTACTGAAGATAGCAATTTCCCAGTGAAGTGACACAGTGCTGTCTTCTGAAGATAGCAATTTCCCAGTGAAGTGACACAGTGCTGTCTTCTGAAGATAGTAATGTCCCATTTGAGTCCCACGTTGCTATCTACTGAAGATAGCAATGTCCCAATGAAGTGACACATTGCTGTCTACTGAAGATAGCAATGTCCCAATGAAGTGACACATTGCTATCTACTGAAGATAGCAATTTCCCAGTGAAGTGACACAGTGCTGTCTTCTGAAGATAGTAATGTCCCAGTTGAGTCCCACGTTGCTATCTACTGAAGATAGCAATGTCCCAGTGAAGTGACACGTTGCTATCTACTGAAGATAGCAATTTCCCAGTGAAGTGACACAGTGCTGTCTTCTGAAGATAGTAATGTCCCAGTTGAGTCCCACGTTGCTATCTACTGAAGATAGCAATGTCCCAATGAAGTGACACATTGCTGTCTACTGAAGATAGCAATGTCCCAGTGAGTGACACGTTGCTATCTACTGAACATTCCCTGGGACTTTGCTAAGATAGCAATGGAGTGACACGTTGTTGTCAACTGAAGATAGCAACGTCCCAATGAAGTGACACATTGCTGTCTACTGAAGATAGCAACGTCCCAGTGAAGTGACACATTGCTATCTACTGAAGATAACAATGTCCCAGTCAAGTGACACATTGCTATCTACTGAAGATAGCAATGTCCCAGTCAAGTGACACATTGCTATCTACTGAAGATAGCAACGTCCCAGTCAAGTGACACATTGCTATCTACTGAAGATAGCAACGTCCCAGTCAAGTGACACATTGCTATCTACTGAAGATAGCAATGTCCCAGTCAAGTGACACATTGCTATCTACTGAAGATAGCAATGTCCCAGTCAAGTGACACATTGCTATCTACTGAAGATAGCAATGTCCCAGTCAAGTGACACATTGCTATCTACTGAAGATAGCAACGTCCCAGTGAAGTGACACATTGCTATCTACTGAAGATAGCAACGTCCCAGTGAAGTGACACATTGCTATCTACTGAAGATAGCAATGTCCCAGTCAAGTGACACATTGCTATCTACTGAAGATAGCAATGTCCCAGTCAAGTGACACATTGCTGTCTACTGAAGATAGCAATGTCCCAGTCAAGTGACACATTGCTATCTACTGAAGATAGCAACGTCCCAGTGAAGTGACACATTGCTATCTACTGAAGATAGCAATTTCCCAATGAAGTGACACATTGCTATCTACTGAAGACAGCAATGTCCCAGTGAAGTGACACATTGCTATCTACTGAAGATAGCAATGTCCCAGTCAAGTGACACATTGCTATCTACTGAAGATAGCAATTTCCCAGTGAAGTGACACAGTGCTGTCTACTACTGAAGATAGTAATGTCCCAGTTGAGTCCCACGTTGCTATCTACTGAAGATAGCAATGTCCCAGTGAGTGACACGTTGCTATCTACTGAACATTCCCTGGGACTTTGCTAAGATAGCAATGGAGTGACACATTGCTATCTACTGAAGATAGCAATGTCCCAGTGAAGTGACACATTGCTGTCTACTGAAGATAGCAATGTCCCAGTGAAGTGACACATTGCTATCTACTGAAGATAGCAATGTCCCAGTCAAGTGACACATTGCTATCTACTGAAGATAGCAACGTCCCAGTCAAGTGACACATTGCTATCTACTGAAGATAGCAACGTCCCAGTGAAGTGACACATTGCTATCTACTGAAGATAGCAATGTCCCAGTCAAGTGACACATTGCTATCTACTGAAGATAGCAATGTCCCAGTTAAGTGACACATTGCTATCTACTGAAGATAGCAATGTCCCAGTCAAGTGACACATTGCTATCTACTGAAGATAGCAACGTCCCAGTGAAGTGACACATTGCTATCTACTGAAGATAGCAACGTCCCAGTGAAGTGACACATTGCTATCTACTGAAGATAGCAATGTCCCAGTCAAGTGACACATTGCTATCTACTGAAGATAGCAATGTCCCAGTCAAGTGACACATTGCTGTCTACTGAAGATAGCAATGTCCCAGTCAAGTGACACATTGCTATCTACTGAAGATAGCAACGTCCCAGTGAAGTGACACATTGCTATCTACTGAAGATAGCAATTTCCCAATGAAGTGACACATTGCTATCTACTGAAGACAGCAATGTCCCAGTGAAGTGACACATTGCTATCTACTGAAGATAGCAATTTCCCAGTGAAGTGACACAGTGCTGTCTTCTGAAGATAGTAATGTCCCAGTTGAGTCCCACGTTGCTATCTACTAAAGATAGCAATGTCCCAGTGAAGTGACACAGTGCTGTCTACTACTGAAGATAGTAATGTCCCAGTTGAGTCCCACGTTGCTATCTACTGAAGACAGCAATGTCCCAGTGAAGTGACACATTGCTATCTACTGAAGATAGCAATGTCCCAGTCAAGTGACACATTGCTATCTACTGAAGATAGCAATATCCCAGTGAAGTGACACATTGCTATCTACTGAAGATAGCAATGTCCCAGTGAAGTGACACATTGATATCTACTGAAGATAGCAATGTCCCAATGAAGTGACACATTGCTATCTACTGAAGATAGTAATGTCCCAATGAAGTGACACATTGCTATCTACTGAAGATAGCAATGTCCCAGTGAAGTGACACATTGCTATCTACTGAAGATAGCAATGTCCCAGTGAAGTGACACATTGCTATCTTCAGTAGATAGTAATGTCCCAATGAAGTGACACATTGCTATCTACTGAAGATAGCAATGTCCCAGTGAAGTGACACATTGCTATCTACTGATGATAGCAATGTCCCAGTCAAGTGACACTTTGCTATCTACTGAAGATAGCAATGTCCCAGTGAAGTGACACATTGCTATCTACTGAAGATAGCAATTTCCCAGTGAAGTGACACAGTGCTGTCTACTACTGAAGATAGTAATGTCCCAGTTGAGTCCCACGTTGCTATCTACTGAAGATAGCAATGTCCCAGTGAGTGACACGTTGCTATCTACTGAACATTCCCTGGGACTTTGCTAAGATAGCAATGGAGTGACACATTGCTATCTACTGAAGATAGCAATGTCCCAGTGAAGTGACACATTGCTGTCTACTGAAGATAGCAATGTCCCAGTGAAGTGACACATTGCTATCTACTGAAGATAGTAATGTCCCAATGAAGTGACACATTGCTATCTACTGAAGATAGCAATGTCCCAGTCAAGAGACACAGTGCTGTCTTCTGAAGATAGTAATGTCCCAGTTGAGTCCCACGTTGCTATCTACTGAAGATAGCAATGTCCCAGTCAAGTGACACATTGCTATCTACTGAAGATAGCAATATCCCAGTGAGTGACACGTTGCTATCTACTGAAGATAGCAATATCCCAGTGAAGTGACACGTTGCTATCTACTGAAGATAGCAATGTCCCAATGAAGTGACACATTGCTATATGTAGGGGAGAGCGGGGTGTACACCCTATGGGCAGGTTCGCCCACCACGTGATTCTCATCATTGCGGTTACTGGTTGAATTTGACGAACACACAATATGTTCCGCTGTTTTTTGCGATGTTCCCATGGTAACATAGCAGATCTCCGTATAACGTTTGTCAAATTTTCATCTAAAAACCAGTTTTACATCACAAAAGTGGATTTTCTTCCTTTTTTGATATTGATTTTTTTCTAAAGATATTCGTACAGAAGATTTTAATTTAAATCATCATTAGATAGGTATGGGATTGGTTATGGATTTGATGCAGTTATAAACCCGTTATTGTATGTGGGACATGCGTGGTTATCGGGTCAATGTACTTATTGTGCTATTGAGCTCATTCGCCCTTTCATGATGGGGTATGTTCGCCAATGGGATTTACATGATTAATTTGTAATTATAAAAATAGCTATCTGGAATGGAGTAGCAGTCAAATTAGAAGATGATATTTTCAAATGTGGTATTTATTTTTATTTTTATTTTAAAGTTTTAAACGAGTACCGAATATTCAGCAAAAACGACCCCATCCTTAAATTTTGGACTTCCTAAATGTTATTTTGGAAGAAAATGACATTGCATAACACCGTATAACACATAATACTATTTCATGAAGCCTTATTATGAGCCCATGGCGAACTTGCCCCGGCCCCGGCCTATGGACGAACCTGCCCAGGGGTCGGGGCAAGTTCACCATATTGTTGACACCTGTCTTTATCATTTACTCATTTCTTTTCAGTAAGGCCTAGGGTACTGAAATTGTGGTCGCATGTAGCCAATATATCAATCTTTCATGCAATGTCAATAATGTCCATCCAATCTTTACAATTGATGAAAATGGGGCGCACATTCCCCGCTCTCCCCTACTGATGATAGCACTATGTAAATGCTGTGACACATTACTATTTATTTAATCAAGCAATAATACAGTCCATGGTTTCAAAATGAGCCCCCTCATCATGCTCATGGCAGTGACACTTTCACTGCATACTAAATTAATCTCAGGTTAAAGCTTACTCAATCGTGATGCAGGTATCGCTGAGCGATCCCTTCAAGGGCAGGCAAGGGCAATATAGGTCTTCGAATAGGCCTAGAGATAACCGGTTTTACAGCAACAACGAAAAGTCGGAAATATTCGATGACTATTGTAAAACATATCAAAGTTGTGACGGATTATGTTATGTTGTGAAATTATTGTCACGAGTTCCCTCAACTAATCCGGGAATAGATTCAAATAGACCTATGTTGTATGCCTATTATCATTTTACGCGGAAAGGAGATAGCAATGACATTGTTTCTAGGGTTCAGTGCCAAAAAGACTTTGTTATGAAAAAGCTGCCGTATATGATTTTATAGTAGTTTGTGAAGATCTATTAGTAATACTAAAACGAAATTAAAAACTAAAGGGCAGCTATTAGTATTTACCATGTTTACTGATACCAGGTGTCCAGAAGTATATTATTTTCTGAAGCTGCCTCGTGTTATATTCTTGGTGGCACTAGATTAATTACTTCATAAGACACATGATCTATATTGAGCCTTTTGATACATCATTACCTCGAATTTTGTATCCACGTATTCGATAACATTTCTGATAACTTGCCAATAACGCAACACTTATCAAATAAGGACAATATATTCTGATACATAGGTTAATGGGTTTTTTAAATCATGTATTATATTTGATTGTTTTATCAAAAAGAAGATGTTTGAGGTTTACAATTCACTTGATGCGCGAAACAATCGCTAGTGACGTCAATCATGCATAGGTAAAACAGGATATCAAATTATCACAAATAACTTTCACTAAACGCAAGGATTACATCACTGTTTCGACTTTTTTGTGAATGGGTTAAATTAACCATAAATGCGTGATAGTTTTACATATTTTGTCGTTCGATAAACCGGCGGATGTGGTGGCCACATTTTGAAGGATTTGAACGCATTTACAAACATTCTTTGAATAGCCTACCCGAGAGCCTTCATTGAGCTACCAAAAGAAAGCAAATGTACTACCCAACATATAAAACAGGCAGATTTTCTTTTTCAAAAAAGAAAGAAATGTGAATTCCTAGCACAAATTTTAACCTCATGATCAAAGATTGAAAATCAAATTGTTTTAAAAATGTGGATTTCCATCCGTATCCTCTTTATTTCTACATAGCTTTTCTGGTAATAAAATGTCTTCTCTATCATTATTGACCAAAGTGCAAACATTTTATGGAATTACTGACGATTTTTGTTCTTCCTTTCAGGTAGTGACATTTCCATGTCTACTTAAATAACATTTAGATGGTGTACCTTTTACAATAAGCTCATGAGGCTATGGATCTGGCATTACCAAAATGGAATTGATGAAAGGTCATACTTCCAAAGGTCGTACCAAAGGTAACACACCTTTGGAAGCAAATAAATGACCTGTTTAAAAGATCAAAACACAGGGGGTTTTTTGTGGTATTTTTAAAATTTATTCAACTGGCTAGTTTAGTTTGTCAGTGATTCTCAACGGTTTGCGAGGAGAATAAATAAGTAATCTGTATTTCAATAAGAAAACAAACAAACCATCAGCTTATCAACTTCCAAGAGTCTACGACCCATTAATGCGGTTGACGTAACTTGTGTGTCAAAGATCACGAGTGGGAATTCAAGAAGTTATACGGACAGCCGAGGTATTTGAGCATTGTTGAGAGACGCGACGCAACACATCAGTAAAGTTTGTAATTGTCAAATTAGAGAAGAGAATTGTATAGTACTACTAGACCAAGGGTAGACCCCACTGACCAGTTGAAGTACTGCTGCCTTAAATAAACGAAGCAAAAATCAACGTGCATGGTGAAACATTGCAATTAAAGCAATATCAAATTGATCGTGTGCTCTAAATAGTTACGAGAGACTCTCAATTATCTAAACAGCCGTCAGATTGCACTTTTCAATTCTCTTCAAGATATCTTGCTTGAGGAGTGCCGCAAGATCGTCAAATCACCCATGTAATGATTCGGACAAACGCCATCTTAGCCCAAATAATCTGCACTATATTTATAGTGCCGGGGAAATATTCACCCCTCAGGAGATTGTTTCTTAATTATTATCTTAACAGATTACATGAATGATTACACCAACAACTGCCGACGGGAAGATCTAATACGAGACTATTTATCTCATTGGCAGAATTGTCGTACATATGACACCTTTTTTAAATGCGCCTTAAACAGTTCATAACTATGAGGTGCATGGCGTTTTGTAGAGCACTTTATTTATTCATTTAAGTATATAGCTGATTAATATAAACTCTTCGGGCGCCAAACTTGTACACTATTATATTGCCCATAATGTCAGATAGGGAGTTGCTGATGTGACTTACGACATGTACGAAGACAATAGATTACTAGTATTGTGCAAAGATTTGATGGATGATGATGACATTCAGATTGAGTTCATGCTTCGGGTCTTGAGTCAATTCATTAACTTTATATCGAATCAAACAACCTACTTCTGATATTTAAATTCACTTTTCAAAATCATCAAAATAATTCGTATAGTCTTATTCTTGCTATAGGACTGATCAAGAATTTTTCAAAATTTGTACTGTTGTTCTCACTGATTTTCGACATCATAAACTAGTTACATTGTCGAACCTATAATAAATCAAAAAAACTAGATACGAAATTGTTCCATTTAATTTTTAATATACTACTTAAAATCACACAGACAACAATATACATTGGTTTTAAAGTTACGGATGTGATAGCTTATTAATTACAACACGAAATCCCAAGAACCCTTTTCTTGTTTGTTACCATCGTCAGGAGATAGCATTGGACACAGACTACATTTGTTATAATATTATTATGTATAATATACACTTTTATATGGGAACTGTCAATCTCAAATCAGATCCCTTAAAAAAATATGAATGTGAATTTGTCCCGGCGAACAAATATTGAACATAACAAAATGGTTCCAAATTCACACATGTTTAGATTTTATGATTTGATACTATTTTCAAAATTTAACCATAAAGCTGCATCACCAGGTCTTTCCTTAATACTGCTGAAAAGCGCCAGTCGTTAAATAGAGACAAAGGCACCTATCTATCGCACATATTACCCTTTCCATGTATAATAATAAGCAGCCGGGTTGCTAACATTCAACGGATGGTGGGAAAGGAAAACAGTTTCGAATTGTTAGTCGTTGGCCATGACATACAAAATAAAGTTGTGAGTAACCATATAAATGTTTGGGCTTGTGATATATCCACTCATATTTATTAGAATCTTATAGTCATATTGTTTATTTTACTTCATCATTACAATCATTTTAACTCTCTTTGAGCGTGTTTCTACTGCATGGGGCACTGCAAAGTTAACGGTAAGATTTAACGGTAAGATGTAGGGGAGAGCGGGGCTAGTCCGCCCTCTATTTTCAGGCTTGCCAGAGTGGACTCATTTTACAAGTTAGAAAGCTATCCTACTTTCAAATGAAAGCTACAGTTCTTAGCTATATACCCCATAGTTTCAGCACTCTAGAATTCTTAGCAAGTGCAGGAGAAAGGAAAATAACCAACAGGGCAAACTTACCCCACACCACTCACACCGGGGCAGGCTCGCCCTCATGATGGGCAAGCTCACCCGGCTTCATAGGCAAGTTAAATATTGCAGAAACTATCAGTTATTCCATGAAAGATTGATTAAAAGTCAACTAGACACAACTATGACAAATTATGCCATGTGGCCCAAACATAATAAATGGACACATCATGTGTCCATTTATTATTGTTTACGGTGACAAAACGTACCGTTAATTTATGTTATCTGGCTGTTTCTACTGGGAAAACTTACGGGTAATTAACGTTAAGTTCCCCAGTAGAAACACGCTCAATCTTAAATATAAAATCTTATCAAGGAATCTCATGGACGCCGTTTTCGAGGTGTTGTGTTTGTCTCATGACGTTGTGGTGTCGAGGTGGTGTGTTTGAATTTGACCAAGAATTACGATGTGTATACCACCACCGCTATTTGACATCGCATTATCTGCATCTAAATTGCACGTAATATATCATGGATGATTGTTTTATAGTACACAATCTTCACACCGTTAAATCCGGGCGTAAACTTGACCGCTTTCTTTATTACCCTTTTGTTCCAATTGTTCAATAAATATGACATCGCCGACCATTAACGGTAAATCGACCCACAGTAATGTATGCCATAGTCTAAATCTTAACTTGCGTCTTTTTAACCACCACGAGCAATTGCCGTCAAACTTTCTTCTTATTTAAAATTTACGCATCCGACGAACGATATTGAACATGACACTGCCAAAGCAGAACTAAACAATCTATAAACACATTATTTTATATTAGGACGGGCGAGGTATCTCAACATTGGAAGTGACGGAGACGATCGGACAGTGACTTTTAAGTCAAAAAGTAAAAAGCTTTGGGGTCATTCGTAGACGTACAAAGGGGTGTCATTCAGTGAAATGGCCACAAAATGGGGTTAATGAGTGAGAGTCCCACATTTTGTCCAAGCCTTTAAAGGATGTGGTATTTAGTGGACGAATTCATGTTCATCAGTCATTCAGGTTTTTAAAACGGGGGTCATATTCAAAAAGTGGTTCAATAGCCGATCGTCCCTGTCACACCAATTTTAGGAATTGCCTCCTCACTCCCCCCCCCCCCCCCCCCCCCACCTCCCCCAGGTCCCGTAATTGTTTGTATTTGATTTTTAACAAATACATGAACTTGCAGACTAACTTGACTTTAACATCAGTCAAAATCTTCCGCTATGTGCAACTAAGCAGAATTAAAATTGAAATTAACATCAGCATCAAATATTATTGTACATGGCTTTGCATCTTATTATTTTGACCCCAATTTAACAGCATAACACCAATTTTTAACATCAAGATCAAACATATTTTAAAGCTCTGAGAGAACCTTTTTTCAAGTATCTTTTACATATTATGTATGCAACTTTAGATATTTTTGTTATATTTTAAGAAAAAAATAGACACAATGCAAAACAGGCAGAGAAATAAGGCAAGAATAACCTAAATATTTAATCCCAAATTGACGTGACCACTGAGTGAACGAGATTCATGAAAGAGGTGTTAAACCTGATTATTCCCTAATGACCAACAAAACCACGCACCAAAGTGTGTTGAATGATTGAATCTCAAGTAGATTGTCTTCTCCACCATCTCATTCGATACTTAACAGGCTTGTGTTATATTCAAGTATACACATTTGTTGAAGTAATGAATGATAGACAGCGAGAGTGAAAAACATACATGTGTAAGAGACAGCGCACGTGATATACGGTAGTCGGGTATATACGGGGAAGGGTAGTTACCGTGCACCTCCCCCCCCCCTCGCCGGACGCGATTTTTTTTTTACTAGTAAACATTTGAAAAATTTATTTATTTCGTTTTAATACGGAATAAAGCTAAACTCACTGAATAAAATGATTTTTAAAAAAAATTAAAAAAATTCTAACTGATTTTACATGTGAGCCCATACAAATGTTTACTAGTAAAAAAAAAATCGCCCCCCGGACTCCCTCAAACCAACTTGTTGGACATACTTTCATGGTTCTAAAACATATTCAGTATGTTATCAAAAATAATTTTGGTATGCTAAGGGGTTATTCAAGATGGCGTCCAAAATGGCCGCCAAAACTGGTCAAATCTCATAAAATGACATATAGCAATCAAAATTTATGGTGAAAGTATAGTTTTATATAGTGGGATGTATCCATAAATTGGCATATATGACCAACATGTATGATCAGAGTATAGTTTTAACAATGGGATGAATGTGTTAGACCACCCATCCAGTATTTTTGCTTCGTTAAACATATATACTTAAAAATGTAAAATGGCCCCAAAATCTCAACCAAAATGTATTATGAAAGTATAGTTTTAACAATGGGATATATGTATTAGATCACTAGTAACTCATATCCAATATATTTGCATTGTAATAACATACTTTAAATCCAAGATGGCCGCCAAAATGGTCGTTGTACATGTAAAAATAGTCTACATGAGTGAATAATAATCCAAAATAGATATTGTAAGAGTGTATATTGCATCACATTAACCAACTTTTATGTACTAAACTGCTAAGCTATTGCTTTTAGATATAAGGCCCACCTCTGTGACAATTTGGATTCTGTATCACTTTCCAAAATGGCTGCCAGAATGGTTAAGTTGATGTTAAATTACCTAAAATATAATCGGACAGCATTCACTATAGGCTCTATGTCTATGTAAAGCCTAGGGGCTGTAGATCTAGCTTGAGTATTTTAAAATATCCAAGATGGCTGCAAAAGGTTAAGATAACTAAAAAAAACAGTATGAGTTTATTGTTAGTGTTACATTAGATATGACCAAATTATTATATCTACAGCTTTATGTCCATTCCAGTAAACGTATTTGTATGTGACAAGGTATGATTGAATGGGATTGGGATTGGTTTGGGGAGTCCTGGAGGTGCACGGTAACCCCCGTATATACCTGATTACAGGGCGTGTCAAAAATAAGTGTCTCATGAGGGACATAAACGGCAGAGAACTTACAGCACCTAATACACTATAAAAAGAAGCGTTTATATTTCTGATAGGCCTAACACTTAATAAACACTTCAACACGTTTATTTTTTATGTTTTACGTGTAAAGGTATAGGAGGCATTGAATACGATAAATGTTTGCATAAACACTACAACACGTTTATAGAGGTATTTGTTGTATAATTATTAACACCCCAACATGTTTCTTTTTGCTGATATAAACATGTTGGTATGTTAATAAATATTACAAAATTACCTCTATAAACGTGTTGTAGTGTTTATGCAAACGTTTATCGTATGCAATGCCTCCTATATCTTTACACGTAAAACATAAAAAATAAACGTGTGGAAGTGTTTATTAAGTGTTATCAGAAATATAAACGCTTCTTTTTACAGTGTAGGCGCTACCCCCTTAACCCCCGCCGGGGCTTTAAGCGGACCCCTGGACTACACGCCTCCCCCAGGTTACAAGGCCCTTGTCTTTTCAAGGGAGTTCTCAACACTCACGTATGTATCCGTTATTTTAAACCACGGACACTTGGAGTACGCCTAAAGGAACAGCCAGAACTGCAAAACAAATCGGAACTTTCAAACTAACAGTATACGTACATACCCACAAATATTCTTTATCATTTATATAATTTATAATAATACGTTTTCGTTCAGAATAGAATACAACGTGTGCCAAATCGGATCACCTTTTTGTGAATGTCTACATAAATAATCACAGGAGTTGGATACAGGCCTGGTTGGATGCATTTATCATGTTTATAGGCTAGCCCTAAATTCCAACTCAATCAAGTACAGAATGTCAATTCTTCAATCAAAACATTGCATGATAACTTTTTATATGATCACGCAACACTCTGATAAATCATGTCTCTTACACGTACACATGTATGATGTTTTCACTACTGACTTGCTGTCTATTATTCATTACTGTAATAAATGTGTATACTTGAATTAACACAATCGGGTGAGATGGTGGAGAAGACAATCTACTTGAGATTCAATCATTCAACACACATTGGTGCGTGGTTTTGTTGGTCATTAGGGAATAATCAAGTTTAACACCTCT
The DNA here is from genome assembly GCA_035610835.1 of Ophiura sarsii. Lineage (NCBI taxonomy): Eukaryota > Metazoa > Echinodermata > Ophiuroidea > Amphilepidida > Ophiuridae > Ophiura > Ophiura sarsii. Next base: position 64,310,220 of record CM069451.1, read on the forward strand.
TTCATGAATCTCGTTAAATCAGTGCATGAAGCTACCAGTGGTCACGCTTATTCTTCAATTCTTCTGCCAAGCCCTGCCTGGTGTCTTCTCTTCCTTTCATCAGGTCCTTCTGCTGCAGGAGCTAAGTAAAGGCCTACGAGTATTGCGAATGGTTTGATCTATCCGTAACCCTGACTTGAGCTCATGCCTGCATACTATAATACCATGAAAACCCTTCTTGTTCACTTTGTGTTCGATTTAGCCGCCGTCTTGAAACTGCTTCACCGCTAACAACGAGTCTTTGTCTTCGGCAGCACAAGATAAAACATTGGACCCAATTTGAAGATGAATAAGATTAAGAGTGCAAGATTTATCTGAGCGGTCTTTCCGCTCCCGCAGTACTTTGTGCTGCATTGTTCCTAAATCCTAAACCTAATCCTAAAAAAGTCGGCCCTGGCCCCCTATGTTGTATTGATCTGCGTGGACTTAGCGTGCTACCCTACAATACCCCTACGTACTACACTGGCCCTGCATTTGTTGTTTCTGGCCTCTAACACATTGTAGTGAAACTCTGGCCAATCGCTCAAAATGACCCATCGCCTGGCTATCCCGGCTGGCTATATGACTCTGCTGTTGAAGAGGTCATGATAACTTTTATAACTTGTGACAAATTATGTTTCCTTTTACATAAAAGGTGTGTGAATACCATGATATCAAATAATTTATTAACCAATGAATATATAATGAGCAAGAAAAACACCCAATCATTTGGAATCAACCTGTTACAAGCTCAAGATGTAGTGAGATACACGCACGCGTACGTGCGTCCCTGTCACGCACGTCTTTTAACTGTAATATAAAACGTTTGAAAGAAGTTGGTTATCAAAGATGGTGTTACAAAGGGGCTTTATGATACCTCCCCCGATACCTCCCTCGACATATCCAATAAAATAGACAAATTATAAGGCGATTTTTCGTCACCTCTGTAGTTTTTGAGCGAGATGCCCGGGCGAGATGCATTGCGCTTTTCTTCCAGTCCCGATGAGACCGTGCCGCACGTGCATATATCACACGCGCCGAATAGTTTTGATAAGATTTGCGCGTGCAAACTACTCTCTGATTTTACATTGATATTCAAGTGTTGCCGTTTATGAGAAATAACGAACAATAACGTGAAAATTGAGAACTTATTTGACGCCATTTTGAAACAGTACACTGCTCCCAATAGCGTGTTATTTGGCTGAAAATTTCAGAACGTGATATCAATTTAAGTTTTATTTATAGTTTATTTATAGTTTATACACTCTTAGAAAAAATGGTTCTTGGTTGTCTCGGCCCGTAGGCCTATACCATCAGTGAAACACAGGTAAAATAAAAGCAAGATATGTCAACTTGGTGTGGGGAAACAAGCAATAACAAGGGAAGCGATAAAACAGAGAAAAGCACTAGTATGGCCAGGGGCGGACTGGCCACTGTGGCGTTGTGGCGATCGCCACATGGGCCGCTTGGTTTTGGGCCTCTCAGGGCCGGTTACTAAAATTTTGTGGCCGTGCGAAAAATTTGACTGTGCGAAATTGTGTGACCGTGCGAAATTTTGTGAACGTGCGAAAATGTGTGACTGCGAAATTTTGTGAGCGTGCGAAATTTTGTGAGCGTGCGAAATTTTTTGACCGTGCGAATTTTGTTGACCCCCCCCCACTTACGTGAAATTCACTAGGTGACTGACTGGGAAAAAAATTGGGGCAACCTTTTACGAAAATTTACTACCGGGACGACATACTTCTGACTGACATGGTCAAAAAGGGCCGCTTTAATAATTTTGCCACGGCCGCTTTCAGGTCCCAGTCCGCCCCTGAGTATGGCTTGTATGAAGTTAAATTTAATGTTTCTAGAAAGAACCCAAACCAGTTATAAACACCAAGAGAGAACCTCATTGAAGGATCTTCTTAGAACATTTTGAATGATTCTTAGGAACAATTGAAGAACCTTTTTAGATTAACTTGGAAACATTTGTCTAAGAATGTGCGCAGTAGAATTGGTTTATCTTCAGCATAATATTTGTGTCTTCATTCACTTATGAAAAGTATACAAGTTGTCTCAACATCAGAAAGCTTTTTCTTTGAGAATTTTATATGGTTTGAGAGCCGTGGGGTTTGAGACTATTTTCTTACAGCACATTCGGTCATTTCCGTATACATGGTATAGGGGTGTCCCAGAATGATTTACACCGGGAAAGGTGCATTTATTTAGCCATGAATACCAGTCAAAGTGCTTATGATTTTAACATCTAAATCAATTAGATTTCTGAGGAATATTGCATTTTAAAAATCGGAGTTTCTGACAGAAAAAATGGTACATTTCAATTTTTGCCCATAATTACCTTTTTTGAAATATGTTCGGCACAAAGCTCAATTTGAATGATATACAAGTAATTTTCTGTGTCGTTTCGTTTTGTCACTACAAAATTAAAAGATATTAACTGTTGGTGATGTTTTATCATGGCAGGTAATAGAGGCCTGTCATGGTTTTATGAAGCAATATTTGAATGGGGCGAAGGAATTGTTCTGTTTGAGTTATTTATATCATATTTTCTTCACTAGCAGCCGTTTTGTGTGAGCTTTATTAATTACACAGGATTTCACCGATTTTCTATATGTCATGCCATATCAGAACGGATAAAAGATATGTTGATGAAATTAACAGAGTATGTAGGAAACATGTTCCCCATTATATCGCAGGCATTATACTTGACTGCAATGTTGTTTTCATATTCTTATTATTTTTTCAATCACGATATAAATCTTTACATGCATCCTCATTTTTACCACGAGGAAGAATCCTCATTTTATAAAGAAAAAGTGGATATTGAGAGTTTTGTTAACTACTTTCTAATGTTATTCATAGCAAGGAGTTATCATAGTTAATATAATAACTCCTTGTTCATAGTATGAAGGAAAATGCTCAGTGTTGAGTTCTAGCTCTAATCAGGAGAGGATCGTGTTGTACTTGACATTTGTTTCTACCATTTTCGATACTTGCCGGTAGAGGGCCAATCCCTACTGGAAAATGGACAGTGCATATAGTGCGTAGACGTCAAACAATAGAGGGCATACTACCCAATGTATTAATGCTGTCAGCAGTGTCAGGCGGAACATAACACGGACAGTATTATTTCCACTAGATTCAGGTCAACGAATAGTTCTAAGCTTTCCTCTACGTGTAAACGGAAGCACTGACATCAATATCATTATATATATATATAAATTATTTTTACACACTTACACTTCGTTAAAAATGTCTCAAGAAAAATTAGGCCTTCTAAAACGCATGATGTACATAAGAATTTAGCAAACCTCTGAAAAACGTATACATAAGACAAAATTTAAAAAGTGGCATGTATAGCGTCCCTTCTCGCTTACTTTTTAGGGGCCGCTTCAAATTTATTGTATTTTTTCTATATTTCCGTCATAACTTTTGTTGCGATTGTTGAATCCAACATACATTTATAGAAACGATGTTAGACTTTAATCAAGTCTACAACAAATGGATGTATCACTTGAACCCCTCCCCCCTCCCTTCATCCAATTTATTCCCCCTCCCAAAAAAGAAAAGAAAAGAAAAAAAGACAATAAAGAAGACATAGACATGTTAAATTTGGGATATGTAATCATATCTATCTTAAAAATTGGTAAATCCATGCTTTAGCATTGGAAATTTTAAAGAAAATGTAAAAACAAATAATATAACTTTACTGTAACATGCTCAAACGTAGTTTCCTTTTGAGTTGACAGGCATGCTACAATCAAGGAAAAAAGGTTGTCACACTTTGTCCTTTGTCCTACATTGATTGATGGGGGTTGGGGAAGGATTTAAGAAAGGGGGAGACTTTTACTTTCTAAAACAGTGCTATGTCCCTAGTCTGATCTCAATTGCGAGCCCAGGGATAGTTGTAATAAGTTGCGTCAAGTGTACCACTATTATTTTCCTTGATTGTAGCTTCAGTAGATAGCAAACATGATTCAAGTAATTTGTCATACAAAAGCCTGTTAAAATTGATTTAAACGATTGCAATGCTATCAATGTGCTCCACAGCTCCAGTATATTTATCCTAAAAGAAGAACAAATCAAATTTGAAAAAATCTAAAGAGCATACATGTAAATCTCGTCAATTTATGAAAATCGAAATTTAATATCGCTCAAACCCATGGTGATACGCACAGATCAAAGAAAATGGAAACATTTAGAAATGTTAACAAAATGGTATTCCCTGCTGTCATCATGTGATACGTATATACCGAGAGGTCCGACACTAAAGGAGGGGTTACACTTTTACAGTAGAGATTAAATGTATTTATTCTTAAACTGCAGTTGTGTGGGCATATATGGTGACAATACGGCGGTACCATGTGATATGTATTTAAAAAAATGATATCGTGCAAATGAAAAAAGAATGAACGTTTTTATTTCAACATTCAATTGATAACGGTTATAAAAAGCAGATGCACACGTATTATACGCATATAAATCTAAGAAAAATGCAAATGAATAGTGTCTTTATTTCATAAAAGTCTTTTGTATTTCAAGATAATCCTTGTGAAATGTATTTCATTTGCAGCGCTATCTCTGGCCTGTACGTGGTGAATAATGGTGTCGTTATATAAAACAAAAATCATTGCTACGCACGTGCAGGCATACATAATATATACGTATAATAAGAAAAAATGCAAATGAATTCTGTGCGTTATTCCATAAAATTATTATAATTATATATACGATGTGGGTACATGTATAGGCGAAACAATCCTGATATAGATATATCATGTATATTGTGCCTTTCGCTTTCAGGAAAATACAATCTTATTCCAGCATATGAGTTAATAAGTAAATTACTCTAGAATTTAGTGGTTTTATAGACATTTACTTTCAAATTTCCTAACATTCTCGGTTTGGCTGATTTTGAGGTTGTTGCGGATGTATAGGGCATTTTTGAGTAGAAATCGTACCATGGAAGTGCACTTATTTCCATAAATGAATTAAGGCAAGTATTACAAATTGATACAATCAATATAACAATGAACATGTGTTATGTATCATATAAAATAGTGACTTAAAATGACCAAAATATTTAAGAATTATGCGTTTTGGATTAAATTTGGTACCTTCTGTTGCGGACGTACACTTCCCAAAAGATGCTATATACTTTTAACCACTCCGTTCAATACTTTGGCAATGTTGGAAACCAATGAAGTAAGTATTTTTCTAAAGCTGATGATTCATACTTAATGTTTAAAAAACTTATTTTGTTCTGTATCTGTTTACATATTTAATACATGGTCTCTTGAAGTGTTGCGGACGTACATATGTGAATTATTTCACAGATGTACGTCCGCAACACTAATATGTACGTCCGCAACGTCCGCAACGGATAAACATCGGTCAATTTTAACTTAAAGATAATGGTTCTGATAATTTTCTCTCCGTTTTTTTTTATTATTTAGGTTTGTCCCTCTTACAAACAAAACAATATTAGTTTTCATTGCAGAGAACTGAACACTTCAGAGAACTTTTGATAGGAATACAGGTGTACTGAAAAAATTACTTTCTCTGCGTACGTCCGCAACGGAGGGTTTTCACACCATATCTCATTAACCGAAAATGGTTCAGCAAAGAAAATTTCAGGTTTTATACTCCTACTAGAGATACTTGAAACCCAGGTGTTAACAATCAAGCAACTGGTATAGTTTAGATTTTGCAAGCCCTCAAAGTGTCTGAAATGTACGTCCGCAACTACGGAATTGCCCTTTTGCAAAAGAGTTTTAACTTGTTTGAAATTAGACCAAGTTAATTCTATTAACATTATTAACAGAACTGACATGGCAGTTGAAACTAAATGCAATGAGTTGTGACCAGTTAGAGTGCTAAATTGACCGTATACTTTTGTAAGATATTAAAAGTGAATATAGCTGAGACAAAATTCAAGTTAATAAATGCACAGCAACAATGGACTCTTCTATTAAGCTTCTATATATGACTGATTTGTATTAAAACTGTTTTAAAAATGAACGGGAAACCCTGTAAAAGACGAATAATGTAGAATTGGAGATGCAAAGAACCTTGTTTACAGATAGTATTTGAATATGCTGAACGTAGGCCTACTACAGAGTTTGTATCAAGTATTGTGAAGTCATGCAAGGCTATCGTGGGCGATTACAGGCCTAAACCGGAGATGAGTTTTCCGATTTCTGTAGAGTGTGGCGTTGATATAAGTACACATTACCCAAATTCAAAACTGTTTTAAACATTTGTCTATGAAAGACCGTACATATTCATTGTAAAATTCCTTTAATAAAACTCTGGACTTACTTAAATTGACAATTGGAGTCATGTACGTTTCTGTTCCTTTAAAATTCCACCAAGTCATTCCGCTTTTTATTATTCAAATATTCGGCTCCCTAGTCGGCTCCCGAAAAAAGGCTATTTTTTACTAATGTGACCGTCATAATTCCATGATTCCCTTGTAAAATGAACCGACAGTGTCAATCTGTCATGTTGACAGTTTCTGCAAATCTGAGTAGTAAGGGGCTGGTTGGGAGAAAAATGATTGGCAATTTCCGGTCATTAATTACCGGAAGTAAAAATTGTCGAGTCACTGGGGGCTGGTAAGAAATATCCCGATCACTGGCAGGAAGATCCAAGATGGCTACTAGCTGCATGCTCAACCCAATTAGCCCTAATTAATTAGTTCTTGTTAGCCTAGTAATACCTACATACAGTACTTGCATATGTTTGAATGGTGACTGTGGGTATATTATAAATACTTGATATCCTTTAAATTAGAATAAGCCCCGGTTTTAGTTGTATATAAACCCTTCGAAATATAGAAACGAAATCATAAATCTTTACTATGCTTCCAGAGTATAGTTACTGGATATTTACCGACGAAGTTGATGAGTAGAAATGAACCAGGAAGACTTACGCCAGTTATTACGTTATATTTACGCCCGGAGCATTTGATACTAGCGTTTCAATCTTTGGCAGAGGCTACATGCAACGGTTGTAAAATCGACCATCCTTCTCAGTGGCAGCATTCGTGCATAGATCCAGACACTTATCTTGCTTCCACGTTTTACAAATTGGCTGCTGCACGTTTGGATAAGGGTCAGCTAAAGACGATGTTTGCTGAGGCTACCGAGAGTTTGGGGCTAGACTACAAACAAATAGAGTTTGAAAGTACCCTTCGAGAATATCTAGAGTGTTGGGACGAGTTTTCAAGATATCGAAAGGAGTTGCAATATTGAGAGATACTACGCAGTGGCGTAACAGCCGGGGGGCAGGGGGGCACAGTGCCCCCTGAAGGTGCTCAGCAGGAAATTCAAACCTACCCACCGGGAAAATGGGGGGAAGGGCGATTTTTTGTGACCGTGCGAAATTTTGTGAGCGTGCGAAATTTTTTGACCATCAACAAATTTCGCACGGTCACAACATTTGCCATGTCAGTTCTGTTAATAATGTTAATAGAATTAACTTGGTCTAATTTCAAACAAGTTAAAACTCTTTTGCAAAAGGGCAATTCCGTAGTTGCAGAAGTACATTTCAGACACTTTGAGGGCTTGCAAAATCTAAACTATACCAGTTGCTTGATTGTTAACACCTGGGTTTCAAGTATCTCTAGTAGGAGTATAAAACCTGAAATTTTCTTTGCTGAACCATTTTCGGTTAATGAGATATGGTGTGAAAACCCTCCGTTGCGGACGTACGCAGAGAAAGTAATTTTTTCAGTACACCTGTATTCCTATCAAAAGTTCTCTGAAGTGTTCAGGTCTCTGCAATGAAAACTAATATTGTTTTGTTTGTAAGAGGGACAAACCTAAATAATAAATAAAAAAACCGGAGAGAAAATTATCAGAACCATTATCTTTAAGTTAAAATTGACCGATATTTATCCGTTGCGGACGTTGCGGACGTTGCGGACGTTGCGGACGTACATATTAGTGTTGCGGACGTACATCTGTGAAATAATTCACATATGTACGTCCGCAGTGGCGTAGCCAAGGGGGGGCAAGGGGGGGCAGCTGCCCCCCCTGTGGGGTTCTCTGCCCCCCCTGTTGCCCCCCCTGTGGGAAATGTCAGTTGAAATAATTTGGGACTAACCTATTCACAACACAAGGAAATTCAATCCTCAATTTGGTTGTTGCCCCCCCACCAAAACTCCCGGCCCCCCCTTTGCCCCCCCACTGAGAAAAACCTGGCTACGCCACTGTACGTCCGCAACACTTCAAGAGACCATGTATTAAATATGTAAACAGATACAGAACAAAATAAGTTTTTAAACATTAAGTATGAATCATCAGCTTTAGAAAAATACTTACTTCATTGGTTTCCAACATTGCCAAAGTATTGAACGGAGTGGTTAAAATATATAGCATCTTTTGGGAAGTGTACGTCTGCAACAGAAGGTACCAAATTTAATCCAAAACGCATAATTCTTAAATATTTTGGTCATTTTAAGTCACTATTTTATATGATACATAACACATGTTCATTGTTATATTGATTGTATCAATTTGTAATACTTGCCTTAATTCATTTATGGAAATAAGTGCACTTCCATGGTACGATTTCTACTCAAAAATGCCCTATACATCCGCAACAACCTCAAAATCAGCCAAACCGAGAATGTTAGGAAATTTGAAAGTAAATGTCTATAAAACCACTAAATTCTAGAGTAATTTACTTATTAACTCATATGCTGGAATAAGATTGTATTTTCCTGAAAGCGAAAGGCACAATATACATGATATATCTATATCAGGATTGTTTCGCCTATACATGTACCCACATCGTATATATAATTTTATGGAATAACGCACAGAATTCATTTGCATTTTTTCTTATTATACGTATATATTATGTATGCCTGCACGTGCGTAGCAATGATTTTTGTTTTATATAACGACACCATTATTCACCACGTGCAGGCCAGAGATAGCGGCTGCAAATGAAATACATTTCACAAGGATTATCTTGAAATACAAAAGACTTTATGAAATAAAGACACTATTCATTTGCATTTTTCTTAGATTTATATGCGTATAATACGTGTGCATCTGCTTTTTATAACCGTTATCAATTGAATGTTGAAATACAAATGTTCATTCTTTTTTCATTTGCACGATATCATTTTTTAAATACATATCACATGGTACCAGCCGTATTGTCACCATATATGCCCACACAACTGCAGTTTAAGAATAAATACATTTAATCCTCTACTGTAAAAGTGTAACCCCTCCTTTAGATGTTTAGTGTCGGACCTCTCGATACATACGTATCACATGCAGTGGCGTAACAGCCGGGGGGCAGGGGGGCACAGTGCGAAATTTTTTGACCCCCCCCCCCCCCCCCCCCCCCCCCCCCCCCCCCCCCCCCCACTTACGTGAAATTCACGAGGTGACTGACTGGGAAAAGATTTGGGGCAACCTTTTAGGAAAAATTCCGGGACGGAATTATTCTAACCAGGAATTTTTTTGGCTGTGCCCCCCCCTGACAACCAACCTCTGTTACGCCCCTGATCACATGATGACAGCAGGGAATACCATTTTGTTAACATTTCTAAATGTTTCCATTTTCTTTGATCTGTGCGTATCACCATGGGTTTGAGCGATATTAAATTTCGATTTTCATAAATTGACGAGATTTACATGTATGCTCTTTAGATTTTTCAAATTTGATTTGTTCTTCTTTTAGGATAAATATACTGGAGCTGTGGAGCACATTGATAGCATTGCAATCGTTTAAATCAATTTTAACAGGCTTTTGTATGACAAATTACTTGAATCATGTTTGCTATCTACTGAAGCTACAATCAAGGAAAATAATAGTGGTACACTTGACGCAACTTATTACAACTCTCCCTGGGCTCGCAATTGAGATCAGACTAGGGACATAGCACTGTTTTAGAAAGTAAAAGTCTCCCCCTTTCTTAAATCCTTCCCCAACCCCCATCAATCAATGTAGGACAAAGGACAAAGTGTGACAACCTTTTTTCCTTGATTGTAGCATGCCTGTCAACTCAAAAGGAAACTACGTTTGTGCATGTTACAGTAAAGTTATATTTGTTTTTACATTTTCTTTAAAATTTCCAATGCTAAAGCATGGATTTACCCATTTTTAAGATAGATATGATTACATATCAAATGTAACATGTCTATGTCTTCTTTATTGTCTTTTTTTCTTTTCTTTTCTTTTTGGGAGGGGGAATAGATTGAATGAAGGGAGGGGGGTTCAAGTGATACATCCATTTTATATGAAATCATGGAATTTCAAATCAAATCAACTTTTTAGCGCTTACATTTTGAAACGCACTTGAACAGTCAATATTAGACTGTATAACTACACTCTTAGAAGGTCAGGATCAAATATGAGACGAAAAGGATCAATTTTGATCCAGAAGCGGTATCACATATGAGCTTACCCTTTCCGGATCAAAGTGATCCGACAAGCAGGATCAAAAAGTTTGATCCGAAATGGGATCAAATATTTCTGTCAAATGATACTGAAACGGATCAAAATAATGATCCTTAATCGGATGTACCTGTAGCTTATGATCCTTCTCCAGGATCAAACTGAATCAAAGAAAAAGTGAAAACATAGGGGGTCATCGGGTGACAGATTGTAAAAACAAGCATGCATGCAAGGGTCTTTCGGTGACACCGGGCCAAAAAAAGGGGGGTATTTTTGATGGAGCCTGGTGTGAAACCTAATATTGATTGAGTGCCCCACCCCCGGGTGCACACTGCAGACTATATATCGAGTGCAGTAAGCTTACTACATCGTGTAGGCCTAGTACATCGCAGTGATCGTGGCATTTTGTGAGGAGCATTTTGACCGAAAATCGTACTGATGGCACTGGTCAGGTACAAGAAATTTGTTCACAAGAATAGAGCATGTTCAAACATAAAAAATAAAACTACTTTACCGACAAAATCATGTAACATTTTACAGATTAGACTGGATAACTTACCGCGGTATTTCACCCTTGTTTCAACTGTGGCGACCGAATTCAAAAGATTGACCAATGAACTGTTTCATCGAATTGATCCGGAAATCAGATCAAAGTTGATCAAGGTGAATTTGATCCGTTTGTTGATATCTATCTGGAAACGGATCAAAACGATCCGAAAACGGATCAAAACGATCCGAAAATGATCCTTAAAGGATCAAAACAAAGTGAGCCGGAAATCTACTCATGTATTTGATCCTGACCTTCTAAGAGTGTAAGCTATTTTGAGAGACTCAAGGATATCTAAGACACTGCATGACATTCCCTCATCCGACCTGTGAACAGACCATCCAGTCACTGATCAATCTATATAGTTATATCAAGTAAGCTTAAGTTCCATTTCAAAATCAATGTGAATTGACTGCGTGAGTTTACAAACCTCTGAGACTATATGTAAATCTTGCTTAAATAGTGTTGCTACGCTTTATTCCGGTGTAGACTTGATTAAAGTCTAGCATCGTTTCCATAAATGTATGATTCAACAATCGCCACAAAAGTTATGACGGAAATATAGAAAAAATAAAATAAATTTGAAGCGGCCCCTAAAAAGGAAGCGGTCTAAAAACGCACTGAAGCCCAAAGTAGTGTTATGTTTGTTTTGTTGTGGTTTATTATAACCCTTATCAAGTATGTATGTATATGCACTCAAATTTGAATGGACTTGAAATAAGATGCTGAGACAGAATATTGGAATTGTTTTTGTGACTCTTCTTATTGTCAACATTTTACCAAGAACCTGAAAATGACACCCATTTGCTCAGCTATTGACCATTCAGATTCACATTATATCACATACTGTATGTATAATACGCTTTTTCATCCACGTGGATGCTTACAACGTTATATCTGAGTGGTGGTCCCCGGGTTTAATTTTTTTAGAAAAGGGATACATTGGGCCACTTAAAATTGATTATTAGATTCTCGTAGCACTGGCCTTCAAAAAGTGATGAGGGCGGGCGGTTTTGATTTTTTACTAAATTGACACATAAATATGGCTGTTTTGATACACAATTTATATTACCAGCATCTTTCAGTAGCATCTGGAAAACGGCGAGCATTTTATATTTGATTTTATGATGAGGGTTAGACTCCTAGACTTCTATTAAAACACTTGAAAGTGACTGAAGTTAATAGATACATAATTAGGCCTATCAACCATTAAAATTCTCAATAATATTTGAAAATTGAAAAATAAGAAAGTTGATCTTATCTTAGAAAGTGAGGAGAGAGAACTACGAGAATCGAATTATTTTTTAAAAGTGGCCTTGTATGGTGTTTTCACAAATGGATACAAAATAACAATCCTTCAAAAACTGACGCGTAATTGAAGTTACGTGTCCATAGATCATCATCTGTGTTGTCTTTTCAATTTTATAAGTATTTCGTTTTCATACCCGTACATATTTATGAAGTAAAAGGCTAATGTGAGTCTTTATAACGGTGTGAGAAATGTGATGGTTCCGGGATGGTCCCGTGATGATAACTGCGAATGGTAGCTTCTATAGACCCCCACGGAATAAGTCGCTTTGTTAAAGGGGCATTGAGAGATACGTATGGGAGTGCGCCCTCAATTATCCTGGAAATCGTTTTTTTAGCATCAAAGTAATACTTAGGCATATACTAACTACCATCTGAAACAGTTTACCAACATTCGCCGTTTATCATATAAAATGTCATGATTTTCTTAGTTTCGTATCATATCGAAACTAAGGTGCTGAATTCGGAAGTTATACATGCGTACTTTCGCGGCAAATCTCAACCAGGAAGTGCCGTTATTTGCTTAGTTTGGCATGAAGGCGATGTCGGAATTGTATGACATTTTGGATTTGGGCTATGTTGATGAATATCTTTATGTTATTTGCTCATTTAGTATATTGATACATCTCTCAATGCCCCTTTAATAGATAGCCGTATCTATAAGACTATCATCATTTGTAGGTCTCGCTAATTAATGACATCGGGCACTACAATATGATATGTAATTCTAAGTATGTGTGATCAAAAACACCCTCTAAACAGTATTCTTCAAAGCTAAGAAGACATAAGAGGATTTCGCTTGCTCTTCTTCCAGGGGTCGTTGTTGAAATCCTCAACCTTAATATCGCACGTATTTTGGTTACGCATGCTTGTAAAAATATATATGAGTGGTTCCTCCTGGGATATATCTTTAGCATGTGTCAGGTGTGGCGCATTGTCGATCCGCCGCCCGCACTGTTATAAAATATAATTTCGCCAATTATTATATTACCATTTTCTATAGGTCCATGAGCACACAACTGAACTCCGAAAGAAACTAAATTTGTTTGTATCACGATGTCCTCTCAATTTATCGGGATTGTGTTGTTAGTTGCTTCCCAATTGGTAATTCAACCAGCACTGTCCACGACATGGCAAGATTTGGTTGATGATCAGTTGATTGCTACGAATATGCTAGCTGATGCAGCCATTCTAAGCCGCTATAATGGCGACACTTATGCCGCTAGCGAAGGGTTTTCGGTGAGTATAATATGCTTTTTTTCAATGACATTTGTCACAAAAGGTAGGTTGTTTAGGTTTGTACGGCAACATGAAAGAAGATATTAAAGTTTGTCCGAGAAAAAATAAGTCAAAGTCAACAACTAAATAGGCCTACATTGCAATTGTATTTATTTATTTATCTATTTATTTATTTGTTTATTTATCTATTGATCTATTTATTCTCTCTTTCTTTTTCTTTCTTTTGTTATCATTTTATTTATTCCATTTTTTTTAAATCTTTCATTTATTCATTATTGAAATAATATAATGTTCTTTTGCAATAACACATATATTTATCATTTAGCTCACGATCAATTGTGTTGACGATGGTTTCTCTATAATATGAAGAGCGTTTTTGCAAAAGGGCCTACAAACCACCCCCACATGTTACTCATTTTGCATTAAGTCAATTTGCATTGACAAGGAATTGATCATGGAATTAATCAAATTATTGTATGGCTGTGTTCATTACTGTTTCTATGACTTGGATTAGTGCATCCATGCACGCCAATTGAGGCACCAACAATACAAGCCACATTCCACATAATGAATAGCCAAGCCATCCATTCAATAAGGCCATGCGTTTTGAACTCGCCACCCTTACCGTTGCAGGTACAATTTTTTTACAAAAGTATATATTTTCTGAACGGTAATCTCGTACTGATCCCACAAAAAATCCAAATTGTTAGTGGAGTTTAGATAGGACCTAATGGTAACATGTTGTGATTAAGAATGTTACAAAATTATCGATTTTTTTCTTATTTTGATTTAAGCTCAATAACATTTTTATACCTGTTACGTTGCAATACAACCGTGGTATCGTGGTTGCAGAATTCGGCTACTTTACCGACACAAAGTTTGCCCGAAGTCTTTTCAACTTTGTTGGTATTACAGAAACTTCGAGAAATTCAGTCCTGATTAAACAATAAAGGAAACTGCAGTAGATTTCAATTAAATATTTCTCTGCCTTTATTTCGCAGGTTTTAACCCATTATTTACAAGGTAAAACAAGCCCTTCGACGATCTCGTCGATAGATATTATTTGTTCATCAAAACACTTGAAAAGTTCCCATACCTGCTGGCCTCTGATTAGTCAACGGACGTTGTTTACTCTTAAAAACTCGGGGAATACCTTTTACGTGAGCATTGGCCTTTTCTGATTGGTCAATGGCGCTGCATCAATTATCTACGTCACACATGTACGTGCGGGGATTCCCAAAATGATTAAAGGGACACTACCATTTTGGTAATACCTTCACAATACCATCCCAATCATAATTTTACTGTGCGTATTAGTTCCTCATGCAATTACCCATCAGAACATAATGTTTGTCAATGGTAACTTGTTGAAATATACTATATCGAGATGTAAATGAGCACAAACGTTTAAATTTCATATTTATTAGAGTTTGCAAGTATATTTTTAGGGGTATGCACCCTATTCTGATTTAAACGGCATTTTTGAATTCCCCTATTTGAGAGCTTTCCAAAAATGTATAATTTTGCTACCATCGGTTGAATACTATTTTTGCCGTGACGCCTTAGAGACCAGATTTCTCAGTATTCAGTTTGCTGAGCACCATTGTCGAATTTCTGGATTGGACGAAACAGTGTAAATATTGCAGCTTTAATCGGTTTCGGCCAATAAAAAGGATTGTTACATCATTTGTTTGGATGATTTTATCAAAGATATTCATAGATAAGAACTTCTGATTGGACGAGCAAATAAGACACTCCCGTTTATTCTAGCGTTCAACCAACGCTACTGACGGTATGAGATTTTTTGAGTCGCCCTTCTTTGCGCTGATGGTATATTATTTGTATTAGATTGTTGTCGCGTCGTTCGATCGAAAGACAGTTGTTAACGCTTTACAACGAATACAAGTTAAACTAACTAGTTATAATCAAATCAATTTATGATCTGCATATATATATTAGAAATTAAGTTTTATTTTAAAAACTATTTCAAAGTTTGAAAATATTTATTTAATTGGAAAATATTTGGAAAATAATTTTTATCGCATACAAAGAATATGTATTATATTGTCGAACCGTTTTTATATTCAATTATCGTCGCTCGATCGAAAGACAGTGTTATAACGCTATAAAATTGATCGTTCGCTGGAAAGTCAGTGATTAACGGATGAAAAATTATTTAATTAGTTATAGTCAAATTAATATATGGTATTTATTCATATATATTTGCTTTACTTACAAACAAAAATTTCCAAATTTAAAAATAGTATTAAAAAAACTTTAATCGCATACAAAGAATACTTGGTAGCCGTCTCCATTTTACAGACAAAGAAACTAACACATGTGCTGTGAATTGAGAAGACCGGTCATCGTAGAAAAAAAGCTGTCTGTGTGCCTTTTTACTAAGTTGACCAAATATAAACACTGTCTGGAAACCGCTGACTTTACCCTAACTATACTGAAGCTGATCATTATTCTCATGCAATAGGGCCTGAAGGTCTGCTTTATTCTCCTATATAGCGTCACGGCCTGTTTTTAGAAGATCTTGTTTTGTTATAGTCATGTATGTAAAACCGATGAATTACGGCAAGTTCACTGTGTAGCGAATAGGGAAAAAGCCAAGGCCAATGCAATCGATTCATGATTACAATTGTTACATTATAGTTGTCACGTTTTTGAAACAGAATCTTATAGAATCTTAGTAATCTATAAAATGAGAGCAAAATCATGTTTGTACCATAGGGATGAGGAGTTAGTGTAAATTGAACGTAGAATTAGGAACATTATATAATTATATTCACCATAGAGATTGTACCTGATTTATGCACACAATGTAGTTAGATAAACAGGCTTTCACATGACATCTCAACCATAGCTCTATCACATTTAGTTGTTGAGTTTAATAGAGAGAGATGGATGATTCGTTACCAAAAAATGCAACGCCACCACCCTGGCCATAATGCAAAATGAGTAACATGCAGAAGTGGATGTAAGCCCTTTTGCAAAACAGCTCTTCATATTATACAGTCCTCAAAAGAAGTAACTGACCAGGTAATAAATATACTCTTAACTCCCAAACTATAGCTCCCACATACAAATAATAAATGATAAAGTTGTAAAGAAATTTCTCTTCTTTAACTTGATATATTATTAATTAAGATCGGTTTTCAATGTCGGTTAATAATCAAGAACGCGACATTGAAAAGGATAGAACAAAGTGCAGTTTACATTTTAACATTTGGGTTTTGAACACGCGAGACAGTGTGACAGGGGTGTGTATGGGTTGCAATGATCAATTGAAGCATCCCCAGTCCCTGTCTTACTATCGACCCGTGAGGTGTCGCTACCAGTTAATCAATATTAAAATATGCCTGTTGCTAGTCTGAGGCTGCGTGTAGACGAACGAAATGTTAAAATGAAAAACGGACTTTGTTTTGGTTTAGGGCACATAACTGAGTTAATATTCATTCAATCTTCACGTATAATATCTCAAATTAAAGACAAGAAATTTCCTTACAACTTTATATTCTAATATTTGTACGTAGGAGTTTTGGTTTTGGAGTTGAGAGCATATTTATTACCTGGTCAGTTTACTTATTTCGTGGACTGTATGCGCCTAATGGCAGCAGCGCTGCGCCTGGATCACGTTTACGTACGTGGATATAATCATAGTATGACCTGACCAGCTAATTTAAAATCAGTAATCAGCATCAAATGGATGCATTTGTATGTTAAAACAATGATGTTGTACATAGTACGGTAGGATACCGGCAACCAGGGGTAGCACTGGATCCAAAATGTAAGGGGTCCCATGACATTTTTCAGGACCCTTTAGGACTGCAAAACAAAACAAATTTAAGGGTCCCCAAAAAAACTAAGGTCCCGAAGTTTGGGTCTTTGAAAAAAATCAAAACTGATTTAGCGAAATTAGAAGAGGCCACACAATGACTTATCGTTTGGTTAGGGGTATGAGCATTCTTCCCGTTGGCTTTGAAGCCTCTTACAGTAGCTTCGGTGCACAATTTACACCACATCCTCTTGCCGTCAAACTCTAACCAATTAAACTGTATCCTTTTCTTCCGAGGAGCTATGTTGATGTTTACGTATTATCCATGGATCTTTTGTGTACAGTAGCAAACGAAGCATGTACGAAAATTGATTTAACGGCATGCATGTTTCGCCGTTATTCATCATGCTGTTGCAAATACATCGTTCACGCTCTGTCTTGTACAGAGATGGTTGAATTTAAACTGTGACCCTAAGGTGTTACACAGCCGATACTGATGGATGTATTTATAGAAATCATTGAAACTTTTGCGGAACGCAATTTGCCGGTGATTTATAAATGTTTGATTTTCAATTTTCATATTTTACTTTTTTACGGACAGTTTTAATGAATTTATAATGTGAGCAAAGGATGGACATTCCATTTCCATACATCGTCAAATTTAAGGGGTCCCTACAATTTTGATCGGGACCCGTACCCGTAAGTCTTTTCAATTTGAAACTTGACGCGTCAAAACAAGAAAGTGAGAGGTCTAGGACGCGCAGACGCGTCAGAATGCTACCCTTGCCGGCAACCAATGAAGCTTCAGAAGTACTGGTTTAATGTGATGAATACCAATGTGATCATAATAACGAGTGCGTGTAACAAGCCTCGCAGCAGAGTTTTGCATTCTCTGTAATTTTGCAATGTGTGAGTTCGGGAAAGACCATAAAGGAGGCTGTTACATTGATCAAGGCGACTCGTGATAAAAGCATGAATAAGTATTTCCGTAGATTTTTGATTGAGAAAATTCCGAATACGACCTATCTTGTATAAAGCAAACGAAGCTGAACGACAAATATTATTTACATAGTCATTCATTTTAAGATCCCTCTCAAAAATTACTCCGAGGTTACGTGCACTTTTTACAGGGTGTATGGGAACATTGATAAATGAGAGGCGTTTCTGAAACGAGATGTAATATGAATAACTTCAGATTTGTCCACATTTAATTTTAAATCATTAGCATTAGACCAGGCCTTGATATCATTAATATATACATCTTTCAAGTTTGGTGATCATTGAATGGTCAGAGTTTTTCAAAATAACATAGACTTACGTATCATCGGCATATATCATTTTACCGCAACCATGAGCTTCAATTAGATCTTCAAGTGGCGCGGTATACAAAGTAAAAGATAAAGGGCCGATGACCGATCCCTGAGGAACACCTTCAAGTGGTACACGATTCGCTTAGATTATTATAGATTTGATTGATTATGTTCAATTACACACTGAACTACGATTACCACCGGACCCTGGCAATGACTGACAAAAGCGCTGGGAAATAATTTGCGGACGTCACCATGCCATGCCAAGCAAGAGGTCGCCTATATTCATAACTTGGCTATCAAATCATTCGATTCATAAGCATATAATGAGAGGAGCATCTAAATATTGTTTTCAGCCAATCGCCGGGGTCGAGCAACCAGATCACGATACCCCCCCCCCCCCCCCCCCCCCTCCAATTTGAGTCCCAACTGTTCCACATATATATCTCAAAATAATATACTGGGACATTTCCATTCCCTTGCAAAAACCGATACTTCTCCATATGATCATCTCGAGGATCTTCAGGTTACATATATCAACCCTTAGGAAGATGCGAGGGCATACATTCGGGCACTAACCGCCAACGAAAGTGGCTCATCTCAGCACACGCCAGAAATACCACCGATCGACACATTGTCACACATTGTCATTGCTCTCCTGGAAGAATTTGCTCCGACAATTTCCACGTCTGCAGACGACTTTGGTCGAACAGGTCTGATCAAACACACCATCCCCACGGGTGACGCGCCGCCTCAATTTCAGCGTGCATATAGGACGTCACCTGCAGTCAAGGCTGAAATTAGGAAGCAAGTTCAAACGCTCTTGGGACGAGGACTGATTGAAGAGTCCTTGGAGCGCACCTGTGGTGATGGTAAAGAAGAAAAATGGCAAATATCGTTTGTGTCCAGATTATCGCCGTATTAATGTAGTCACAACAAAAGACGCGTTTCCATTACCCCGCATTGACGACATCATCGATTCGCTGGCAGGCAACACATACTTTAGTGTGCTTGATTTATCTTCGGGATATTGGCAGGTGGAAATGGATGATAGAGAAACAGCATTCTCGACAGGTGAAGCCCTATACCAGTTCAAAGTGATGCCCATGGGTTTTAAGAATGCGCCCTCTACATTTTGCAGGTAAATGAACAACATCTTCCATGATATCATCGGTACGAAGGTTCAAGTGTACTTGGATGATATAGTTGTATTTGGCAGGACGTTTACCGAGAAGTTGGACAATCTCCGAGAAGTGGTGACACGACTAATGGCAGCCGGTCTCAAGATCCAGCCTGAAAAATTCAATTTCTTCTGCAAGACTGTCAGGTTTCTTGGACATGTTGTGTCTTCTGATGGTATTCGCCCTGACCCTGCAAACATCCAGAAGGTCGAGAGCTGGCCAACTCCAAAATGTGTCAAAGATGTCAAAGGGATCGTTGTTTTGTTCCAGACTTTGCCACAGTAGCAGCTCCCCTGAATCGGCTGACACGCAACGAAGTTGCCTTCACCTGGAGCGCTGATTGTCAAAGAGCCTTTGATTTCTTCAAACACGCACTGATATCCGAACCTATAATGGCATTCCCAATCTTCTCTGAGCCTTTCCAGCTATACACAGACGCTTCAGATCATGCGGTAGGTTCGGTTCTAACTCAAAGTGAGGATGGTGTCGAACACGTTATCGCGTATGCAAGTGCTAGCTTAGATGAGACACATCACAGCAACGATGGTCAATTTATGACCTAGAGCTTTATGCCATTGTGTGGTCAATACGACATTTCAAACACTATCTACGTGACTCGCACTTCCAGATATACACGGACCATAAACCGCTTGTAGGATTATGCAAGCTGCCCGTGGATAATGACCGACGCGCAAGATGGGGTCTTGAAAATGACCCATTTGAGTGGACGATCGAGCATCGTGCAGGCAAAAACATGCCAACGCGGATGCCCTCTCACGCCGTCCACCTGATCCCGTCAGTAGTGTATCATCTATTAATACCGCGACAAATCACAGCATGAATCATCTGAGTGCTCTTCTTGATCTTCCAGGACATCAACAAAAAGATCCGTTGATTGTACAAGTGAAGTCGTGGGTGCAGGGCGAGAAACCCTCATCTACTGCAGACATTAGAGACCCTTTTCCTGCGAAAGATGCGTCGAATGTTGGAACATTTAATAATCCATGACGGATTACTTTGTCGCAAACACGCATCTGGTTACATAGTTGTGATAATTCCTCAACAACTTCGTGCACAAGTGCTTCAACAACTCCACGACACGCCAGTTAGCGGTCATGCCTCTGCAAAAAGGACTCGACTATCAAGAAAGCGCAACAGGTCTGCTATTGGTCGTACATGGAGCGAGATATCAGAGCATTTTGCAGAGTGTGTACAGTGTGTCAGTCTCGCCGATCTCCTGTTCCTCCTATGAGAGCACCACACATCCTGTCAATTCTTCCAGGCCATTTGAGCAGGTAATCGTACCTTCTGGTTGTTACGGATTATGTTACAAAGTATGTCAACTTATACGCGTTACCTGACAAACGTGCGGAAACAGTTGCCCGCCACTTGCTTGATTATGTATGCCAACATGGTGTACCCGAAATTCTACACACTGATCAGGGGCGAGAGTTTGAGGCGCAGGTTGTGCATCGTCTTTGTGAATATATCGGTATCAAGAAGACACGCACCACCAGCTACCAAACTGAGCTGAGACGGTCAAACTGAACGCGCAAATCGTTCTCTTAAGGAATTACTAGCCAAGAATCTGATATCTGCTGCATCTGCTGATCATTCCTGGGATCAATTGTTGAATTCGGTAGCGTTGTGTTATAATAGCACAGTACATTCCACCACTCAACAATCACCTTACTACGTAGATGGTGCGGGATTGGCTGATTAGCGCGTTAGTGCTGCTGCTAACGTCAAACGCTAATTAGCGCTAACGCTATTCCACGCGCTAATTAACGTTAATATCGCTAATATAACTTTAATAGCATTAACGCGCTAATTAACGCTTATTCAGTTCAGTTCAGTTCAGTTTGTTTTCACAAATGAGATACATACAATGACAATACAATTAATATACGGTACTATGGTAGGTTGACCAAATCAGAGCAGAGCTCGGGAAGTACTGGCCACCTAAATAAAATCATTAGCTATAATGCAAAGAACTCGGGTGTATCATGAAGCTAGACGAGAGGAGTAACTTCTTGCCAGCATCAATAGGTGAAAGGCAAGTTAGCGGTGAACAATAGCGTAGGTCAATTTATCACCAAATCGAACCGCGCAATTTCGAACTGCGCACTTTGGGTACTCACACCGAGTTAAACTCCCGCGGAAATTGAACCGTCGGTTTCAAGAGTGATCTTGAGGTGAAATCAAAGTCTTTCATTAATATTAAGGTCTTGAAATACTCCTGATAAGAGGACCTATCTTGCAAACGTATTGAATCCAGTCTATGACATCTACAAGCAGAGCATTTCACATCGGCATTTTACAAATCCGTCGATATCGAAAATGAAATGCGTCCGAGTAGTGTCTACATTGATATGCCAAACAGCTGTCTTACACAGCGAAATAGATAAATGAGGGTTTTAGCAGCTATTATTCTTAAATCGGTTTTACGGCGTGACCATTTAAGTACATTGAAAGTCATTTGAAGTGAGAGCAAAATTTGGAACCATTGGCATTTTTTCATTTGTCCATTCGTGTGCGATCGCGTTATATTTTCATTTTTAAACGGATTGTGTGCTATGTGCATAAGGAACAACTTTCGAGGAAAATATTTTCAACTGACTAACTAAAAAACTGTGATTTCCTTTTTATGTAACAGAATAAATGAAGTTTTTGCATTACGGTCCATGGCGTGCAGTTCTGAAGATGGATTTTCATGACAAAAATTAATGTTTTGCTGCATTTACACCTGATTTGCCTCATTATGTGTCGTGTGTCTTTTGAAACTATAGTATTTGAGTGGGTGAAGGAATAACTTCAGCACAATCGCACCCAGGCGGACCATTCGATTGAGCGACATGGCCATAGTGATTGCAGAAGTGTACCGTCAAAAAGGTTGCGAATTTTGATGTTGGATTAGAGCTCAAGATGATGCGGCAACATTTGTCTTAAACACTCAAAACAAATCTCAAAGGAGGAATATGAAACATCTTATTATAATCTATCGTCCTGTGAACTGATTTTTACGGCGTTCAAAAATAAGGTATTTACGGACATTTTCCACCTGCTTTTGACACCGTTTCATGATCATCCTGTTCATGTCAATTTTTACTCTGATGTAGCTGCATGTTTTCACACATTTCAGGGTAAACTTTACATTTTAAATTAATTCAATGGAAACAATATTGAATGGGAGGGATATATACTTCAATGTATGTTAATTGATCAACGATCGAATGTCTTGTTTTGATTATATTTCGGCATGAATAAACGCTTCTTATTTTGATCTACGCAATTTTATAAATTCAATTTTTTGTATTTACTGCAGGGCGCCCTCGCCTTGATAATTTGGGGTCAAATCGAAGATGCCTTTCAACTATTACATTATTCAGTAAATGCCCCTAATTGGGAAGTATTAATTTCATCACCTAATTGTCAGTCCTCAGGCTGGGATGCACGGTGGCGGTAAATCGGCGGATAGAATTATAGTAAAGCTCAAATCATCCCGTTGTTTACAAACTTTACGTACATATTCCACACAACATTCGAGAGGACAACACCAGCTAATGTGTCGATCTCGCACACTTTTGTACTAGGAACTATTGCTGTACTCAGTTTTTGGCCGGAAGTGGCTAGACTGAATTAGTTGTGTGCGCCCATAACTAAACACAGCCTGTGAGCGTGACACAAGGGAGCACACTACTAAATTTCCCTTTGACGTTAGCAGTCAATTCAAATTGCTCTAAATCCAGCTTGTGATTTGATCAACGTATTTGTCATCTTTTTATAAATTTACATAACTGAAAATCAAACCTTAGATTTAATCTCAAAATAATTTAAGTTAACACAAATTATGATGGTTTCCGAGGATTGTTTTCATCTAAAATTGGTTTGCCTCCTTGAAAAATGCAACCCTGCTATATTTTTTTCTTTTTCATTTTTTTACAATGATAACACTGGACTATCGATTCAAGCAAAGCAAAGCGCGCCAGGTTGAAAAAGACCCGGGGTGGTTACTTTCGCCAAAATCATACATGGATGTGCCTGCCGGACTTCGAAAATTTAACTTTCTCTATACCTATTTTCGGGCCAATTGCCCACCCATCAATATACCAATTTTGTTAGAAAAGCACCCAATTTTGAACAAATTGGGTGTTTTTTACAAAAAAATGCCTCAAAATACACCCAATTTATGCCAATTGGGCGCTTTGGTCTGTGATGAAAACACCCCATCGCTATACCAATTTTTGCGAAAACTTACCCCAAAAGGCAGGCACGTATACGTATACCATCTCAATGTGAGACCCCCCCCCGGAAAAAGACACCCTTATTCTCCGTCTGATTGTCCGTGGGATTTTGTTGACATGTTAATAGTGGAGTATTTGTTCTCTTTGAGTACCTTTCTTGTTGTTATTATTATTATTATTATTAGGGTTAGTGTTAGTGTTATTAGTGTTAGTATTATTATTATTATTATTATTATTATTATTATTATTATTATTATTATCCTCATTATCATCATAGGTAAGCATCGAAGAAGCAGCCCAACTTCTGAGATCTTTCCGTTATATTGCCGAAGCGGCAAGGAATGGCATCACCGTAAACGGAGTGAAGTACATGTTCATCTCGAGCACAGAGACGATCATACGCGGGAAGAAGAAAGCCAATGGAATATATGCTTATAAAACAAATCAACGTAAGTCAATGTGATTTTTTTGATCGCAAGTGACCCTTTCTTGACCTCTAAAAGTTAGAATTTAAGTTTTTCCATTTTGTTTTAGAATTTTCTCTTACCTACTTAACTCCATGATTGTCTCATTGTTCCCCTTACAATGATACCAAATACAGGCTGTTATAAAAATAAGTTATACAATTTTGAAAAAAAATGTTAACAATAATTCTGAAATATTTTCTCTTTTAATTTTTAATAATGTGCAACGGGAATTTTCTCAGCTTCTTAATATTAAGCTTTGTTTCATGAAAATCGGTGGTCAGGAAACTGAGATATGATCAATTGTCTAAAGTAGTCGTAAAATCATCTGGGCGGCCACTTTGGCTAAATTACTGGGAAGAGCAGTATGAATGGAATCAAACCATGAGACAATGGATCCTTTCAAGTGGATCGTCTGGCGGCAGCCTTTCCAAGGAGACTCCAATAGGCACAGTGGCTAGAGCTGCATACGGCAGGAAAGATTTATGCATGATATTTTCATTGGAGACAAAGCAATCTTTCCTATAGATGGCAGAGTGAACACCAGTCTCATCAGCCATTCGCTCAGGAATAACCCCTCCTCTAGATTTCACTTATGACCGCCCAAAATCAGACAGAAACTGCTTGTTCGTGCAGGAATCTTTGGTGATGGGACTTTAATTGAATATATCTTCATAGATGGGAACATGAATGCTTAACTCTAACTGTTTAACAACATGGTGATACCTTATTGAACCAGACTGGCTCCATATCTCGTCTATGGTGGTTTCAGGATGGTAGTGGTAGGCCTACCATGTCAGGAGAAATAATGAGCAGTTACACTTATGGGCTCAAAGATATAGATCTAGATATTATTATTTATTTATTAAATTTGATGAATTTATTTATTGAAATGAAATAAAACTATTCGAAAAAGAAAATTAGTTCTCTTAATGATCCTTGCATGATACTCTAACCATTTAATTTCAACATACAATATTGTATGTTATGCTGAAAGTGGCCCAACCCGATTTCTAAACGACTTAGCTTAGGGCTCTTGCCTAAACACAAGTAGAGGAAAGCTCGAGGAAAGAGCGGGGAAAGCGCGATCCTTTTTTCTATATTGTTAAAAGTAGTGACAAAGGATCGGTACCCATTCAGTGGGGTGTTAATCACCGATCCTTTGTCCTTTAATGAACAAAGAAATATAGGGATTTTAGCATTTTATATATATAAAGTCTAAATCTTATGTGCAAATCCCATCGTACAGATCGACAAATTAAAGTCTGTACTCAGTCAATTCATCAATCATTGTTAATGGAATAATCTTAAATTTACAGGATAACCAGAAAATTAATTTGATTGATATTACGTTTTTCACGATTGGCTGATTCAGGCTCATAAAAAACAGTGTCATATTTCGTATACACCATGTATGTATCATTACTTTTTTACTTTTAACGAGGACTATTAACCAATCCATG
>CM069451.1:64336302-64508604 GCA_035610835.1 Ophiura sarsii
TGCCTACCTGCCGATTGAGGGTCGGAGCTGACACATTCTGCATTGTTTTGTACTGTGATGAACACCATTTCGAAAGTGTAAAATACTCACAGATTTGTTTAAACAATTTGCAGTACTACAAATCTACAATACCAGCGTTATTTTAAATACTTAGTTTTATTAAAAATCTCAATTATTAACTGTTTCTGGTTTTGTCAAAGTGGGTTGCTTTTGGGTGTTGGAGATTTCTTTGGAGATTTATAAGCATAATAATTATCTTGTGTCAAGAAAGCATTTACCCAAAATATAAGAATTAAAAATCTCAATTATTGAAAAAAGTGTCTTCTTGTTTTCGATTTTATTTGTCAATCCAGTGGCGTAACGACAGGTGGCAAGGGGCAGGTTGTCTGTCGGCAAGGCGCGGCCTTTGAATGCGTGCATACTTGCTTCTCCATCGACTTATGGAATTATGAAGGTCAAATTCGTACTGACCTTTTTTTGTTCGCGATTTACCCGCATTTGCCCATCGTCTCATTTATAAAGCCAAAATGTACCTCTGACAAAATTAGTAATTTAAAGGGTATATATGTGGTGGGAAAAAAATATTTATTTCAGAATTCAAGGTGAACATTAATATTGATCTTTTTTGCTGTTGCCATTCACGAAATCACGATAGCAGCATTTATTTGTTTATTTGTGCCAAGCATATTTTTTTTGTGACTGTTTATAGCTGGGGAGCACATATGATTTAAAACACATTGAAACGCATGTGGCCTTGTACCCTAAATAAAGGTCAAACGTCAATTAAACACCCACGTTGGCAAGACTGTCCATCTCGGTTGTAATTCTACCGACGTCAAGGATTATTTTGATATTATAAAATTAACTCCCTGTGTCAGCAGACAGGGACCGGAAACCCTAAAATAGACTCATGCTCCTCGCAATACTATTACCTTTACATTTGTGCACAACATTAATAATATTCATAATAAGGATTATTACATTTTCCCCTTCTGAGCGCTGTTTGTATTTTTTAAGACTCCTGTGTTATTTGTAGCGCAGAATACGATAGGTCCCATATCTCAACATGACAGTTGCAAAAACATTTCAATCAAACGTTATAACATTTCAAAGACAATACATCACCTTCAATCTCATGTTTCGGTTGTGACTGATAACACCTTTCACCACTTTTACATACATTTTCCTCTTCATTCAAATTTACCCCTTCTGAGCGCTGTTTGTATTTTTTAAGACTCTTCTTGTTTATTTTGGTGGTTAAAATTGGCTGTAGTAGCGTGGCTGCAATCTTCCTTTCTATTTTATCATTCCCTCTTATTCCTATCCTTTTTCTAACCTGCATGCTTCTTCTATGCATCTTCATGCTTTGCTTTTACTGTTATTAAGGTTGTAGATCCAAGAGGCATTCCATCAGCCCTCTTGTCTTTATACGCTTCCCTGCAGTTACCCATCTCCACGTCCTAGTTGACTGAGATGCATTACAACAAATGTAGCGCATGTCAGTTCCGTACCACCCGGATAGCCAAGCTTCGCGGCTAGTGCTAACAGACGGAGCTCTGGGGGGACATCTGATCAGTAGGCCTTGGGCTATTGGAGTAGCTCCGGGTACTACCATGGAAGTAACTGTTACTTCCACGGTGCTACTGATCGTTGTCTTACCAGCTATGGTATAAAATAGTCCCAACTATGGGTTAAATAGCTTCCCATCTATGGGTTAAATAGTATCCCAACTATGGGTTAAATAGTTCCAAACTATGGGTTAAATAGTTCCCAACTAACTATGGATTAAATAGTGCACCCGGACCAAAGCTAATCAGGGCTAATCACCCGTATAGCTTGCCAGACCGGGCCAAAATAATCTGGCACAAATTTGATTACGAAAACCACAAAGAAAAAACCAACTTAAGTACTATAAACTCGAAGGTAGCTGGGCGGCTGTCAACAAATGACTCTATGACGGGCCAGCGGGAACTCGGCACAACATCACGAACTGTTGGTCCCGAGAAGCGTCGTCTATCTGCCTTCAAACCTCTTGTTGTATCTACATACAACGTGCGTACCCTATACCAACAAGGGAAGGTACACCAATTATTTGTAGGCTGCGCAGATGCAGGTATAGACATCAGTGGTAATACAGGAACATCGCCTGATTACTTCTAGCACCACCGATGAGTTATGGTCCGATGACAGGCAGGGGCGGACTGGGACCTGAAAGCGGCCGTGGCAAAATTATTAAAGCGGCCCTTTTTGACCATGTCAGGCAGAAGTATGTCGTCCCAGTAAAAAATTTAGCACGGTCACAAAAATTTCGCACAGTCACACAAATTCGCACGGTCACAACATTTCGCACGGTCATAACATTTCGCACAGTCACAAATTTTCGCACGGTCACAAAATGTTAGTAACCGGCCCTCAGAGGCTCAAAACCAAGCGACCCATGTGGCGATCGCCACAACGCCACAGTGGCCAGTCCGCCCCTGATGACAGGAACTGGGTCCTAATATATAGCTCGGCCACAGATCAGCGTCAGGGAGGTGTGGGAATTCTAATGTCAAAACACAGACACAGGTGTCTACAGAGTGTGAACTCCATTAGCAGTAGAGTTATCACTGCCACGTTCCATGGTAATCCTAAACTCACCATAACATCCATTTACGCTCCAACTGAAGGTGCTTCACCTGATGATAAGAACGAGTTCTGCAACAGCTTGGAGGACCATCTTGAGCAGGTGAAACCCCATAACATCCACTTGGTTTTGGGAGACTTCAATGCCAGAGTAGGATCAGACAGCCACTCATCACACCCCGATATTGTTGGACCTCACTGTTTTTATGACTCAACAAACAGCAATGGAGAGAGGCTTGTGAGCATGTGCGAGGAATTCAAACTTCGTCCCGCACAGTCAAGATTTCCTCAACCCAGACGTCGTCTCTGGACATGGATGCACCCAGCAGGGTCAAAACATCAGCTGGACCACATTCTAATAAACAGCAAGTGGACTAACTCCTTACGGAACTGCAGAGCCTACAACTCGGTGGAAGTAGACTCCGATCACCGGATCCTCAGCATCAAGGTTAAGTGAAGCCTAAGATCCACCAAAGGGAAACCCTGCAAGAGACCGAGGTTTGACTGGAAAAAGCTGAAGAATGCTGCCACGAAAGAGCTATTTCAGATTGAGCTATCAAACAGATTCGAAATCCTCGAGTGCAACGACACATCCACACCGATAACGGAGAGATACCAACAATTTGAGAAAGCAGTGTCAGAAGCAGCTGAGAAAGTTGTTGGCAAACGTGAAGCTCATGGCATGCCAAACTGGGTGACCGACAAGACCATCAGCTAAAGTCTGAGAGGGATGAGGCTAAAAGACGCTACCTTGTCTCAAAGTCACGGCAATCCAGGGAACGATGGAAAAGGCTTTGATCATTTGCAAGATTCTAACCAAAACCATCACTTGATATTCACCATGAACTCTTAATAAATGTAATATGATATTTCCAGATTATTGACGCCATTCTGGATTTGTTGCAGTCGCAGTGAATATATACATGCTCCCAACACCAGGGTGTAAATATGATTACCCGATGTTATTCCGATGGTACGTTATTCCGAAGGAGTGTTATTCCGAAATGGACAAATGGTGCGTTATTGCGAAGGTGTGGTATTCCGAAATGAGCAAAAGGTGCCTTATTCCGAAAGTACATTAAATTATTCCGTATTTAGCAAGAGGTGAGTCATTCCGAAAGTGCGTTATTCCGCAT
Organism: Ophiura sarsii; assembly: GCA_035610835.1. Classification (NCBI taxonomy): domain Eukaryota; kingdom Metazoa; phylum Echinodermata; class Ophiuroidea; order Amphilepidida; family Ophiuridae; genus Ophiura; species Ophiura sarsii. The sequence goes on from CM069451.1 coordinate 64,340,064, forward strand.
TGAGCAAGAGGTGCGTTATTCCGAATATAACCCTAACCCTAACCCTAACCCTACCGCTTCACTTTAAAAATCGGAATAACGCACCTTCGGAATAACACACCTCTTGTTTATTTCGGAATAACGCACTATCTTTACAATTCGGAATAACGCACCTTCGGAATAATGCACTTGTTGGTCAATTCGGAGTAACGCACCATTTGTTCAATTCGGAATAACACCTTCGAAATAAAGTCATTGTAGGTTAATTCGGAATAACACACCTTCGGAATAAAACACCTTTGGCTACATGCGGAATAATGCACTTTCGGAATAACACACCATTTGTTCAATTCGGAATAACGCACCTCTTGCTTAATAACACACCTTCGGAATAACATACAATCAGAATAAGGTGCGGATAAAGATTGGAATATAGGTAGGCCTATACAGTCATCCAAAAAAGTAACTATACAGGTAATAAATGGACTTTTAACTCTAAAAATATATATCCTACCTAAAAAATATTAAATTATAAAGTTGTTAAGAAATTTATCTTCTTTCATATGAGATATTGCACGCTAGGATCGGTTAAATATTAAAGAAGTCACGATCAAAAATGTAAGGTAAAGTCTCAATTTCATTTTCACATTTCAACACGGGGGAGAGTATGACAGGTAGCGTGTGTGTGGCGTATTGATCCATCGGAACAATACGGCCGACTGTCCAACCTGCGCATGCATCCCCAATTGCACTACCGGTAATCGATGAGGTACCCGTTCATTGGTCCGCGTGTAGAAAATAAAAATGTGAAAATGAAAATCGGACTTCACCTTACATTTTGGAGTGTCATTTCCTTAATAATCACCCAATCCTAGCGTGCAATATTTCATATTAAAGAAGATGAATTTCTCAACAACTTTATCATTTAATATTTGTAGGTAGGATATATATTTTTAGAGTTAGAAGCCCATTTATTACCTGTATAGTTACTTTTTTTGATGACTGTACATTCTTGGCTACTGAGATATAGTAAACATTAGTTTTGAAAATTGTGAAAATTATATGGTTATAATGGTTTGCAAGATTCCACTAAAATCATACGCAATTTAAAGGCACCACGAAAGTCTTAATATATGCAAATATAATTTGTCCACCCACGTTGGTTCTTTTTAATTTCCGATTTCCGATTCCATCAGGCAGATAACATTCACATATCTCATGTTGATCACATTTCTTCATAATATTATTAGTACAATACAGACGATAATGAGCATTAAATAAATGTGATTACATGGTCCTTTGCTGATATATACTACACATCCCATAATGGAAAGAGGGAATTCCATTTTTGTTAAAACTCGCAATTATGTTCCCGTTTTTTTACGGCGATATATTTTTCAATGGAGAAGGACCGATTTGCTTCCTTCCGGAATTTACAAAGCAAAAAATGGTAGCCCCTCTTTCATTTTGGTGACGAATCATCCATCTCTCTCTATTAACTCAAAAACTAAATGTGGTAGAGCTATCATGGTTTAGGTGTCATTCGAAAACCGGTATATCTAGCTACATTGTGTGAATAAATCAGGTATTTCTATTACTGTTTGGCTGAGATTTTTTTTTCTTGACAGCTGACATAAACATAGTACTGTCACTTACTCAGTGACCTTAAGCTACATACACCTTTTTACATGGGTAACATATTGACAAATATATTTAAATGAAACTTATCCGTTAATCAGTGCAGAGACTTTTCCATTTATGCCATTTTTCCAGAAAAGTATTCAAGTCTGAATTACATGTGGCTTGGTATTTTAGAATATTGTAATAATACTTAATTTCGTGTTTGAAAGTGTCTAAATCTGGCTGTTTTTCTGTCATCTTTGCTCTATAAATATGGAATTTCGCCATTGTCATTATCAATGTTAGGGTGAAATCCAAATTTGATCCAAAAAGTATTGTTACTGGATTCATATTCAAGTCCACATTTGTTTGAACTTTAACCCACCTTTTAAAGATATTCCAGAATGATTTTGAGATTTGACAAGTTATGAAAAGATGCGTAATTGTTTCAGAGGTTTTTTTACAAAAAGTGCATAAGTCATCTCCTCTAATATTACATTTTAGCAAAAGACTATTCGTTCCTAAAATACTTTGATTGATTCTATATTGGAACCATCTATACTTTGTGTCATCGGAAAACTTAAAATTTAAAAGACATATTTTTTTCCACTCCCTATTTTCTATACCAAAGTCTAATTGCCACTTATTAATGGATTGTTTCATTTTCTTTGATTTTATAAAGACTTTGTAGAATAAAGTACAACCTTTTCGCTGTTTGAACAGTAGTTCCACGTTACTAGGTCTAAAAGGTGATACTAGTTTCGACCCATTTAATTGACTGATATTGAAGTTTGACTTAATTGCTCTTATAATACCATTATACTCTAGGAAATTGGTTTTCACTTGATTTGGCTGAGATATGATTGATTATATTTCGAAAGTCAGGGGTGGTGGCGGCGGCGGTGGCTGCGTACAATCTCTATGGGGAATATAGAAAATGTTCCCAATTCTACGTTCAATTTACAATAACTCCTCATCTTTGTATGGTACCAACATGATTTTGGTCTCATTTTATAGATTGTTTTATATTCTATAAGTTTCTGTTTCAACAAACGTGTCAACTATTAATTATGTAAAAATTGTAATCATGAATCGATTGCATTGTCCTTGGCTTTCTCCCTATTCGCTACACAGTGAACTTGCCCTAATTCATCGGTTTTACAAACATAACTATTGATTTTTGAAGTAAAAAAATGATTTTGGACACTTTTTGGTCCACATTTTAAAAACTATACATTTTTATGAAAAAAATCCGTTCCTAGAGATGATTTTGGTGCAATTTCGGCATTTTTTACGAAAACTGATTTTGTTACGTTGTCCGAAAAAAATTGATCCATAAAAGTTATTTGTTGGTCAAAATTTAAAAACATCTGCATTAATTTTGACCAACAAATAACTCTATTGAGGCAGCGAGTGTCCACACAATACGCTATATTGAGGCAGCGAGTGTCCACACAATACGCTATATTGAGGCAGCGAATGTCCACACAATACGCTATTGAGGCAGCGAGTGTCCACACAATACGCTATTGAGGCAGCGAGTGTCCACACAATACGCTATTGAGGCACCGAGTGTCCACACAATACGCTATTGAGGCAGCGAATGTCCTCACAATATGCTATTGAGGCAGTGAATGTCCACACAATACACTATTGAGGCAGCGAGTGTCCACACAATACGCTATTGAGGCAGCGAGTGTCCACACAATACGCTATTGAGGCAGCGAGTGTCCTCACAATATGCTATTGAGGCAGTGAATGTCCACACAATACACTATTGAGGCAGCGAGTGTCCACACAATACGCTATTGAGGCAGCGAGTGTCCACACAATACGCTATTGAGGCAGCGAGTGTCCACACAATACGCTATTGAGGCAGCGAGTGTCCTCACAATATGCTATTGAGGCAGCGAGTGTCCACACAATTCGCTATTGAGGCAGCGAGTGTCCACACAATACGCTATTGAGGCAGCCAGTGTCCACACAATACGCTATTGAGGCAGCGAGTGTCCACACAATTCGCTATTGAGGCAGCGAGTGTCCACACAATACGCTATTGAGGCAGCGAGTGTCCACACAATTCGCTATTGAGGCAGCGAGTGTCCTCACAATATGCTATTGAGGCAGCCAGTGTCCACACAATTCGCTATTGAGGCAGCGAGTGTCCACACAATACGCTATTGAGGCAGCGAGTGTCCACACAATACGCTATTGAGGCAGCGAGTGTCCTCACAATATGCTATTGAGGCAGCGAGTGTCCACACAATTCGCTATTGAGGCAGCGAGTGTCCTCACAATATGCTATTGAGGCAGCGAGTGTCCACACAATACGCTATTGAGGCAGCGAGTGTCCACACAATACGCTATTGAGGCAGCGAGTGTCCACACAATACGCTATTGAGGCAGCGAGTGTCCACACAATACGCTATTGAGGCAGCGAGTGTCCTCACAATACGCTATTGAGGCAGCGAGTGTCCTCACAATATGCTATTGAGGCAGCCAGTGTCCACACAATTCGCTATTGAGGCAGCGAGTGTCCTCACAATACGCTATTGAGGCAGCGAGTGTCCTCACAATACGCGATTGAGGCAGCGAGTGTCCACACAATTCGCTATTGAGGCAGCGAGTGTCCACACAATACGCTATTGAGGCACCGAGTGTCCTCACAATATGCTATTGAGGCAGCGAGTGTCCACACAATACGCTATTGAGGCAGCGAGTGTCCTCACAATATGCTATTGAGGCACCGAGTGTCCTCACAATATGCTATTGAGGCAGCGAGTGTCCACACAATACGCTATTGAGGCAGCGAGTGTCCTCACAATATGCTATTGAGGCACCGAGTGTCCTCACAATATGCTATTGAGGCAGCGAGTGTCCACACAATACGCTATTGAGGCAGCGAGTGTCCTCACAATATGCTATTGAGGCACCGAGTGTCCTCACAATATGCTATTGAGGCACCGAGTGTCCTCACAATATGCTATTGAGGCAGCCAGTGTCCACACAATACGCTATTGAGGCAGCGAGTGTCCTCACAATATGCTATTGAGGCACCGAGTGTCCTCACAATATGCTATTGAGGCAGCGAGTGTCCACACAATACGCTATTGAGGCAGCGAGTGTCCTCACAATATGCTATTGAGGCACCGAGTGTCCTCACAATATGCTATTGAGGCAGCCAGTGTCCACACAATTCGCTATTGAGGCAGCGAGTGTCCACACAATACGCTATTGAGGCAGCGAGTGTCCTCACAATATGCTATTGAGGCACCGAGTGTCCTCACAATATGCTATTGAGGCAGCCAGTGTCCACACAATACGCTATTGAGGCAGCGAGTGTCCACACAATACGCTATTGAGGCACCGAGTGTCCACACAATATGCTATTGAGGCACCGAGTGTCCTCACAATATGCTATTGAGGCAGCGAGTGTCCACACAATACGCTATTGAGGCAGCGAGTGTCCACACAATATGCTATTGAGGCACCGAGTGTCCTCACAATATGCTATTGAGGCAGCCAGTGTCCACACAATTCGCTATTGAGGCAGCGAGTGTCCACACAATACGCTATTGAGGCAGCGAGTGTCCTCACAATATGCTATTGAGGCAGCCAGTGTCCACACAATTCGCTATTGAGGCAGCGAGTGTCCACACAATACGCTATTGAGGCAGCGAGTGTCCTCACAATATGCTATTGAGGCAGCGAGTGTCCTCACAATATGCTATTGAGGCAGCCAGTGTCCACCCAATTCGCTATTGAGGCAGCGAGTGTCCACACAATACGCTATTGAGGCAGCGAGTGTCCACACAATACGCTATTGAGGCAGCGAGTGTCCTCACAATATGCTATTGAGGCAGCGAGTGTCCTCACAATTCGCTATTGAGGCAGCGAGTGTCCACACAATACGCTATTGAGGCAGCGAGTGTCCTCACAATATGCTATTGAGGCACCGAGTGTCCTCACAATATGCTATTGAGGCAGCCAGTGTCCACACAATTCGCTATTGAGGCAGCGAGTGTCCACACAATACGCTATTGAGGCAGCGAGTGTCCTCACAATATGCTATTGAGGCAGCCAGTGTCCACACAATTCGCTATTGAGGCAGCGAGTGTCCACACAATACGCTATTGAGGCAGCGAGTGTCCTCACAATATGCTATTGAGGCAGCGAGTGTCCTCACAATATGCTATTGAGGCAGCCAGTGTCCACACAATTCGCTATTGAGGCAGCGAGTGTCCACACAATACGCTATTGAGGCAGCGAGTGTCCTCACAATATGCTATTGAGGCAGCCAGTGTCCACACAATTCGCTATTGAGGCAGCGAGTGTCCACACAATACGCTATTGAGGCAGCGAGTGTCCACACAATACGCTATTGAGGCAGCGAGTGTCCTCACAATATGCTATTGAGGCAGCGAGTGTCCTCACAATATGCTATTGAGGCAGCCAGTGTCCACACAATTCGCTATTGAGGCAGCGAGTGTCCACACAATACGCTATTGAGGCAGCGAGTGTCCACACAATACGCTATTGAGGCAGCGAGTGTCCTCACAATATGCTATTGAGGCAGCGAGTGTCCACACAATTCGCTATTGAGGCAGCGAGTGTCCACACAATACGCTATTGAGGCAGCCAGTGTCCACACAATACGCTATTGAGGCAGCGAGTGTCCACACAATTCGCTATTGAGGCAGCGAGTGTCCACACAATACGCTATTGAGGCAGCGAGTGTCCACACAATTCGCTATTGAGGCAGCGAGTGTCCTCACAATATGCTATTGAGGCAGCCAGTGTCCACACAATTCGCTATTGAGGCAGCGAGTGTCCACACAATACGCTATTGAGGCAGCGAGTGTCCACACAATACGCTATTGAGGCAGCGAGTGTCCTCACAATATGCTATTGAGGCAGCGAGTGTCCACACAATTCGCTATTGAGGCAGCGAGTGTCCTCACAATATGCTATTGAGGCAGCGAGTGTCCACACAATACGCTATTGAAGCAGCGAGTGTCCACACAATACGCTATTGAGGCAGCGAGTGTCCACACAATACGCTATTGAGGCAGCGAGTGTCCACACAATACGCTATTGAGGCAGCGAGTGTCCTCACAATACGCTATTGAGGCAGCGAGTGTCCTCACAATATGCTATTGAGGCAGCCAGTGTCCACACAATTCGCTATTGAGGCAGCGAGTGTCCTCACAATACGCTATTGAGGCAGCGAGTGTCCTCACAATACGCTATTGAGGCAGCGAGTGTCCTCACAATACGCTATTGAGGCAGCGAGTGTCCACACAATACGCTATTGAGGCAGCGAGTGTCCTCACAATATGCTATTGAGGCAGCCAGTGTCCACACAATATGCTATTGAGGCAGCGAGTGTCCACACAATACGCTATTGAGGCAGCGAGTGTCCACACAATACGCTATTGAGGCAGCGAGTGTCCTCACAATATGCTATTGAGGCAGCGAGTGTCCACACAATACGCTATTGAGGCAGCGAGTGTCCTCACAATATGCTATTGAGGCAGCCAGTGTCCACACAATATGCTATTGAGGCACCGAGTGTCCTCACAATATGCTATTGAGGCAGCGAGTGTCCTCACAATATGCTATTGAGGCAGCCAGTGTCCACACAATTCGCTATTGAGGCAGCGAGTGTCCACACAATACGCTATTGAGGCAGCGAGTGTCCACACAATACGCTATTGAGGCAGCGAGTGTCCTCACAATATGCTATTGAGGCAGCGAGTGTCCACACAATTCGCTATTGAGGCAGCGAGTGTCCACACAATACGCTATTGAGGCAGCCAGTGTCCACACAATACGCTATTGAGGCAGCGAGTGTCCACACAATTCGCTATTGAGGCAGCGAGTGTCCACACAATACGCTATTGAGGCAGCGAGTGTCCACACAATTCGCTATTGAGGCAGCGAGTGTCCTCACAATATGCTATTGAGGCAGCCAGTGTCCACACAATTCGCTATTGAGGCAGCGAGTGTCCACACAATACGCTATTGAGGCAGCGAGTGTCCACACAATACGCTATTGAGGCAGCGAGTGTCCTCACAATATGCTATTGAGGCAGCGAGTGTCCACACAATTCGCTATTGAGGCAGCGAGTGTCCTCACAATATGCTATTGAGGCAGCGAGTGTCCACACAATACGCTATTGAGGCAGCGAGTGTCCACACAATACGCTATTGAGGCAGCGAGTGTCCACACAATACGCTATTGAGGCAGCGAGTGTCCACACAATACGCTATTGAGGCAGCGAGTGTCCTCACAATACGCTATTGAGGCAGCGAGTGTCCTCACAATATGCTATTGAGGCAGCCAGTGTCCACACAATTCGCTATTGAGGCAGCGAGTGTCCTCACAATACGCTATTGAGGCAGCGAGTGTCCTCACAATACGCTATTGAGGCAGCGAGTGTCCTCACAATACGCTATTGAGGCAGCGAGTGTCCACACAATACGCTATTGAGGCAGCGAGTGTCCTCACAATATGCTATTGAGGCAGCCAGTGTCCACACAATATGCTATTGAGGCAGCGAGTGTCCACACAATACGCTATTGAGGCAGCGAGTGTCCACACAATACGCTATTGAGGCAGCGAGTGTCCTCACAATATGCTATTGAGGCAGCGAGTGTCCACACAATACGCTATTGAGGCAGCGAGTGTCCTCACAATATGCTATTGAGGCAGCCAGTGTCCACACAATATGCTATTGAGGCACCGAGTGTCCTCACAATATGCTATTGAGGCAGCGAGTGTCCTCACAATATGCTATTGAGGCAGCGAGTGTCCTCACAATATGCTATTGAGGCACCGAGTGTCCTCACAATATGCTATTGAGGCAGCCAGTGTCCACACAATTCGCTATCGCTATTGAGGCAATGAATGTCCATACACACGATTTGAGACTTATAATATAAGTCTCCATATTATGGAGTTGCTGAAATTCAAAGGATATACGTGATGATGCATATAATCTCCTAACAAAAAGTATCGAGACACTTACACATGATCCAATAATTAACGGCCCGAAAGGGATGGATTAATCGAAGCCAATAACCCAGTGCATGATGTTGTTCTGCGTATTTTGACTCCACGATTGCTGAGATCCGATGTTGCGGAGCTTAGTTTTACAGCTTAATGTTGACTGTTCAAGTGCGTTTCAAGCACTAAAAAGTGATTTCATATTAAATGGATGTATCACTTATACCCCCCCCCCCCTCATCCAATCTACCCCCCCCCCCCCCCCCCCCCCCAAAAAAAGAAGAAGAAAAGAAAAGAAATAAAGACAATAAAGAAGACAGACATTTTAAATTTGGGATATTTAATCATATTTATCTTAAAACTTGTAAATCCATGCTTTATAGCATTGGAAATTTTAAAGAAAATTAAAAAACAAATAGGCCTATAACTTTACTGTAACATGTACAAACGTAGTTTCCCTTTGAGTCGACAGGCATGCTAGCTTCAGTAGATAGCAAACATGATTCAAGTATTGTGTCATACAAAAGCCTGTTAAAATGGATTTAAACGATTGCAATGCTATCAATGTGCTCCAGTATATTCAACCTAAAAGAAGAAAAAAAATTCAAATTTGACAAATCTAAAGAGCATAGGCCTACATGTAAATCTCGTCAATTTATAAAAATCGAAATTTAATATCGCCCAAACCCATGGTGATACGCACAGATCAAAGAAAATGGAAACATTTAGAAATTTAACAAAATGGTATTCCCTGCTGTCATTATGTGATACGTATGTTACCGAGAGGTCCGACACTAAAGAGGTTACACTTTTACAGTGGCAGATTTCTCAGAATCTTGGAGATTAAATTTATTTATTCTTAAACTACAATTGTGTGGGCATATATGGTGAAAATGCTGCGGTACCATGTGGTATGTATTTAAAAAAATAATATCGTGCAAATGTAGGCCTATGTATGAACTGTATTGAAAATTATGTGAATCATCTATGAAAAAAGAATGAACATTTTTATTTCAACATTCAATTGATAACGGTTATGAAAATCAGATGCACACGTACGCATATAAATCTAAGAAAAATGCAAATGAAAAGTGTTTTTATTCAATAAAAGTCTTTTGTATTTCAAGATAATCCTTTTGAAATGTATTTCATTGCAGCGCTATCTCTAACCTGCACGTGGTGAATAATGGTGTCGTCATATAAAAGAAATTGCTATGCACGTGCAGGAGGCATACATTTATAATAAGAAAAAATGCAAATGAATTCTGTGCGTTATTCCATACAATTATATATAAATGTGGGTACATGTAGGCGAAACAATCCTGATATAGATATATTGTGCCTTTCGCTTTCAGGAAAATACAATCTTATTCAAGAATATGAGTTACTAAGTAAATTACTCTAGTTGCATAGACATTTACTTTCAAATTTTCCCATAGAACATAGAAAAGTACACAACTTGATCACGTGGTATACCATATTTGGACAATAAATTATTCCTTTTTCTCATAGCATCTAAACAAAACACCAATTGGTCTTTAATGTTGTAGGGATACATAAAAATATGTACTTATTTTCTAGTACAAAAATCTCAATTTTGAGATGAGGAAAACCTAATTTGTTCGGGTGAAGATAGACTCCTAAATCTTAGAATTTCTAATAACCCGGTGAATGTAATTGGTTTGGTTAAAAGGATTTTTAATCCTTTTAACCAAACCAATTACATTCAAACGTGTTTCAACCTATAGGCTTACAAATAAAACTATAGGTCTAACACGTTAAAATCCAGTAGTTTCATTTCAATCTATCTGTTTTGCAAAATAGTTTTAACTTGTTTGAAATTAGACCAAATTAATTCTAGAAAAGCAGCCATTAACAGAACTGACATGACAGTTGAAACTAAAATAATGCAATGATTTGTGACCAGAGTACTAAATTGACCGTATACTTTTGTAAGATATTAAAAGTGAATATAGCTGAGACAAAATTCAAGTTAATAAATGCACAGCAACAATAGGATTCTTCTAATGTATATGTAAGGGAAGACGTCAAAACTCGACCGCCCGTTGACCGCCGGTTACGGGCGGTTCCGCCCGGTTCTTTCAGGTCAAATGTTTTACTGGTATATGAATATTCGCGCATGCAACACTGAACAACCACCGGTTGACTTAATGCTGTAACCGGACCAATTTGCAGTATCAATCTGTTACTATAATCGCATAAAAACCCATTCATAGACTTTAGGTATTGATTTTAAAAAGTTAATTGAGCTATAAACAGATTGAAAAAGCCAGCCCCAGCGAAAATCAATAGCTGTATTGTACTGGTTGTCAACTGAGCCCATTACTTCAAGATTTTATTGCTCACGCGTGTGACGAGGCACTATCAACCGGTCGTGTTAACTATTTGACCTCATTATGTGTGTATATTATAACAGACGACACGTTTTGTGAGAACCGGGCGGAACCGGCAGTAACCGGCGGTGGCCTGGCGGTCGAGTTTTGACGTGATCCCTAAGCTTCTATTATGACTGATTTGTATTCAAACTGTTTTAAAAATGAATGGGAAACCTGTAAAAGACGAATAATGTATAGAATTTGAGATGCAAATAAACTTGTTTACGGATATAATTTGAATATGCTGAACGTAGGCCTACTACAGAGTTTGTATCATTTTAAATATTATTGTGAAGTCACTAAGCCCAGTATATATTGATATTGAATACAGAAATCTTAGAATATATTGTTAGAAATCATGATAGTATACCCAAGATGGTTCTTAATGAATTGTTGTTGAAGGTGTTTGAAATACGTATCATATTAAACCAAAAGATTTTCTGGATTATGTTTCAATAATCAGGTGGTGAAGAGACTTCTTATACGTTCCGTTCGAATTACAAGTGCCGTTTATACAATTTGAATCGCTTTATAAATAGTTTTAGTTAGAAAGAATTAAAAATAATGCTAATTGCGGGGACAATGGCCAAGGGCGGAAATCCCAAGGGGTGGGGGGTTATCTTTTTGACCTGGGGATGGTCAATGTAATCATCCCCCCCCCTAATGTTTCACCTCCACCAAAAAAAAAAGAGAAAGGAAAAAAGAGGGGGGAAAAGGACGGACGGACAGACAGGCAGACGGACAAACTCGCCAAAAATAGAACAGGGTGTTTTCAAAAAAAACCCGTGCATGTGTTTACCCAACTTATTGACCATGAACTTATAGCATTTGGTGTAACAATATTGTATACATATTTCATCTGATTTGGTTTTGTCAATCTTGAGATATGACCAATTAATTAAAGCTACCTAAAATCGACGTTGTGCTACTTTACAGTTTGCAATGAATAGAAAGGGTTTTACTCCATCGAGGGGGGGGGGGGGGTTACCACCCTCTAAAATCCAATCCGAAATGCAGAGATGCTTATTTGGGTACCATAATAATTAATAATTAATATTATAGCTAGAGGTTCCCTCTATCCATACATACCAAAACAAGTACAAACATCCCACGCATGACGTCACCAAACTTAGCCGACCTGAAAATATCATAGAAATCTTCTAACATAGGCCTATGCTAAAATATTTCAGGACCATAGAATTAAAATATTTTTCAAAATGGCGATTTAAAAAAGAATTTAAGGTGGCAACCACCCCCTACACAGAAAGAAAAAAAGTGAGTCATCATCGAAAAATGAGTCATTTTGTCCATGTAGTGACACACTATGGCTCAAAATGAGTCATTTTGTCCGTGTAGTGACTCATTTTACGATGATGACTCACTTTTTTCTTTCTGTGTACTATCGGACTTTGACGGCTTAAAAGGTGCGTTCATACTCCCGTCGTTACGCATCGCCCGACGTCGACGGATATCGATGCGCGAGTTGAACGCACCTTTACCCTACCCTGGTATAAGGTGACAGCCTCAATTTGTTTTCGTCAAAATGAGCGCGGGGGATGTAAAAGCGATCACCTGGACGCCCTAGGTCAATGTTCTTTGCGTTCTAGCGCAATCGGTGACCACCCTCCCTTAGGAGGACGAGGGTTTTAATGCTTATCTTAAACATTCTTTCTGTAAAAGTGGCACAACGTCGATTTTAGGTAGCTTTCGATAATTGATCATATCTCAGGATTGACAAAAACAAATTAGATGAAATAAACGGCATATGAAAGCTAAGCGTTTAGTCTATCAATATATATATACAAAGTTACACCAAATTCTAGAAGTTAATGGGCAATAAGTTGTGAGCTCGCGAAGATTCAGCGCGTTCAAAATACCGCCGCCCGTCTTGTTTTATGTGTGCCGTTTCTTCGCCAATTGCATTGGCTTCCAATTGAGTACAGATCTCTCTATAAAATCTTGCTCCCCATATACAAGGCTTTAAATGGCATGGCGTGGCAGCAGCAACCGAGTGGAATTGTCTCCCGAGTGAAGTTTGACATGCCGAAACTGTTTCAGTTTTCAAATCCCGTCTAACAACGCACTTTTTTTCAGACTTGCTATAGGCCTACAGGTTAAACTGAAATATTTTTATGTCTTGTGTTGTACAATAGTTTTTATCGAAAACCCTGGTGGTTTGTATTTTTTTTAAATTTTTAACTGCCTGATCAAAATATGTCGTATCTTTTATATCTATTGTCTGGTTTTTGTGTGCGTGCTTATACTTGTTGATGTGTAATGTGAATTTGAATTTTATACTATGTAAAGCGCTTAGGGGCCATATCCAAACTCTCAGTGATTTTAAAGCATTTTTCTACCGATTTTACCCCGGTATTCCAACGAAATACCGTTGGAATACCGGGGTAAAATCGGTATACCGTTGGAATACCGGGGTAAAATCGGTAGAAAAATGCTTTAAAATCACTGAAAGTTTGGATATAGCCCCTATAGTGACTTCTGTTTTAAGCGCTTAATAAAGATATTTTATTATTATTATTATTATTATCTCAACCGATGACTCAAAATATTGGTGGGCGATAAAAGCTCTTTGTAATTTAAAATCAATCGAGCGAATGGATTAGGATTAATTATGCAACTCAGGAAATTTAATTGGAATTTAAATGAGGTACGGGTATAAGCAGATAACTGAATACTTTTACCGTTATTATTAAATTTTTGGAATCGAAAGATCTAAATATATAATATTCAAAAGGGAAATTTAATTGGAATTTAAAAGAGCTACGGGTAGGCAGATAACTGAATAATTTTACCTTCATTGTTTATTAAATTTTACAAATTGGGAATCGAAAGATCAAAATATATAATATTCAAAATGTGTGTGTCAAAAAGTCATAATCAAAAGAATATTTCATAGCATAAAAATGACAGGTGCGAATTTAATCATATTTAGCATCTGAAGCCGCCATATTCTGTGCCATTGTTTTAAAGGGAAGCGGTCATGGTGAGGATTCTAACGAAAATTGAACAGCGCGCGGCGACTATTTGAATCTAAACAAGTTGGACATTGGCGCAGTCTGTAATTGTTCTACGTATGTTTACATGCAAGCGGTATTGTGTGCGACTCTACAACAATCTCTTAACCCAATGTGAACGGCGCGCTCAATCAACCATCCTTCATTTGATTGAACGCATTTTCTATCGTGTGATATAAGTGATGTATTAGTTATTAGCTAAGGTTTAGCTGGACCAACAATCGCCGTCAGCGGTTCTTTTCCTCACCATGACCGCTTTCCTTTAACATCCTCGAAAGAAGCCCAAAGTAGTGTTATGTTTGTTTTGTTGTGGTTTATTATAACCCTTATCAAGTATGTATGTATATGCAATCAAATTTAAATGGACTTGAAATAAGATGCTGAGACAGAATATTGGAATTGTTTTTTGTGACTCTTCTTATTGCCAACATTGTATTGCATTTAAGGCCAAGTTATCACCAAGAACCTATAAAAATGACACCCATTTGCTCAGACCCCCCCCCCCCCATGCCACCACAACAACCCCTTTACCATCACAATCCCCCACCCCATCCCCACCACAACCCCCCCCCCCCCCCCCCCTCCCATCCCCACCACAAACCCCTCCCCTCTCATTCACAAAACCCCTCCCATTCACAATTCCCCTCCCCACCACAAAACCTTCTCCCACCACAAACACCCTACTACCCTAGCTCGCCATTCTGGTTCACAAACATAGGCCTATTCACCTCAAAAGTTCGAGAACTAAAGTATTTTGCCCACATGCTGTGATTTTGCGTACTGCTATTATTTACAGCTCGTAACTCTAGTCACTTTTTTTGGCCTCTTTGGAAAAGTAAGTTTTTGTCGACCGTTTTGTGTTGTACATCATTCTGTGTTTATATCATTTCGTGTTTGTATACACTACTGTGCCGGTCGTTTTGCGGTGTCTATACGATTTTGTGTTTGTTAAAACTAATTTACCAGTCGTTTTGCGTTTATCATTGTGTTTTCATACTGCTTTGTGTTTCTTTTATATCTTGTTTGCATATCAGTTTGGATTTACATTATTGTGTGTTTGCATATTAAATGTTCTGTCTCTATATTTGTGTTTTTATATCGATTCGTGGTTATATTATTTTGTTTGCATGTTATTTCGATAATTGTGTTGTATATAATTTTGTTTTTGTAGCCTGCTGGTTTTGTGTTAGTTTATATTCTGTTTTCATATATATTTGTCTTTGCATAATTATGACTTTTATTTCACGCTGGTTTGTGTTTGCTAATTATGTGTCATTTCGTTTGCATTATAGTCAAGTTTTTATATCTTTTTCTGTTTTTATGAGGTTTTGTTTCCTTTGATTTTGTTTTCAGCATCGTTTTGTGTTTGTTTATGTTATTTTGATATGTAAAAACACAAATTGATATTCAAAAACAACACGTATAACACAAAAGGATATACAAAAAACAAACATGTAAATCACAAATTGATATACAAAAACAATGTTAATTTTGACCCAAACGGCGTGCCATATCTTTCAGTAGCATCTGGAAAACAGCGAGCATTTTATATTTGATTTTATGATGAGGGTTAGACTCCTAGATCTTCTATTAAAACACTTGAAAGTGATATCAACCATTAAAATTCTCAATAATATTTGAAAATTGAAAAATAAAAAAGTTGATCTTATCTTAGAAAGTGAGGAGGGAGGACTACGAGAATCGGGTGGTTTTTTTTAAAGTGGCCTTGTATGGTGTTTTCGCAAATGGATAAAAAAAATAACAATCCTTCAAAAACTGACGAGTAATTGAAGTTACGTGTCCATAGATCATCATCTGTGATTGTCTTTTCAATTTTGTACACCTGATGAATATTTCGTTTTCATACCCCGTACCAGTTATTATTTATGAAGTAAAAGGCTAATGTGAGTCTTTATAGCGGTGTGAGAAATGTGATGGTCCCGTGATGATAACTGCGAATGGTAGCTTCTATATGGTTTCACAACACTAAATCACGTCTGGTCCTGCCCCTTTTGAGGCAATAGTCCAAAACCGGCCCGTTGCTACGCCGAAACGGGAGACCTATTCTAAATTACATTTTAAAATTAGGGTATTTATTACATGTTATGGCGAAATTAATATAGTGTGAATTTTGACAGACACATCAGCGTTCTTCAGGTCCAAAAGAGACATTTTGTGTTCAGGTCATTTCCGGTAGCTGACGCCATCATCTAAATCAACAATTGCGTGTGACCATGAAAACCCAACTCGTACTTTTTGAAAAGGCTCTAGCTCAAAAAAATGCCGGTTACCCCCCATATATGAGTTGTTGAGTTAGTAGTCATGGCTTTCATCTTTAAACTGAAACCAAATTTCAAGATACCAGTTTCTTATTACATCGAGAAATATCCATTTTAAAATTGTGCATTTCACGTGTAAACCTATGTGAGATGTATTTGGTGGTGTGCAACCATATTATATAGACTCCCACGGAATAAGTCGCTTTAAATTGTTAATAGATAGCCGTAATTATAGGACTCTCATCATTTGTAGGACTCGCTAATTAATGACATCGGGGCACTACAATATGATATGTAATTCTAAGTATTGTGTGATCAAAAACACCCTAAACAGTTTTCTTCAAAGCTAAGAAGACATAAGAGGATTTCGCTTGCTCTTCTTCCAGGGGTCGATGTTGAAATCCTCAACCTTAATATCGCACGTATTTTGGTTACGCATGCTTGTAAATATATATATGAGTGGTTCCCCCTGGGATATATCTTTAGCATTGTCGATCCGCCGCACTAGTATATAAAACATAATTTCACCAATTATTATATTACTATTTTCTAGGTCCATGAGCACACAACTGAACCGTCTCCGAAAGAAACTGATTTATTTGTATAACTATCACGATGTCCTCTCAATTTATCGGGATTGTGTTGTTCGTTGCTTCACAATTGGTAATTCAACCTGCACTGTCCACGGTAACATGGCAAGATTACGTTGATGATCAGTTGATTGCTACGAATATGGTAGCTCATGCAGCCATTCTAGGCTACAATGGCGTCACTTATGCAGCTAGCGAAGGGTTTTCGGTGAGTATAATATGCTTTTTTTCAATGACATTTGTCACAAAAGGTAGGTTGTTTAAGGGTTTTTTGTAAGATAACATGAAAGAAGATAAGTTTGTCCGAGAAAAAATAAGTCAAAGTCAACAAGTAAATAGGCCTTCTTTGCAATTGTATTTATTTATTAATCTATTTATTTATTTGTTTATTTATCTATTTATCTATTTATTCTCTCTTTCTTTTTCTTTTTCTTTTTTATCATTTTAGTTATATTTTTTTTAATTATTTTTTTTATTCATTTAGTTTATCTTTTATTGAAATAATATAATATTCTTTTGCAATAACACATATTTGTATCATATAACTCACGATCAATTGGGTTGACGATGGTTTCTCTATATTATATGCGCCTAATATGGCAGCAGCGCAGCGCCTGGATCACTCCTTGATAAAAATGACCTGACCAGCTAATTTAAAATCAGTAATTAGCATAAAAAACTTAGACAACGAGCACAATTCTTGTCATAGTAAAGCATTACATTGGGCAACAGTTAATGTTTATATAATGCAACCGGCAACCCACATTATCGGCCGAGTGCACCAAACTAGCGTAACTTAATAGGGAGGTAAAGCTACCTCCCTATTAAGTTACGCCCAGCTCATTAGCTTAAAAATTCACGATTGGTCCGTTAACTCATTAGCATGAAAATTCGTGATTGGCTAATTGACAGACGGCTGTATGCAGCCATCAGACGTCCACTGCTTCCTGTCAATCACAAGTTATTTCTATTGTTTGACAATACTAACTGTTTACCGTGCATCAGTGCGTTTTCAATCGATCCCGTAATCGATCAAATATCGACTAATGACTTGGTCGGTCGTTCAGTACATTTAGTAGTAGCAAAGCTGATAAATCGGTTCTCAATTTATTTGGAGAATTTAAACGTATTTTTAAATACGTTTAAATTCTCCAAATAAATTGAGTCCCAGGATACTAATTTATGATCGTGACTATGCTGGTTCTCTCCATGGGTTCCACACAAGACGAGCTGGCATAGGTATCGAGAGTGCAGGGAACCCAGCATAGCTCTACGCAGGCTTTGAAGAATCTGATTTTTGTCGTTCTTTCGAGATCAGACTTCCAGATCTTCTGCAGTTTATTGCAGGCAACCCATGCTTGTGCTTTCCTGCATTTGAATTCCTGAGATGTGTCTAGAACATAGGCCCCCACGTATTTGAAATTGGAGACGTTTTCCAGCTCTTCTCCTGTGATGGTCTTTACACTGGCTGAGAGGTGGCAATATTAATAAGGAGGCCATTTGTTTTTCCTTCATTCAAAGTAGGCCAACTGCTTTTGATGCTGCCTCAACTGATTGATGTTGCTAGGAGGGCTATGTCGTCTGCGAAATCGAGATTAGAAATGTGTCCTGATTTGATTTTTTTTTTGTATATGATTTCCCATTTTGAGCTGTGTATAAAGTCTGTGTATAGCTAACCAGTCAAACCGCAACACATTTGACGGAAGAAATAACGTTCGCATTGAAATAGCAAGAAAAAAAATTGCCAGTGATTAAGCCTTAAAAATGACGGATACCCTAAAATGTGTCCCGATTTGGTTTTTTGAATGATGATTTCACGTATAAAGTCTGTGTAATGAACTGATCAAACCGCAACACATTTGACGGAACAAATGATGTTCGCATTTCAAATTTATCTCCAATATAAGTTTACATTAAATAATCGTGATTTAGCCGAAAAGGTGTTTTTTTAAGTAAGCTTATTGTTATTAGTTTTGTTTATTATTTTGATGAATGAAATGATGGATAATTTTCAAATCAAATGTTTAGAGACATTTCGAGAATCAAACTATCCATTATAACAACACATTGCTAACAATGTGACAGTCATCGAATCTGGTTCCTCTGGGATCCTAAAATACCAACCACAAACCATACCGATACCGCTCAACCAAAAACCATGTAACCCGATAACCGCAAAACCCGCAAACCGCGAAACCCGAGAACCGCTCTAGTTTCAGTATTTAAATCGGGCTGTTATATCTAATCATGTAATACGGAAAGAAAACGAAAAAACGTGTATTTATTTTTAGGGTAATTTTCCGTGTCCGTTGTCCAAAATCTCTCTCTGGCTTTGATCACATTATAACAAAATTAAAACAGGTAGGGCCTATCATGTGAAGCTATAATTCAGAGCTATAATCATGACAAATGTCAGTAGGCTGACATTCATATTAGCGACGTTATGAGTTAAGAGGTTGAACTTATTGAATGACCCTCGTACTTTGCATGTACATTCAGATACAAGATTTAAAAGCATTCATAATAAAGTTACAGTCTTTAACAGTCAGCACGCAGGTATCGCTTTCAATGAGTGACCTTGCCGATTTCTAACCCACGCAAATATCGATTTCAGGATGTCAACCTTGCGCTAAAAACTTACGAGAAGTTTGTTTTCCCTGAATTAATTGAGGTAGAGTTAGTTGGCAGCCATGATGGCGAAGTAGGTGGATTGTTCGTAATTTTCTCTATAATTTGATGCCAAATCTGACATTTGGTCCACAAACAGCGATTTTATCGCTAATTTTAGGATTTAACAATTTTCGTGACTTTGCTTCTTGTAACCATTCACTTGACCGGACTAAAATTCGTACGATATTTTAAGAGCAATTTCCGTACTAACGGAATTTTAAGCTTTAATTTCATATCAAAAACATTTGATGCCCGACTTCTTTTTTGATGAGAAAAACGAGTTTGATTTTCACCGATTTTCGGTCAGAAAACGAAACTTACGATCCCCCGTTTAGTTACCGTGATATGTATCATAGTTTACAAAATCAAATAATGCAATGGCTTCATTCATGACTTTATAATAGCTTAGTCTTTTACTCTTCGTATAGCCTAAAGCAGTTTTTGTATCAATGTACCTTTTTTGTGTACAAATGTAACTTTTTTTTTCACTAATGTACTTTTTGTTGTTGTGAAAACGCCCCTCACACCCCCCCCCCCTCCCCCCCCCCCCCCCCCCCCCCAATCCCTATTTCCGAAAAGCCCCTCTTTTCCATTGTGTAAAGCATTTTTTCGGGCCGTTTTGGACTAAAATATGTCCTATACCCCCGCTCTCAAAATTTTCTGAGATGACTAAATGTTTTTTGGGGGCAACCTTTTACGAATCTTGGGGTAATATACCTTTTCCAGAAAAGACGCCCCCCCCCCCCCCCCCCCCTCTAAAATATCCTGCTTACGGGCCTGAGCCTAAGCCCTAGTAGGCTAGTACATATACAGCCGAGTGCACCAATGACGGGTAGCTGAAGAATAGCGCTACCTCGCTATTCACTGAGGCGTAACCCAAAATTTTGAGAGCGCCAATGCGGGGTAAGCTACTAGGCTAGTAACTAGCGGGTAATTTATGCTAAATGTTATACCCGGACCCAAGAGTAAGTTGGGGCATAACGTTTTATGCCACAAGTCAGTCAATTCTAGCAGTAGCGTAAATTTTTTGTGAACATTGGAGGGGATGATTCGCTGATGCTGAAGGACCAATTGCGCTTGCATGCCAAGGGGGTGTCTATTTGATGTAGAATGTGACCCCTCATAAGCTGAAAGATTTTATATTTTTGAAAATCCATTCATGCAATTTGGTGATTTTTTTAAGTCAAAATTTAGATCAACTCCTTTGCCCATTCAAACACTAATCGCACCGACCATGGGTCATATTTTGACCAAAATGTACTAATTGTCCAAGGATCTTAAATAATGATTAAATAAATAAACTTGTTATTGTTTTTATTAATTAAAAACTGATAAAGCCAAGTTCAACATTATTGTGAGTGGAAGGGTAGAACTAGAAGAACAAAAATAAATAAAAGCATATCGTGCCGTGCGTGGTCTGGGGTTCGAACCGGGGTTCTGCGGTTAACAATCGAAGGACAAGGTATCCACGCCACGGAAGTATTTGTGTTATGAGATGTGTTATAATTGTATATAATGGTTTCCATCGGGTGCTTGTGTTTGTCATTAAAATTGTGCTTTTTGGTGCAATGTTTGTATGTGCCCCTCGCCCAAAATATGTTTGTAATGTCATGATAGTCCCTATTTTTGAAAAAGCGGTAAGCAAACTTCGAAATTTTTGGCCATAAAATGGCATCATTTTTTTCCGGATCGCAGGCCGACTCCACGTGCTTCTTGATTTACACTCACCTATGACCTAGCGAGTGACGACACGTTTTTAATACTACGGAGGACTATTCACTTCAGAATTTTACAGTAAACTATAGGTTAACACTTGGCATATGCGCCAATTAATTTTGTAAGGGGACGATGCTGATTAATGTGGATATTTACTTCGCTAGTTGCTATTCTGGTGTTACTCGGCAGTTATGCTCTAAGAATTACATCGTTAGTAAGTTATGCTACAGTTAGAGCATAACTACTAGGGAGGTAGCTTACCTCCCTATTAAGTTACCCGTCATTGGTGCACTCGGCCGATAGTAATTTAACTTAAAAGTATTATCTACTACTAGAAGGAGTAAGATTTTAATCTTTTCATGATGGTTTTAACATAGAGTCTTTTTTTGTGCAAAATGTACGCCTTTTTTCCTTATAACTTTTTTCTTAAAAATTCTGTTCATTATCATGATGATGTGACATGCCTGCTTCTTATCAAAACCATCCATCTAGGCTATGACATTGTCTGTTGACAGTTGCAGCCAGTCACTGCTAGTGCAATGATTTTAGAAAAATTCATTTTCTCAAAATATAGTTCCCTATTATACGTTAATTTGTGACTGATGGATGATTAAATTTATTTTAATTATGAAAATAAACATGAAGTCATGATAGTTTCAATTTTAATTGTTGCTTTGACTTAACTTGCTGTAGGCTTACAAGAAAATGTTTATGATAATAAAACTTAATTTCTATAGTCATTACTATATAGGCTAATTCAAATTTAAAAGCAACTAATTGTCGATCATCAGGGAATATTACTATGTTTGCATTATTCAAATAATACCACCCAGTTTGGTAATTTCGTTACTTGGGTTTAATTTCATTGATTCACTTATGCAATTCAAGCCCATATGAGACCGAGTGGTAATATTTCCATCCAGAACAATAAAACAGTTATGCCAAATTTCAGGAAAAACAACCCTTTTTATGCCATGCAAACAGTGCAGTTGATAGTGTGTTTACACAATCACTGTAAGGGTTTGGTTTGAACTGTTTGGGAATTTATAAAAAAAAGTGTCCCACCTACCTTAATATCATGCGCACGCCACTGAAATGGCCACTCGACCCGCGAAATATCAACATGTTACAAGTTAATTATAAGTAAGTCACTTACATTGCCCTTTTGTAAAGTAACGACACTACGAGTGGGGGCTCCAAGGCATGACATTTGGTCTCCCCTCCCCCAAGTCAGCACAACCCCACTCCATTTTGTCCTAAACACTCTTGAACATTCTGGGGGATAAAATTAGCTTAATTGGTCGGAAATGTCAAAAACAAAGCAGATTCAGGCAAGTTTACACAAAGTGAAAATATTCCTGCGCATTTTACCCCCTCCCCTCACCCCCCCCCCCCCCCCCCCCCCCGATTTGCTTTCTTGCCCACAACTAAATAATATATTTGCTTTTTGATCATGACATTTTTCATCAATTTCATGCAAGGGCCAAAGTTTAGTTGGACTTTAGTTATGATAATTCAGAAACATAATCTGTTGAAATTACGAACGTTCAGTTTATTTTCCTTGATATTATTAAAATATGATTTTCAATAATACTGTAGAAAGTTATTTATTTATTTTGGAACAACAATGCTTGATTTAGTAAAAAAGAAATAAACCACAATACCAAATTCAAAATTTAACTTGAACCAATCACGTACGACCCTGTCTGAAAGCGCACCACGGGATCAGTAACAACCAATCGACGCTACGAAATGAATTTAGCTCGAAATCAGATTCGGGCAGCTATATTATAACCATTCACTTGACCGGACTAAATAATGTTATAATATTATAAGCATGTTCCTACAAAAGTTACAAAAGACTATGAATATTATGATACCATGGATACAATTGCTGCCTAATTCTTCGAAAGGGAATCATTTACCGTGGATTTGGCTTTAGTTTCGTCAAGTTTTTCTCGAATTCGGGTGTGTGTGATGGCAATAATTTGCACCGAAAATCCAACATGTCATGAAGTTCATAGATAATATTAGATATATTATTTGCATAATATGCCTTTTTATTTTACAATTTCATGGCAAATGTGTTTGAAATGTGTGATTATAATGAGCTCATTTACATCGTGCTATCACGAGGTCAACTGTGACTACAAAGCCGTATCGCTACGGGTGAGTACTTCCGGGTCGCTGTGCTGGGTTAGAAAAACAACGGCTTTTTGCGTGGCTGCATACTGACTGTTAACTATAGAGTTTATATGACAGTTCACTGTGAGTTGTTTTCAATAAAGTTTGATTGAGTTCTTGTGGAGTTAGGACTTAGTTTTCATTAAACGTCGTCGTCGTCGTCGTCGTCGTCGTTGGTGGTAGTGTTGTTATTATTATTATTATTATTAATTAGTATTATTATTAGTGTTATAACACTTAGGATTATTATTATTATTATTATTATTATTATTATTATTATTATTATCCTCCTCCTCATCATCATCATAGGTAAGCACCGGAGAAGCAACCCAACTACTGAGATATTTCGGTAATAGTGACGAAGCGGCAAGCAATGGCATCACCGTAAACGGAGTGAAGTACATGTTCCTCTCGGGCACAGAGAGGATCATACGCGGGAAGAAGAGAGCCAATGGGATACATGCTTTTAAAACAAATCAACGTAAGTTAATGTGACTTTTTTGATCGCAAGCGACCCTTTCTTGACCTCTGAAAGTTCGAATTTAAGTTTTTCCATTTTATTTTTGCATTTTCTCTGACTTACTTAACTCAATGATTGTCCCATTGTTCCCCTTACAATGGGGGATGGATAAACGGCGAGTTATGGGGCGGTAAGTTATGGGAGAGTTACGGTAAGCATGGTAAGACCAGCCGGCTAGTTACGGTAAGACCAGCCGGCGAGTTACGGTAAGACCAGCCGGCGAGTTACGGTAAGACCAAGCCGGCGAGTTACGGTAATACCAGCTGGCGAGTTACGGTAAGACCAGCCGGCGAGTTACGGTAAGACCAAGCTGGCGAGTTACGGTAAGTCCAGCCAGCGAGTTACAGTAAGACCAAGCCGTCGAGTTACATTAAGACCAGCCGGCGAGTTACGGTAAGACCAAGCCGGCAAGTTGAAAAATTGATTTTAAAGATATGATCTCATATACGAGGGGCAGACAATAAATAATGAAAGTGATCATGGTATGGGATGCATGAGTGATTCTATTGAGGAGATAATGGGATCAATACAAAGTATGAACCTTTGTCTTTCAAACAATACACTTTTGGATTTTTAAGTGCGAACTATGATGTCATAGCATTGTCTCAAAGTAAGTACATTTGGGACACTGCAAAATCAGTTATTTGGCGGGAAATTTGAATTGTTTTTATGAAACACGTGGTAAGAAGATTGCATAACATGACATCAGAAGCAGGTAAATCCCGATTTTTTTTCGCATAAATATGATACAAAAGACAATAACTTTAATCCCTGTGTAATTTGGAATGTGTAGAATAAAAGGAAAAAGTAAGGAGAAGCAATTGAATAAAAGGTATACAAATATCAGTATTTCAAATAGCTAATTTACATTTAAAAATACCCGGTCAGTGAATCACTAATATTGCGGAAAATCAAACAATTTAGGAAAAATTCAAGCAATTAACCAGTTTGGAAGATTCCATATGATAGTTAACTAATTATCTGAACTTATTCGCATGAAACCTGCAGAAAAAATGCGCATGCGCAGACGGCAGATAATTTTGAAACGGGCCCAAAATGGCTAAAATCATGAAATTTACCAGATAAAAGCTTACTGTGCCTTCAAATTCTAATCAGAAATAATGAAAAATGCTTAAATCAATGTGTAAACATATTGTGATAGTCAAAATGAAGATATACAGGAATGTATCAATCAAAGATGGCTGCCACAACCTCTCTTATTACTGTTATCTTTAGAGCTACTAGATATGTATTGTGTAAGTAATCGTCATATAATTTCAATGGTTTGAGGACATTTTATGAACAGCTCCTTTTGAAATCCCCACTATTATTGCTTTACATCCCACAACAATTTATTAAATTATAATCCCTCCATTGTTCTTTATCCTTTGTTGTTTTCTAAGGTATATTATTGCGGATTTTGCTAAATAAAAGCGTATTTGAGATGGTCCCTTCTTGTTCGTATTAAGGCATTCAGATCTAAAAAAGAGTGTCAAACAGAGATAAGTGTGTATTCTAACTATGTGCCAAGTGTTATCTGCTTTTATGCTTGCATTGCTGAGATATACGCAAATGTATCAATCAACCCATATTCAACATATTACATATCCAGCCAAATAATTGACAGATTTCAGTCAGTGTCTGAAACCTATTGTGTTTATGTTAATGACGTTACATAACCAAAAGTAACTAACAATCCAAAAGTGTATTGTTTGAAAGACAAAGGTTCATACTTTGTATTGATCACATTATCACCTCAATAGAATCACTCATGCATCCCATACTATGATCACTTTCATTATTTATTGACTGCCCCTCGTATATTGTAAAAATGCCATTTTGCCATTTTCGTTGGGTGCAAGCTACGCGAGCCCACCTGTGAATCAATTTTTTTAATTTTATTGGAGACAAAGCAATCTGTCCTATAGATGGCAGAGTGAACACCAGTCTCATCAGCCATGCGCTCAGGAATAACCCCTCCTCTAGATTTCACTTATGACCGCCCAAAATCATACAGAAACTGCTTGTTCGTGCAGGAATCTTTGGTGATTGGGACTTTAATTGAACATATCTTCATAGATGGGAACATCAATGCTTAACTCTAACTGTTTAACAACATGGTGATACCTACTGGGTTGTTAGCACATGGACGATACCTTATTGAACCAGACTGGCTCCATATCTCGTCTATGGTGGTTTCAGGAGGATGGTAGTGGTAGATCTACCATGTCAGGAGGAATAATGAGTAGTTTCACTTATGGACTCGAAGATATAGATCAAGATATTATTATTTATTTATTAAATTTTATGAATTTATTTATTGAAATGATATAAAACTATTCGAAAAATAAAATTAGTTCTATTAATGATCCTTGCATGATACCCTAACCATTTAATTTCAACATACAAGATTGTATGTTATGCTGAAAGTGGCCCAACCCGATTTCTAGACGACTTAGGGCTCTTGCCCAAACACAAGTAGAGGAAAACACGAGGAAAGAGCGGGGAAAGCGCGATCCTTTTTTCTATATTGTTAAAAGGAGTGACAAAGGATCGGTACCCATTCAGTGAGGTGTTAATCACCGATCCTTTGTCCTTTGATGAACAAAGAAATAAAGGGATTTTAGCATTTTATATATATAAAGTCTAAATCTTATGTGCAAATCCCATCGTACAGATCGACAAATTAAAGTCTGTACTCAGTCAATTCATCAATCATTGTTATGGAATAATCTTAAATTTACAGGATAACCAGATAATTAATTTGGTTGATATTACGTTTTTCACGATTGGCTGATTCAGGCTCATAAAAAACAGTGTCATATTTCGTATACACCATGTATGTATCATTATCTTTTTAGTTGTACTTTTAACGAGGAAAATTAACCAATCCATGTTGTTCGTTTGTGTTGATTTTGATCATGGAAGTACGAGACAAACTACACGCGTTTGATGACATCTGGTGATGTTAAAATCATAAGAAGGTTGATGTAAAGGGTTCAACAAAATAAAGTATACCACTTTGTTTATGTCATTTTGAGTAACATTCAATTTTTGTTTGACCAAACAGGCTAGATAGGCATTTAGATGAATCTTTTAGGCATAATTTGATACCAAATTCACGATTGGTCCGTTAACTCATTAGCATGAAAATTCGTGATTGGCTAATTGACAGACGGCTGTATGCAGCCATCAGACGTCCACTGCTTCCTGTCAATCACAAGTTATTTCTATTGTTTGACAATACTAACTGTTTACCGTGCATCAGTGCGTTTTCAATCGATCCCGTAATCGATCAAATATCGACTAATGACTTGGTCGGTCGTTCAGTACACTTAGTAGTAGCAAAGCTGATAAATCGGTTCTCAATTTATTTGGAGAATTTAAACGTATTTTTAAATACGTTTAAATTCTCCAAATAAATTGAGTCCCAGGATACTAATTTATGATCGTGACTATGCTGGTTCTCTCCATGGGTTCCACACAAGACGAGCTGGCATAGGTATCGAGAGTGCAGGGAACCCAGCATAGCTCTACGCAGGCTTTGAAGAATCTGATTTTTGTCGTTCTTTCGAGATCAGACTTCCAGATCTTCTGCAGTTTATTGCAGGCAACCCATGCTTGTGCTTTCCTGCATTTGAATTCCTGAGATGTGTCTAGAACATAGGCCCCCACGTATTTGAAATTGGAGACGTTTTCCAGCTCTTCTCCTGTGATGGTCTTTACACTGGCTGAGAGGTGGCAATATTAATAAGGAGGCCATTTGTTTTTCCTTCATTCAAAGTAGGCCAACTGCTTTTGATGCTGCCTCAACTGATTGATGTTGCTAGGAGGGCTATGTCGTCTGCGAAATCGAGATTAGAAATGTGTCCTGATTTGATTTTTTTTTTGTATATGATTTCCCATTTTGAGCTGTGTATAAAGTCTGTGTATAGCTAACCAGTCAAACCGCAACACATTTGACGGAAGAAATAACGTTCGCATTGAAATAGCAAGAAAAAAAATTGCCAGTGATTAAGCCTTAAAAATGACGGATACCCTAAAATGTGTCCCGATTTGGTTTTTTGAATGATGATTTCACGTATAAAGTCTGTGTAATGAACTGATCAAACCGCAACACATTTGACGGAACAAATGATGTTCGCATTTCAAATTTATCTCCAATATAAGTTTACATTAAATAATCGTGATTTAGCCGAAAAGGTGTTTTTTTAAGTAAGCTTATTGTTATTAGTTTTGTTTATTATTTTGATGAATGAAATGATGGATAATTTTCAAATCAAATGTTTAGAGACATTTCGAGAATCAAACTATCCATTATAACAACACATTGCTAACAATGTGACAGTCATCGAATCTGGTTCCTCTGGGATCCTAAAATACCAACCACAAACCATACCGATACCGCTCAACCAAAAACCATGTAACCCGATAACCGCAAAACCCGCAAACCGCGAAACCCGAGAACCGCTCTAGTTTCAGTATTTAAATCGGGCTGTTATATCTAATCATGTAATACGGAAAGAAAACGAAAAAACGTGTATTTATTTTTAGGGTAATTTTCCGTGTCCGTTGTCCAAAATCTCTCTCTGGCTTTGATCACATTATAACAAAATTAAAACAGGTAGGGCCTATCATGTGAAGCTATAATTCAGAGCTATAATCATGACAAATGTCAGTAGGCTGACATTCATATTAGCGACGTTATGAGTTAAGAGGTTGAACTTATTGAATGACCCTCGTACTTTGCATGTACATTCAGATACAAGATTTAAAAGCATTCATAATAAAGTTACAGTCTTTAACAGTCAGCACGCAGGTATCGCTTTCAATGAGTGACCTTGCCGATTTCTAACCCACGCAAATATCGATTTCAGGATGTCAACCTTGCGCTAAAAACTTACGAGAAGTTTGTTTTCCCTGAATTAATTGAGGTAGAGTTAGTTGGCAGCCATGATGGCGAAGTAGGTGGATTGTTCGTAATTTTCTCTATAATTTGATGCCAAATCTGACATTTGGTCCACAAACAGCGATTTTATCGCTAATTTTAGGATTTAACAATTTTCGTGACTTTGCTTCTTGTAACCATTCACTTGACCGGACTAAAATTCGTACGATATTTTAAGAGCAATTTCCGTACTAACGGAATTTTAAGCTTTAATTTCATATCAAAAACATTTGATGCCCGACTTCTTTTTTGATGAGAAAAACGAGTTTGATTTTCACCGATTTTCGGTCAGAAAACGAAACTTACGATCCCCCGTTTAGTTACCGTGATATGTATCATAGTTTACAAAATCAAATAATGCAATGGCTTCATTCATGACTTTATAATAGCTTAGTCTTTTACTCTTCGTATAGCCTAAAGCAGTTTTTGTATCAATGTACCTTTTTTGTGTACAAATGTAACTTTTTTTTTCACTAATGTACTTTTTGTTGTTGTGAAAACGCCCCTCACACCCCCCCCCCTCCCCCCCCCCCCCCCCCCCAATCCCTATTTCCGAAAAGCCCCTCTTTTCCATTGTGTAAAGCATTTTTTCGGGCCGTTTTGGACTAAAATATGTCCTATACCCCCGCTCTCAAAATTTTCTGAGATGACTAAATGTTTTTGGGGGGCAACCTTTTACGAATCTTGGGGTAATATACCTTTTCCAGAAAAGACGCCCCCCCCCCCCCCCCCCCCCCCCCCCTCTAAAATATCCTGCTTACGGGCCTGAGCCTAAGCCCTAGTAGGCTAGTACATATACAGCCGAGTGCACCAATGACGGGTAGCTGAAGAATAGCGCTACCTCGCTAGTAACTGAGGCGTAACCCAAAATTTTGAGAGCGCCAATGCGGGGTAAGCTACTAGGCTAGTAACTAGCGGGTAATTTATGCTAAATGTTATACCCGGACCCAAGAGTAAGTTGGGGCATAACGTTTTATGCCACAAGTCAGTCAATTCTAGCAGTAGCGTAAATTTTTTGTGAACATTGGAGGGGATGATTCGCTGATGCTGAAGGACCAATTGCGCTTGCATGCCAAGGGGGTGTCTATTTGATGTAGAATGTGACCCCTCATAAGCTGAAAGATTTTATATTTTTGAAAATCCATTCATGCAATTTGGTGATTTTTTTAAGTCAAAATTTAGATCAACTCCTTTGCCCATTCAAACACTAATCGCACCGACCATGGGTCATATTTTGACCAAAATGTACTAATTGTCCAAGGATCTTAAATAATGATTAAATAAATAAACTTGTTATTGTTTTTATTAATTAAAAACTGATAAAGCCAAGTTCAACATTATTGTGAGTGGAAGGGTAGAACTAGAAGAACAAAAATAAATAAAAGCATATCGTGCCGTGCGTGGTCTGGGGTTCGAACCGGGGTTCTGCGGTTAACAATCGAAGGACAAGGTATCCACGCCACGGAAGTATTTGTGTTATGAGATGTGTTATAATTGTATATAATGGTTTCCATCGGGTGCTTGTGTTTGTCATTAAAATTGTGCTTTTTGGTGCAATGTTTGTATGTGCCCCTCGCCCAAAATATGTTTGTAATGTCATGATAGTCCCTATTTTTGAAAAAGCGGTAAGCAAACTTCGAAATTTTTGGCCATAAAATGGCATCATTTTTTTCCGGATCGCAGGCCGACTCCACGTGCTTCTTGATTTACACTCACCTATGACCTAGCGAGTGACGACACGTTTTTAATACTACGGAGGACTATTCACTTCAGAATTTTACAGTAAACTATAGGTTAACACTTGGCATATGCGCCAATTAATTTTGTAAGGGGACGATGCTGATTAATGTGGATATTTACTTCGCTAGTTGCTATTCTGGTGTTACTCGGCAGTTATGCTCTAAGAATTACATCGTTAGTAAGTTATGCTACAGTTAGAGCATAACTACTAGGGAGGTAGCTTACCTCCCTATTAAGTTACCCGTCATTGGTGCACTCGGCCGATAGTAATTTAACTTAAAAGTATTATCTACTACTAGAAGGAGTAAGATTTTAATCTTTTCATGATGGTTTTAACATAGAGTCTTTTTTTGTGCAAAATGTACGCCTTTTTTCCTTATAACTTTTTTCTTAAAAATTCTGTTCATTATCATGATGATGTGACATGCCTGCTTCTTATCAAAACCATCCATCTAGGCTATGACATTGTCTGTTGACAGTTGCAGCCAGTCACTGCTAGTGCAATGATTTTAGAAAAATTCATTTTCTCAAAATATAGTTCCCTATTATACGTTAATTTGTGACTGATGGATGATTAAATTTATTTTAATTATGAAAATAAACATGAAGTCATGATAGTTTCAATTTTAATTGTTGCTTTGACTTAACTTGCTGTAGGCTTACAAGAAAATGTTTATGATAATAAAACTTAATTTCTATAGTCATTACTATATAGGCTAATTCAAATTTAAAAGCAACTAATTGTCGATCATCAGGGAATATTACTATGTTTGCATTATTCAAATAATACCACCCAGTTTGGTAATTTCGTTACTTGGGTTTAATTTCATTGATTCACTTATGCAATTCAAGCCCATATGAGACCGAGTGGTAATATTTCCATCCAGAACAATAAAACAGTTATGCCAAATTTCAGGAAAAACAACCCTTTTTATGCCATGCAAACAGTGCAGTTGATAGTGTGTTTACACAATCACTGTAAGGGTTTGGTTTGAACTGTTTGGGAATTTATAAAAAAAAGTGTCCCACCTACCTTAATATCATGCGCACGCCACTGAAATGGCCACTCGACCCGCGAAATATCAACATGTTACAAGTTAATTATAAGTAAGTCACTTACATTGCCCTTTTGTAAAGTAACGACACTACGAGTGGGGGCTCCAAGGCATGACATTTGGTCTCCCCTCCCCCAAGTCAGCACAACCCCACTCCATTTTGTCCTAAACACTCTTGAACATTCTGGGGGATAAAATTAGCTTAATTGGTCGGAAATGTCAAAAACAAAGCAGATTCAGGCAAGTTTACACAAAGTGAAAATATTCCTGCGCATTTTACCCCCTCCCCTCACCCCCCCCCCCCCCCCCCCCGATTTGCTTTCTTGCCCACAACTAAATAATATATTTGCTTTTTGATCATGACATTTTTCATCAATTTCATGCAAGGGCCAAAGTTTAGTTGGACTTTAGTTATGATAATTCAGAAACATAATCTGTTGAAATTACGAACGTTCAGTTTATTTTCCTTGATATTATTAAAATATGATTTTCAATAATACTGTAGAAAGTTATTTATTTATTTTGGAACAACAATGCTTGATTTAGTAAAAAAGAAATAAACCACAATACCAAATTCAAAATTTAACTTGAACCAATCACGTACGACCCTGTCTGAAAGCGCACCACGGGATCAGTAACAACCAATCGACGCTACGAAATGAATTTAGCTCGAAATCAGATTCGGGCAGCTATATTATAACCATTCACTTGACCGGACTAAATAATGTTATAATATTATAAGCATGTTCCTACAAAAGTTACAAAAGACTATGAATATTATGATACCATGGATACAATTGCTGCCTAATTCTTCGAAAGGGAATCATTTACCGTGGATTTGGCTTTAGTTTCGTCAAGTTTTTCTCGAATTCGGGTGTGTGTGATGGCAATAATTTGCACCGAAAATCCAACATGTCATGAAGTTCATAGATAATATTAGATATATTATTTGCATAATATGCCTTTTTATTTTACAATTTCATGGCAAATGTGTTTGAAATGTGTGATTATAATGAGCTCATTTACATCGTGCTATCACGAGGTCAACTGTGACTACAAAGCCGTATCGCTACGGGTGAGTACTTCCGGGTCGCTGTGCTGGGTTAGAAAAACAACGGCTTTTTGCGTGGCTGCATACTGACTGTTAACTATAGAGTTTATATGACAGTTCACTGTGAGTTGTTTTCAATAAAGTTTGATTGAGTTCTTGTGGAGTTAGGACTTAGTTTTCATTAAACGTCGTCGTCGTCGTCGTCGTCGTCGTTGGTGGTAGTGTTGTTATTATTATTATTATTATTAATTAGTATTATTATTAGTGTTATAACACTTAGGATTATTATTATTATTATTATTATTATTATTATTATTATTATTATCCTCCTCCTCATCATCATCATAGGTAAGCACCGGAGAAGCAACCCAACTACTGAGATATTTCGGTAATAGTGACGAAGCGGCAAGCAATGGCATCACCGTAAACGGAGTGAAGTACATGTTCCTCTCGGGCACAGAGAGGATCATACGCGGGAAGAAGAGAGCCAATGGGATACATGCTTTTAAAACAAATCAACGTAAGTTAATGTGACTTTTTTGATCGCAAGCGACCCTTTCTTGACCTCTGAAAGTTCGAATTTAAGTTTTTCCATTTTATTTTTGCATTTTCTCTGACTTACTTAACTCAATGATTGTCCCATTGTTCCCCTTACAATGGGGGATGGATAAACGGCGAGTTATGGGGCGGTAAGTTATGGGAGAGTTACGGTAAGCATGGTAAGACCAGCCGGCTAGTTACGGTAAGACCAGCCGGCGAGTTACGGTAAGACCAGCCGGCGAGTTACGGTAAGACCAAGCCGGCGAGTTACGGTAATACCAGCTGGCGAGTTACGGTAAGACCAGCCGGCGAGTTACGGTAAGACCAAGCTGGCGAGTTACGGTAAGTCCAGCCAGCGAGTTACAGTAAGACCAAGCCGTCGAGTTACATTAAGACCAGCCGGCGAGTTACGGTAAGACCAAGCCGGCAAGTTGAAAAATTGATTTTAAAGATATGATCTCATATACGAGGGGCAGACAATAAATAAAATAAAGTGATCATGGTATGGGATGCATGAGTGATTCTATTGAGGAGATAATGGGATCAATACAAAGTATGAACCTTTGTCTTTCAAACAATACACTTTTGGATTTTTAAGTGCGAACTATGATGTCATAGCATTGTCTCAAAGTAAGTACATTTGGGACACTGCAAAATCAGTTATTTGGCGGGAAATTTGAATTGTTTTTATGAAACACGTGGTAAGAAGATTGCATAACATGACATCAGAAGCAGGTAAATACCGATTTTTTTTCGCATAAATATGATACAAAAGACAATAACTTTAATCCCTGTGTAATTTGGAATGTGTAGAATAAAAGGAAAAAGTAAGGAGAAGCAATTGAATAAAAGGTATACAAATATCAGTATTTCAAATAGCTAATTTACATTTAAAAATACCCGGTCAGTGAATCACTAATATTGCGGAAAATCAAACAATTTAGGAAAAATTCAAGCAATTAACCAGTTTGGAAGATTCCATATGATAGTTAACTAATTATCTGAACTTATTCGCATGAAACCTGCAGAAAAAATGCGCATGCGCAGACGGCAGATAATTTTGAAACGGGCCCAAAATGGCTAAAATCATGAAATTTACCAGATAAAAGCTTACTGTGCCTTCAAATTCTAATCAGAAATAATGAAAAATGCTTAAATCAATGTGTAAACATATTGTGATAGTCAAAATGAAGATATACAGGAATGTATCAATCAAAGATGGCTGCCACAACCTCTCTTATTACTGTTATCTTTAGAGCTACTAGATATGTATTGTGTAAGTAATCGTCATATAATTTCAATGGTTTGAGGACATTTTATGAACAGCTCCTTTTGAAATCCCCACTATTATTGCTTTACATCCCACAACAATTTATTAAATTATAATCCCTCCATTGTTCTTTATCCTTTGTTGTTTTCTAAGGTATATTATTGCGGATTTTGCTAAATAAAAGCGTATTTGAGATGGTCCCTTCTTGTTCGTATTAAGGCATTCAGATCTAAAAAAGAGTGTCAAACAGAGATAAGTGTGTATTCTAACTATGTACCAAGTGTTATCTGCTTTTATGCTTGCATTGCTGAGATATACGCAAATGTATCAATCAACCCATATTCAACATATTACATATCCAGCCAAATAATTGACAGATTTCAGTCAGTGTCTGAAACCTATTGTGTTTATGTTAATGACGTTACATAACCAAAGGTATCTAACAATCCAAAAGTGTATTGTTTGAAAGACAAAGGTTCATACTTTGTATTGATCACATTATCACCTCAATAGAATCACTCATGCATCCCATACTATGATCACTTTCATTATTTATTGACTGCCCCTCGTATATTGTAAAAATGCCATTTTGCCATTTTCGTTGGGTGCAAGCTACGCGAGCCCACCTGTGAATCAATTTTTTTAATTTTATTGGAGACAAAGCAATCTGTCCTATAGATGGCAGAGTGAACACCAGTCTCATCAGCCATGCGCTCAGGAATAACCCCTCCTCTAGATTTCACTTATGACCGCCCAAAATCATACAGAAACTGCTTGTTCGTGCAGGAATCTTTGGTGATTGGGACTTTAATTGAACATATCTTCATAGATGGGAACATCAATGCTTAACTCTAACTGTTTAACAACATGGTGATACCTACTGGGTTGTTAGCACATGGACGATACCTTATTGAACCAGACTGGCTCCATATCTCGTCTATGGTGGTTTCAGGAGGATGGTAGTGGTAGATCTACCATGTCAGGAGGAATAATGAGTAGTTTCACTTATGGACTCGAAGATATAGATCAAGATATTATTATTTATTTATTAAATTTTATGAATTTATTTATTGAAATGATATAAAACTATTCGAAAAATAAAATTAGTTCTATTAATGATCCTTGCATGATACCCTAACCATTTAATTTCAACATACAAGATTGTATGTTATGCTGAAAGTGGCCCAACCCGATTTCTAGACGACTTAGGGCTCTTGCCCAAACACAAGTAGAGGAAAACACGAGGAAAGAGCGGGGAAAGCGCGATCCTTTTTTCTATATTGTTAAAAGGAGTGACAAAGGATCGGTACCCATTCAGTGAGGTGTTAATCACCGATCCTTTGTCCTTTGATGAACAAAGAAATAAAGGGATTTTAGCATTTTATATATATAAAGTCTAAATCTTATGTGCAAATCCCATCGTACAGATCGACAAATTAAAGTCTGTACTCAGTCAATTCATCAATCATTGTTATGGAATAATCTTAAATTTACAGGATAACCAGATAATTAATTTGGTTGATATTACGTTTTTCACGATTGGCTGATTCAGGCTCATAAAAAACAGTGTCATATTTCGTATACACCATGTATGTATCATTATCTTTTTAGTTGTACTTTTAACGAGGAAAATTAACCAATCCATGTTGTTCGTTTGTGTTGATTTTGATCATGGAAGTACGAGACAAACTACACGCGTTTGATGACATCTGGTGATGTTAAAATCATAAGAAGGTTGATGTAAAGGGTTCAACAAAATAAAGTATACCACTTTGTTTATGTCATTTTGAGTAACATTCAATTTTTGTTTGACCAAACAGGCTAGATAGGCATTTAGATGAATCTTTTAGGCATAATTTGATACCAAATTTGCCCCCTAACAACAAAGATAAACCACTGATCAGCATCATTTAAAGAAAATTGGTCACTTTTCAAAAGTCACATTTTCAACGAACGCAAGCCGCGAGAAATGCTGTACGTGGCACTTTGAATGGCCGGGAATGAAATGGATATTGATCGCACAGTGCAACTGCGTTGGGTTGTGCATGAGCGAGCGGGCTATTTGATTATGAACAGGTAACATGTGGTCTTTTCTTCCCGCGTATGTGTATTGAAAATGTGACTTTTGAAAAGTGACTAATTTTCTTTAAATGGTGCTAATCATGGTTTATCTTTGTTGTTAGGGGGCAAATTTGGTATCAAATGAAGTCAAAAAATTTCGCACGGACAAAAAATTTCGCAGTCCAAAAAGCACTGTAGTCAACAAATATTGCCCAATCATCAGGGTTGTAAGCAGTTTTTCCACAAAAATGTTCATTTCTTTTTAAAAAAAACACAAAAATGGTCATTTTTAAATGGTTACCCCACATATAAATACTATATGTAAGGGGAAGGGCGGGGGCACAAAGGGGGGCGGGGGCACAAAAATTTCTTTCAGGGGGGGCATCTGCCCCCCTGAGCTACGCCACTGTAGCGTGCAATGGCCAAGTTTAGTTAAAGCTTCAAGCAAAGATGCGTGGACGAATTGTTCCAAGCTTTGAATGGTAGTGTAACCAATAGCAACTATATATACGATGCCACAATCGTTAAGATTGGTCAGTTGTTGTTCCTCTGGTATAAAATGGAATACGTCCAAATATTGAACCGATCTGCCAAAATGTACGAATCTACGAAAGTTATGTATCATTAATACACACATTATTGTTGTTCGTTTTTCAGTTTTGCTGATTGGTGTTTATGAAGACCCAATTGTACCAGAACAGGCTGCCTCCGTTATAGAAAACCTAGGCGAATATTTTTTGTCCGTTAACTACTAGACAAGCTCAGAGGTGTATTGGATGCACTAGTTTTAGCAGTGGCGTAGCTACGATTTTTTCAGGGGTTGGCAAGATCATAAATTTTCGTAAAAGTGTGCCCAAATATTTGTTTCAAGTCAGCTCAGAAAACTTGAGATGGGATGTTTGGGTAAGGGCATGTTGTACACGAAACGCCCGCGAAAAATGCCCGGGGGGGGGGGGCGGGGTTCTTTCGCCAAAATCGTACGTGGGTGTGCCTGCTGGACTTCGAAAATGTGACTTTCTCTATACCTATTTTTTGGCCAATTTCCCACCCATCAATATACCAATTTTGTTAGAAAAGCACCCAATTTTGCACAAATTGGGCGCTTTTTACAAAAAGATGCCTCAAAATACACCCAATTTATTCCAATTGGGCGCTTTGGTGTGTGATGAAAACCACCCCATCGGGGGGAAAATTGTCCCGATCTCAATTCCGGGCCACCATGCCTACCTGCCGATTTAGGGTCGGAGCTGACACATTCTGCATTGTTTTGTACTGTGTTGAACACCATTTTCAAAGTGTAAAATACTCACAGATTTGTTTAAACAATTTGCAGTACTACGAATCTACAATACCAGTGTTATTTTAAATAAGCTTACCATGCATTTTATTAAAAATCTCAATTATTAAATGTTTCTGGTTTTGTCAAAGTGGGTTGCTTTTGGGTGTTGGAGGTTTCTTTGGAGATTTATAAGCATAATAATTATTTTGTGTCAAGAAAGCATTTACCCAAAATATAAGAATTAAAAATCTCAATTATTGAAAAAAGTGTCATCTTGTTTTCGATTTTATTTGTCAATCCAGTGGCGTAACGACAGGTGACAAGGGGCAGGTTGTCTGTCGGCAAGGCGAGGCCTTTGTATGCGTGCATACTTGCTTCTCCATCGACTTATGGAATTATGAAGGTCAAATTCGTACTAACCTTTTTTTTGTTCGCGAGCTATCCGCATTTGCCCAGAAAATAACCATTTTAAAACCAAAAAGTACCTCTGACAAAATGAGTTATTTATTTTTTAAAGGCTAGGTGTTGGGAATTTTTAAAATATTTATTTCAGAATTCAAGGTGAACATTAATATTGATCTTTTTTGATGTTGCCATTCACGAAATCACGAGAGCAGCATTTATTTGTTTATTTATGCCAGTGACAGTTACTGTTTATGCCAAGCATATTTTTATTGTGACTGTTTATAGATGGGGAGCACACATGATTTGAAACACATTGAAACGCATGTGGCCTTGTACCCTAAATAAAGGTCAAACGTCAATTAAACACCCACGTTGGCAAGGATGTCCATCTTGGTTGTAATTCTACCGACGTCAAGGATTATTTTGATATTATATATAACTCCCTGTGTCAGCGGATCAAACTCGCTAGTCATAAGGGTCGCTAGTCATAAGGGTCACTAGTCATAAGGGTCGCTAGTCATAAACCCTAACCCTAACCCTAATCCTAACTTAACCCTAACCCTAACCATACACTACCCTAACCTAACCCTACCCCTAACCCTAAACCTAACACTAAACCTACCCTAACTCTACCCTAAACCTAACCCTAAGTTACTTTTATGACTATCGCACTGGTATAGGAAAATAGACGTTATGACTAGCGACCCTTATGACTAGCGGGTAGACCCCGTGTCAGCAGACAGGGACCGAAACCCTAAAATAGACTCATGCTCCTCACAATACTATTACCTTTACATTTGTGCAAAACATTATAATAATATTCATAATAAGGATTATTTCAATCGGATATTAAAAATATCAATCAATCAACATATCAATCAATCAATCAATCAATCAATCAATACATCAATCAATCAATATATCAATCAATATATCAATCAATCAATATATCAATATATCAATCAATCAACATAGCAATCAATCAACATAGCAATCAATCAACATATCAATCAATCAACATATCAATATCAATATCAATCAATATCAATCAATATCAATCAATATCAATCAATATCAATCAATATCAATCAATATCAATCAATATCAATCAATATCAATCAATATCAATCAATATCAATCAATATCAATCAATATCAATCAATATCAATCAATATCAATCAATATCAATCAATATCAATCAATATCAATCAATATCAATCAATATCAATCAATATCAATCAATATCAATCAATATCAGTCAATATCAATCAATATCAATCAATATCAATCAATATCAATCAATATCAAGCATTCATTCAATCAATTATTCAATCAATCAATCAACAATCAATCAATAATGCTAAGGACATGTACAGGACAGTAAATGAATTACTTAATGTGAGTAGTAATAATCTACCTGATTGTGGCAAAACAGTCGATCTTGCTAATAATTTCTGTGATTATTTTATTGGCAAGGTCAACAAGATCAGACATGAACTTGATGCAAATGTAAATGTTTCTGGTGATAGCGGCTTTACCCCTTGTGACAATTACAATTCTGAGCCTATGTGTAACTTAAGTGATTTTCAACCTGTCACTGAAGATGATCTTCGAGATGTTATCATGAAATACCCTTCTAAAAGTTGTTCCTTGGACCCGATGCCTACATGGCTGGTGAAGCAACATCTCCCGATCTTGGTTCAGATTCTGACTAAAATTGTGAACACCTCTCTTTCTTGCGGAGCTTTCCCAACTGTGCTCCGTAAAGCCATCATTACACCTATTTTAAAGAAAGCCCCCCTGGACAAAAACAATTTGGGAAATTATTGTCCTGTTTCAAATTTATCCTTTGTTGGTAAGTTGATTGAGAAGGTGGTTTCCTCCCAGGTGTCCAATTACATAAATTCCAATGGTCTTTCTGATCCTTATCAGTCTGCCTACAGGCAAGCTCGTAGCACTGAGACAGCACTTTATACATGTGTCCAAAATGACATTCTGAGGGCAATTGATGATCAGCAAGCTGTTTTTGTCCTGATGTTAGATCTGTCAGCGGCATTCGATACTGTGGATCACGGTATCCTCTTGGAACGACTTGCTGGGGATTTTGGTATGACTGGTAATGTTCAAAATTGGTTCAAGACATACCTTGAGGGTAGAACTTGCTCAGTTAACATCAGTGGTGATTTCTCGGATGATAAGGACCTTATATATGATGTCCCCCAGGGCTCAGTAATAGGACCCCAGGCTTTCACTTATTATACTCGCAGGGTTGGCCAGATAATTAAGCACCATAATCTCAAATATCACACCTACGCCGACGATGTCCAAATTTACATCATGTTTAATCCAAACTGCCATGGTGATGCTGCATGTGCTTTATTCAAATTACGTCAATGTGTCAACGATCTGCAGTCCTGGATGCTTAACAACAGGTTGAAGCTTAATCAAGCCAAAACTGAATTTTTCGTTGCCTGTTCTCCCAACCACTATAATAGTTCTCTTAAACATCTTACTCTTCATATTGATGATCATGACATTCCCTCCTCTCCTTCCATCCGCAACCTGGGTGTCATTTTAGATCACTCCATGACAATGGCTGGGCACATCACAAAGTTGTCTCGTTCAATAAATTGGCAGTTGCATAACCTCAATCGCATCCGTAAACATCTTGATACCGAGACGTGTCACAACATTGTTCGCACTCTCATCTTATCGAGACTGGATTACTGCAACTCCCTCCTGTATGGCATCGACAAGAAGCATCTTAATCGTCTTCAAGTTCTACAGAATAAATCTGCTCGTCTCATTTTCAGGAAACCTAGGCGTGCCCACGCTTCTCCTCTCCTCCGTTCTCTTCACTGGTTACCAATCGCTCAAAGATTTCAATTCAAAGTCCTGTTTCAGACTTTCAAGGCCTGGCATTTTAAATCTCCTGATTATCTGTTTTCATATTTTCAACCTCGTACTCTTAAGACAAATTACACGTTACGTTCTGACTTGGCTATCACCTTTGAAGTCCCTCGGTCCAAAAAACATGCTGGTGACCGTGCCTTCTCTGTGGCAGGGCCTCGCATTTGGAACAATCTTCCGATCAATATTCGAGGTCTTGGTAGTTTAAGTGTGTTCAAGGGTCACCTCAAGTCTCATCTTTTTCCTTGCTCCTAGTCCTTCTCCTTTCCCTTTCTTCAGCGCCTTGTCTACTTTGTAAAAGGCGCTTTATAAATCTCATTATTATTATTTATTATTATATCAATCAATCAACACTTCTGGGTTGAGTTTTTAAAATCTTGTCAATGTTATATATGAATCTCACATTCGGGAGCGGAAAGATGAAAGAAAAATAGTAATTGCCGACACACTTGGAACTGGACAGCTTATTTTGACGGAATAAATCGAATTTAAAATTGGGAGCCAGCAATTATGACGTCACATTACTCCGCTCCCGAGTGTTGGATTCGTTATACATGTATATCCTACAGGCCTATACATAATATCGGGGGAGAATTTCCCCTCCAGTTGTTTCATGTAGGAACCCTGAAATGCTTATCATTATAGGAAAAGGGTTGAAGTGATGGCTCTCTATTATATACATAGGGTGACGCTATACATGTGCGTCAGGGGTGCATTTCCTTTCCCTATAACTGGATTCGGTCACTCGCGGTAATCTAATACACATGAGCCGTTCGAAATCAGTTTATTAGACTACCGTGAATGACGAACTAGTTCTACACTTCCCTGGGATTGGGGGAGGGACAGGGAGAATACCTAATGCAACAATTAAAATGTCACCCTGCCAAACAAATACAACACCCTCGGCAGCTATCATTTCAGCCACCGTCTATGACAACACCTACCCTCGGCCGGCAGCTATAATTTCCGTACATCTATTCACACCACAGGGATGCCAAAAAAACCTTGGTATAGTTCCACTGTGGTATAGTTCAGAAGTTCAGCGACATATCAGTTGCTACTAGCTGGTTATGGTCTGTACCTGAAATCTGAGACTATTATACTGTAATTCAACTTAATTTAGCGAATTAGCATTAGACCAACCTTTTGCGGCAATTTGATATCACTAATTTGTACCATCTTCCTATATATAACTATTATAAATAATATAACTGGTGGCAATCTAATTTGGCGAATTGGATCTCCTAGCGAAATTGAATTGCTAGCGAAATTTAGTTGTTTTACAGAACCTGAATAAAATTCGCTTTAGCCAGAAACATTCAAGTCGTTTGAACACCCAGCCTTGTCAACATGATCAATTCCACCTGTTTATAATTGATAATGATGATAGATGATTTTAGCCCACATATTCTAGAGTTGCATAGGTGCGAGTTGTCGAAAAAGTGGTTGGAAACTATGATATACATGTACAGTAGATTCACCTAGCTTGTATTTGCTGACTGATCACTGACGCAGTAATTATTTTCACAAATGTATACTGATTTATGCCTCTTATTTCATTAAGTAGTTTGATCAATCGTTTCGTTACTTTTCGTCCAAAAATAAAAAGGTTAACATCATAAACTTCATATTAACTTAACTTCAACTATACATTCAATTCAACTATAAATGTGTTTCCATGCTCACCAGAATATAACTCTCAAATCTGCTGAAGAGTGGTTATGATTGGCTCGAACAGAATTCGACCCAGAGCAGGCTCAGGAATGATCCCACAAATACATTGCAAGCCAACATAACACGCCAAAACACAAGTTCTTCAACATATTTTTGACCGCATGATACCCGCAGCAATCTAAAACACATATCCATTTTGTGGGTCTCCAATTGCCTTACTTTTCCGGAAAAGGGGTCGGAACTGAAAAAAATAGAAGGTTGTAACAGACAAATCACTACATAACACTTGCTGCTTTCTATGCGGAGCAATTTTATCAGATTTAGGCTAACGAATCCAATATACTCGTGACACTGCGTTCACACGTCGTATAAAGAACCAACGTGGACAAATTATATTTGCAAATATTTAGACTTTCGTGGTGCCTTCAAATTGCGTATGATTTTGGTGGAATCTTGCAAACCATAACCATATAATTGTCAACATTTTTGTAAATAGCTACCATTCAAGACCAGGATTCAAGACTAATTGTCACTATATCTCAGTAGCCAAGAATGTACCTATATTCCAATCTTTACGGGATCCGCACCTTATATTCTGATTGTATGTTATTCCGAAGGTGTGTTATTCCGTATTGAGCAATTATAGGTGCGTTATTCCGAATTGAACAAATGGTGTGTTATTCCGAAAGTG
This sequence comes from Ophiura sarsii, assembly GCA_035610835.1. Classification (NCBI taxonomy): domain Eukaryota; kingdom Metazoa; phylum Echinodermata; class Ophiuroidea; order Amphilepidida; family Ophiuridae; genus Ophiura; species Ophiura sarsii. Next base: position 64,383,683 of record CM069451.1, read on the forward strand.
CATTATTCCTCATGTAGCCAAAGGTGTGTTATTCCGAATTAACCTACACAGGCTACACTACTTTATTCCGAAGGTGTGGTATTCCGAATTGAACAAATGGTGCGTTACTCCGAATTGACCAACAAGTACATTATTCCGAAGGTGCGTTATTCCGAACTGTAAAGATTAGATCGTGCGTTATTCCGAAATAAACAAGAGGTGTGTTATTCCGAAGGTGCGTAATTCGATTTTATTTTTTAAAGTGAAGCGGTTAGGGTTGGGTTAGGGTTAAACTTAGGGTTAGGATTAGGATTATATTCGGAATAACGCACCTCTTGCTCAATTCGGTATAACGCACTTTCGGAATAACGCACCTCTTGCTCAATTCGGAATAAGTGAATGCACTTGTTGTTTAATTCGGAATAACGCACCTTCGGAAATAACGCACCATTTGTCCATTTCGGAATGACACACCTTCGGAATGACACACCTTCGGAATAACGAACCTTCGGAATAACATCGGGTAATCATGTTAAACCCGGGTGTTGGGTGCATGTATATAATCACTGCGACTGCAACAAATCCAGAATGGCGTCAATAATCTGGAAATATCATATTACATCTATTAAGAGTTCATGGCGAATATCAAGCGAAGGTTCTGGTTAGAATCTTGCAAATTATCAATAAACAAGAAGAGTCTTAAAAAGGACAAACAGCGCTCGGATCAGAAGAGATAAATTTGAATGAAGAGAAAAGTGTGATGTAAAAGTGGTGAAAGGTGTTATCAGTCACAACCGAAACATGAGATTGAAGGTTATGTATTGTCTTTGAAATGTTATAAGGTTTGATTGAAATGTTTTTTGCAACTGTCATGTTGAGATATGGGACCTATCATATTCTTTACTACAAATAACACCATCAAGCACATAACATTCACATATCTCATTTCTAGAAAGAGCAGAAAATGTATCATAATTTATATTTGTCAATGTATTGTTTATCGAGCCCTTTGAAAATGCCATGTTTTAAACTTATTTTCTTGCCAATCAAGGATTCTAAGATTATTCGATTATTAAACTGTAGACTCTTCAGTGTGTGCAGTTGATTACTGTATAAGTACAGGTTTCGTAAGTTGTTTAATTCCCAACACAATCCACCTGGTAGTGTTGTCAAGTTATTATATATGATACAGACTAAGAAACATTAGCTTATTCAATCCCAAAACAAACTTTCGTTCAAGTTGGTCAAATTATTATTATCCAAATCGAGAACTGATAATCAATTGGTTTCTATGCAGGTATACAGTATACAATTTACTACATTATTGTTACTGAGATCCAAAGTTAACAAATTAGTTGGGTATATCATCAACATCATGATCAAGGTGTATTTTTGTTCAAGCCAATCATTATCAATACATTGAGATTTTATTTCTCTCTGGCCAAGTGTTACATTGCAATTCGATGGGAATTCCATTCTGCAAGTATCACTACACAGTAAAAACTATTCTAAACAACGCCTAACAATCGTTTAAGCCTGTCACTCTAACAACTATTGTTCAAAATGTTAAACAATTGTTTAAACAACTGCAGGCCACCTCTTTATTTCCAATATATTTTGTTTTTTGTCAATGCACGAAAGAAGTTCAGCGTACTGATATATTCTTGATTTAAGTATAGAATGGTCTAAAAGCTCGAACAGGGGGCGTCTGAGGGGGATGTGCCCCCCCCCCCCCTCTCAGAATTGTTTTTTCTTCTTCTTCAATTTTCGAACTCATTTGGTGCGATCTGGTATATACTTTTGACCAACATTTTATCGAAAAGCCACCTCTTCATTTCCAATCAATATTTTGTTTTTATCCCAATGCAAAAAAGAAGTTGAGCATATTTTCTTGATTTAAGTATAGATTGTTTAAAAGTTCGAACAGGGGGCGTCTGCGGTGGTGTAACTAGGTTATTCATATTGGGGGGGGGCAAATTTCAACTTGACACTTATTTTTGGCACGATTAAGGTACATTTGGGCTCTAAACAAGCGTGTACCCAAAAATATTGCATTTTGGGGACACACATGCGCGCGTAGCGCGCGAATTTTTTTCATCTGTGTACTTTTGACCATTACAATTCCATGATTCCTCTTGTCAAATGAACCGACAGTGCCAATCTCAACCGACACGACGTCAATATTTGAAGGGGGAGCAATCGCCCCCCCCCCCCCCCCCCCCCCCCCCCCCTCTGGGGATGTGCCCCCCTCATAATTGGAATTTTTTTTTCAATTTTCGAACTCATTTGGTGCGATCTGGTGTATACTTTTGACCAATATTTTATCGAAAAGCTACATCTTAGTCATTTCCGTCGACCCCCGGAGGGGTACTTTCGCCAAAATCGTACGTGGATGTACCTCCCGGACTTCGAAAATGTGACTGTCCCTATACCTATTTTTTGGCTAATTTCCCACCCATCAATATACCAATTTTGTAAGAAAATCACCCAATTTTGCACAAATTGGGCGTTTTTTCAAAAAATACCTCAAAATACATACCATTTGCTTTGGTCTGTGATGAAAACCACCCCATCGTGATGAAAACCACCCCATCGCTATACCAATTTTTGCGAAAAAGCACCCCAAAAGGAAGGCACATATACGTATACCATATCAATGGAGAAGAACCCCCCCCCCCCCCCCCCCCCCCCCCCCCCCCCCCCCCTCTGTATCCGCGCCATGGCCTTGAAAACGGCAGAAAACCTTCAGCAAGTTCAGCAGTCTATTAGGGGGCGCTGCCCCTTAGCCCCCTGGGGCCATGAAACGGGCCCCTGGACCCCACGCCGATTTGGTGAGTGCCCCCCGGGTAAAAATCCATGAGTGTTATTATCATGGCCCGATGTCATCTGGAGGGAGAAAGCAGACGACGATGGACACGCGAAAACCTAAATTTTGAATTCGTATTGGAAAATGAAAAATTCATCATAGGTTAGAAGAAAAAATTTCCAATCCAAAACCGTTGTGGTTGGCTAACCACCCGCAGTGTCAGTATCATTTTTTGAATTTAAACCGTTGTTAAGCGTTCGTCCCATTCACTTGATCACGTAACCTCGTTCGCATATTTTAACCTGAATACTCGTGAATACGCCCGTGTCCAGCGTCGTCTGGGAGAAAGACAGACAAGCGTATTAGCGCCCTCACGCACATCCCAGAGTGCGCCCAAATGTAACTGAATGATCGATATTGTCGATGGTCAATCTGTTTGGCACGGTTGAGTACGTACTGTACGTCATTAATGGTTTGAGCAGGGAGAGTAACTTCAATTTCTATCTAGAAAAACAAAAACATCACCGTCAGCCAGTCCAGTGGTCAGTTACACCGTCAGTCAGACCGTTTAACACTGAAAGTTGAAACATAAAACATGAGAAGTGACAATTCCATGTAATTTGAGCTGCGCTACGGATTAGACGGTTGCAGGCTTTTAATAGCGCTGCGTAGTGCGTACTTTTCGACGAATATGGTTCTGTTTCATTTAAATTTGTAACTAAATTGTAAATGTAAGCTTATTATAATTCGCCGGCCCGGCTGATAGAGTGATAATCGAACCCTGGGGTGGGCTCGACATTACAACAGAGACTACAAAATGATGGAAGATACGTTTGTTTTCGACCTTGAGACAAGTCCACCGGCACGAGAGGATGATTCCTATGAGGTACAGGTGCTTTATATATTACTATTATTAGTTTCAATAAGGTTTATCGCGAATCGAAAAAAAGCCATTTGGCATTTGATTATTATCCTTTTCTGCTGCATTTAATTTGTCATGTTTGTGGGATTCCACAACTTCATAAGCCTTAAGGGACAAAATATGCCCCATTCGGCAATATCCTCAAATAGATCTTACATACGGAATAAAGCACACGGCAGCTATCATATTTACAATGCAAATCAACTGCAAAACAATTGCTGCCTTGTGCTTTATTCTCTATGTAAGACCTATTTGAGGATATTGCCCCCCATTCTGGGTCCCACACAAACTCGTCCATACAAAAGCACCAGGCCCCGACCAGATTCCACCGTGGTTTCTAAATGTGCCAACATTACCGTTGGCGTTGGTCCGTTATCTATGCTAAACAGTCAATAGGTAATGATCAATAATCAAACCGGTCATGCTTGAGAACCATGAATGGTTTACACAAAGATTGGCACCAGTGAGCACAACATACGCAAGTTTACCCTCAAGGCCTCATCTCTTTAGAAAACCATTATTTGGGTATTTGCAAGACTGGGTTAACAATGACTCCAGGTGGAAGGTCATGAAGGTAAGTGATGAAAGGTTTAGGCCTACAACTTGTACATTTTTCTGAGACACGGTAAACGTTTTGCAGTTTCAATATGCCGCGTTGGAAAGAGCCCGTGTCATTTACCTATTGACTGTTTAGCACAGATAACGGTAATTTTGGCACATTTGATTTGTGACTTTGCCTCATTCTCATTCATGTGGCCAAGTCCAGCAACATATCATCATTGCACATTTGGTATCACTTTAAAGAAGAACACTTCAGCTTTCCGTTGATATGCAACATAATACAAGAGGGTAATAAATAATAAAAATATACTTGATTAAAAAAAGTTTCCTAACTTTGTGTGAGCAGTTTAGTTCAGTTCAGCCACTTCCTTATCCCAATTCATAACTTTCGTCGCCTTGCCTCTCGCTAAATCGACATTTCTGTTCTGTTTTGCACCTACAGGGAATTGAAGAGGATATACTATCAGAACTAATGGATGAGTTAATTTTAGGGTTTTGTTTTGAAACTCACAGAGCCTGTAAAGTTGGGACTCTTTTTCTTGATGAGACAGACGAAGACAACTTGAAGGTACCGGTATTTGTTATTTTGTCGTAGAGGTACTGAGATGATGGTATGGATATAGACTGGTCTTTTACTATGGATTAAAAGTGTTTGTTTGCTCTGAAAATTGTTTTGAATCACCTGAAAATTGGCATAACCATTGTCCATATCTTGAATGAATTTACTAATACCCTTTTCAACCAGTTCCAAACATAATATTTTACAGCCTATCACTGTACACTCATACAGGGTGTTCCAAAAGTGTCAGTAAAATAACTGCCTCCCCAGGTACAGCATAACTTCCACGGTTTAATGAAGGATAGGGTTAGGATAACTCTTGTACTTTTAGGCATGATATTCTGATATATTCATAGCAGCATCCTCTTTACAGCACATCTCAATAGATATTTTTCATCTTTTTTTCCAGGAGTTTGAGATTGTTGAGGAACCAGGCAGAGACGTATTTGGACAGTTACCGTCCAAGAAACAAGTTGAATGCATCTGTCCCAACTGCAATAGGAATTTGTCAGCATCAAGGTTTGCTCCCCATCTAGAGAAATGTATGGGCATGGGTAGAAACAGCAGCAGGTTGGCCAGTAAAAGGTAGGCTGAAAAGTGTAACAGTTATGTATCACATATTAATAGGGGTTATGACACGTGATGCGATCAAGCAAAATGAGTCTGAAGTCGAAAAAAATCAATTTTTTAGTTTATAACTTCAATATTTTGTTCATATGCAATGCAACATTTTGCAGAAAACACCATTAAGAATTGACCATTGATTTATATTACAGATATGAGCGATTTTTGCGGTTTTGATAACAAAGAAAAGAAAAAAATTATATTCTTTGTTTGGACAGGTTATATATCTCAATAGTCCTTGGTACCAAAATCTAGGATTTTGGTACTTATTCAGGCAAGTGTGTAAGGTGGAAGCTAACCATCTCTTGAAACACAGACTTAATCAGTCTATAAAATAAGTCCATGCTTGTAAAAAACTAATCTGTGCAGATTGCATAATCAGCATCCATCTCATCTTGAAGGCATCATGTTTATGAAAAGAAGTTATTGATTGCTCCAGAAATGCCAGAAAAGATAAGTTGGGATTAGGCCTATGTTAATCCATGCATGCCCAGCATAGGACAAACATGACAAAAGAATCAATAAACTTAATAAATGAATGAATAGAACAAGAAATTATTGACTTCACCAGGAGACCCAATTTCCTTAATAGACTATGCAATAAGTCTGGTCAAGAAAATGGTTAGGTTATTAAATTGGTTCCCTTCAACAATATGCCTTGAGTAAGTACCAAAATCATAGATTTTGGTAGCAAGGACTAATATCTCAAAATCAAAAATGTGCGACTTGCGACTTATTTTTCTTGCTCACATCACAATCACATGTCGAGGGTTGACCGCCAGAAGGCCGTAACTCAAGAAATGCTATTTTGAGATAATCGACTTTCAAATATTTGGGACTCATTACAATAGACTGTAGCACCCAACTTATAACTCTAATTTTAATCAAATTAAAAGTGGTTAATGAGTAATCTCTTTGTGGTTCTGAAAATCTAGGTTATATGGATTTTTTTTGTACCAAAATTGAGTTACGGCCTTCTAGCGCTCAACCCTCGATGTGATCATTCAGCACAAAGGGGCCATAGAGTCAGCAGACTATGATCTGAGATATTGCCCAATAAATATTTCAATAAATAATAGGAAACAAGGAGTTTGCAAAAGATGAATTTATTTTGTACTACCTATTTAACAAGCAATGTATATCACTGGTTAGCTGGATGGATAATACGCTTGTTTCATATGTCAAAAACTGTTTTGGTCAACTTAACAATACATCCCATTTGTGGTGAGAGGTTTGACACGAAATGGGGGTTATACAATGGGAAGGGTAAAACTGGGGTCAATCAATGAGAATCCTATCTTTTATCAAAAATAGTACCCCTCCTGGGCACCAATACTTCAGCCAGTATGGAAGTGGGCCATGAAAATCATTCCTCCACACTGATAATGTGTATTTTTCTAGTAATAATCTCCATAATTGTTATAAATATTGTTTTACAGAATTGCTAATTCTGGCATGTTAAAAGATGATGATGAAGATGATGACAGGGATATAGACTGGTCATTTGCTATGGATAAAAAGAGTAAGTATCCATTGAAGTCTCCTTTGCTCTCTAGGGCTGCTGTCGTGGAGGTTTCTTCATATTGACATGTCACAAATCTGATGAACAACACTTGTCAGCAATGAGTGAGATACTTTGGGCCAGATTGTGAGGAAGCCTTTTACGACGGGTATTCATAAGAGTTTAATAACAGTTTCGCCATCGGGCAAGTTTAAAACTGACAAGCTTTCGTCAGGATTAGCTCCTTCTTCTTTAGGACCAAATTATTTTCATTTACATTACATAATTTTCTTTCTGTGGCAAAAAGAATGTATGCGCCACTAATGTGGTAGGGGGTTTAACAAAATTGATGAGAAGACTTATGCTGTCTACATATAATTGTATGCATGAAGGGGCAGTGTGGTAAAGCTGGGGATGTGGTACAAAGCGGGAAAAGGGTTGTGAGTTTTATTTCTGGTGTTTATTAAGGGAGCACAACACTATGTCGTCTCCCATTGACTTTACACGGCGAGTACTCCATATTCAAAACACTGTAAATCCAGAGTGCTAGTGACTAGATCAATGAAATTTTGATATGTTTTAGAACCATCCGTGATCTTTAACATATCTTAATATGAACTACAAATCATCGTCAAGATTTTTTGCTAGAAGTCGGCGAAAATAAATGGTATGATTACGCGAGTCAATATTCGGTTATTTCCCGTTCATGCACCATGTGTGTAAATCGGCCCGTTATTTATATTTCAGCTAAATTCATCGAATTTTCTGTTCTAAACATTAAATATATAATCCATAAAATCCATAAAACACAAATTTGATATCATTACCTCTCAAATTGATGCCAATTTTGCCCATTCATTTGGTCAAAAGGAACTATTATCGTACTCAAGTTTTGCCGGAAGTGCCGCGCAAAACAGACTTAGTGGTGTGCTCCCTTCAAGGTGACACTTTTGGTCAAAATCATTAAACATTTGATATCAACTTGTTCAGCATAAAATTTTGAATAAACTAGCCAGATATCATGTCAATCGAACACTCCGTTTTTGAGATATGCTCAGATTGCGGAGAGCGCATCTTGCGTAAAATCACTATATTCCGGGTTTTTTATCCTATCGGATGCGCGTTCTAGGCCTACACTCAACATGCTCAAGTAAATTCAACTTTTTTGAGTGAAATCCGGGGTGCAAATCCAACCGATTTTGATTTTGATCAGTCACTGATAATGTTGAACTAACATAACAACTGAAAAAGTCACATTTAATGTATAAAAAAGAGCATCCCCCCTGGCATGCCTGGTCCTTGTTAAACCCAACAATTTGGGCATAGTGCGATATTTAAACTGCCCAGATCTGAAATCTACGCATAGATTTGGGTGAAACCCGACTTTCATTTATAACATTGCAATTCACACGTGGATCGGAGCCAATGTGGGACAAGGAACCTAGGAATTTACCTTCAAGGTGACACTTTTGGTCAAAATCATTAAACATTTGATATCAACTTGTTCAGCATAAAATTTTGAATAAACTAGCCAGATATCATGTCAATCGAACACTCCGTTTTTGAGATATGCTCAGATTGCGGAGAGCGCATCTTGCGTAAAATCACTATATTCCGGGTTTTTTATCCTATCGGATGCGCGTTCTAGGCCTACACTCAACATGCTCAAGTAAATTCAACTTTTTTGAGTGAAATCCGGGGTGCAAATCCAACCGATTTTGATTTTGATCAGTCACTGATAATGTTGAACTAACATAACAACTGAAAAAGTCACATTTAATGTATAAAAAAGAGCATCCCCCCTGGCATGCCTGGTCCTTGTTAAACCCAACAATTTGGGCATAGTGCGATATTTAAACTGCCCAGATCTGAAATCTACGCATAGATTTGGGTGAAACCCGACTTTCATTTATAACATTGCAATTCACACGTGGATCGGAGCCAATGTGGGACAAGGAACCTAGGAATTTACCTTAAAGGGAGCACAACACTATGTCGTCTCCCATTGACTTTACACGGCGAGTACTCCATATTCAAAACGCTGTAAATCCAGAGTGCTAGTGACTAGATCAATGAAATTTTGATATGTTTTAGAACCATCCGTGATCTTTAACATATCTTAATATGAACTACAAATCATCGTCAAGATTTTTTGCTAGAAGTCGGCGAAAATAAATGGTATGATTACGCGAGTCAATATTCGGTTATTTCCCGTTCATGCACCATGTGTGTAAATCGGCCCGTTATTTATATTTCAGCTAAATTCATCGAATTTTCTGTTCTAAACATTAAATATATAATCCATAAAATCCATAAAACACAAATTTGATATCATTACCTCTCAAATTGATGCCAATTTTGCACATTCATTTGGTCAAAAGGAACTATTATCGTACTCAAGTTTTGCCGGAAGTGCCGCGCAAAACAGACTTAGTGGTGTGCTCCCTTAACATTTCATCATAGAGCTGATGTAATAATAAATGTCATGTCTAATTTTTATTTTCCAGCAACAAAAAAACAAAAGAAAGACAAATTAGGACCCAACTCACCCAGACGTTCAAAAAAGGGAAATAGAAATGGGAGACCCAATTGGTATAATGAAATTGGTAAGTAATATATAAAACGGTTTAGAGTATTATTTATTCTGTATTGTGCATTCATCATCATCATCATCATCATCGGTCGTCCTTGGACGGAACAGTGGAAGCAGCTTAATTGCTTCCATCATTCTTTCTTTGGCTATTTGATTACTCCATTGGTGCACCACGCCTAGTGGAGGTTTGTATAGGTATACATATTATGTGTGTGTGTACAGACACAGACCGGGATGATCCCCTACTCTTTACGAAGGGGTCTGTGACCTTTTAACGTGCTCGGGGATAGCTCTTCCAATACACGGGACCAACATTTCTATGTGACTTCCGAACCACAGGGCGCCATGAACATGCCTACTTCAGTCTGCACGGTCTGAAGGAGGCATGGGGACGAGGCCGTGTTGGTGTATTGTATTGAACTCACGCTCAAATGATCCACTAACAGAACTACGGTACACAGCAGTATATTATTACGACGCTCTAACCGACTGTACCACCTCGTGCATTCATGAGGAACATCAAATATATGTATGCATGATAGTTCCGTTTTATTTATCTATGCTTTGCCAGCTCTGGTGATTTTTACAATTAATAACAGCAGAATGAGATTATATTTTTTAATCTGATGATGCCGTGTTACTAGTATTTCAAATTCATCATTGGATCGATGACAGACACATGCTTTAGGTACTGCAAAAATGGTGTGAAAGGATGGGGATCTGGGAAGCTCTTTCCTGGGAAATTTGGTTACTTGACTTATTCTGAGGGAAATTTGGGCAATAGGGAGGAATATTTGTTTTTGAAAAACTTATTTTATATTACACACACAAAACTCTTTGAATTAAAGTTTAATGAAAATGCCTTGTACTTCATACTTCAACAACTGACAGATATGAAGGCGAAATAACACTAAAATATGTAAAATCGTTGAGCAAGACTGAAGACTAAATGAATATTTACATTTGTAAACTCTGTGAGCAATCGCTTTGTTAACTACAGGCTGTTTGTTTTTTATACAAAAATATCAAAAACTTTATGGAAAAAACTGACTTGCTTCCCGAAAAATAAGCATTTTCCAGATTTTCCAGCTCTCATTACGAATATGTAAATAAGGGCTGGACTCTTACAGCCATGATGCATATGAAGTTGCTCAAATGTGATTTGACAAAGAAAATGAGTTGGAAGTTAGGAATATTGATCTTGAGATATATCCAAACAATTGATATCTACATTTGTTCATTTTCCATGACAAAGCCTCCTTTGGGCAAACAGGTTCTTTTCCATAGCTCATACATGTACACACCCTTTCAAAGACAGTGGGACACATACTCCTTTAAAGCAGACCATGCCTTCCACACTATCATTGTAGGGGTAGGTGTGTACCAGTGCTTTGCCATCATAATGCTTTAATATCCTGGAATATGATTTTAATTCTGGGTTGGTGCAAAGAGTAAAAGCAAGATATACCAACTGGGTGTGGGGAAACGAGCAATGACGAGGGAGAATAATGCGATAAAACAGAAAAATAACAAATCACAATAATACACAGAAATGCATTGGGACATGAATTGCTGTGCAAAAAAAAATATATATGGCTCATTCCATGAAGTTGGGGCATATTATGTGACATCCAAGTGAAATTTTCAAAATGGATATTTTCCAACTCTTTCTTCTTTTTTAGGTTCTACATTTACCAAAGTCCAATGTAGAACTTTTTATTTTAATGTAACATTTGGTGTAAAATAACCGCACATGTTCAACAGTTGGATGACATTTCCAAAAATCCTGATGCTACATGGACACCATTTCTCATTTCCATATCATTTTCTAATAAAATAGCTTAAGATGTGGGCCAAGTTTCTATACCTCAATTAACTACTTGGAACCACAAATACATGAAAAGAAACCAGATTTGTCTAGGTTGAACATAACTTAACGAACAAGACATCGTAGATTAACTGTTTTATGTAAAAACTCATTGAAAAGTGACTCTTTATTTTGCAATTTGTATAATGAATTCAAATAAAGTACATATCAATATTTGTTTGATGTAAAGTACTCTATAAACCATGCACATTGATTACATTATAGTCATAAAGTAAGTATATGAAGTATTATTTACCTGTATAATGTTATAAAATGCACTACCGATGCTACATGGACACCGCGTCTTGTAACATTGTTAATAATAAGACTATTCATACTGTTACAATTATTTGAGTGTGAATGGTTTGTCTACTTGTTCATCATATCAAGTAGATACACAGAGTCAATTGCTTGAAATTTATCTAAACACTGTTCATGTAAAATTTACCTTTTCTGTGTACTCAAGTATTACGATGCTACATGGACACCGTGCCCTAAAATATTTGGAACAGCTTGAACAGGTGCATCTTTTTCAGATCAATTGAGAGGATGTACTATGATGTTAACTTTTTATGTTATAAGCACACGATAAAATTAATAACATGGATTGTAAAACTACAAATTACACAAAAAGATAACCTGCCATGAAGCATAAAACATAATTACCTATGATACACATACACCATTTCTTACAATTACACAATAACAATACACCATTGATCAAAGAAACTTAAGATGTCCACTGAAACAAACTTCATGCAGTGTTGTTCTTAAAGTACCCTTTGTGATCTTAGTCTCTTTGCTTGTTTCTGATTGAATCATCCTCTATTAATGATAAGATGATTGAAAAGTTTGATCACTTAAAAAGTCAGTTTGCAAAAAAATAATTTAATTGCCATGATGGATTTCTTTGGAAGGTACTAGTTTTTGAAAATGATGGGTTCCTTGTCTTCATCTCCATAAATTCCAGGACGATAGAACTGTCTTCTGAATTAATGTCAAGAACCTGCAAAGCAAAACAAAATAAACCCTATGGCTTAGTATCTTCATGGAACATTGTGTATTGATATTGGAGTAGATTATTTATTCATGTTGCACTTTTTGTGTTGCAGGAAAATATTTATATTAAAATCATGCTGGAGTATTTTATTTATTATTCATTTAACATGAAAAAGAATAGCAAAGGATAGAGAACTTAAATGATTTACAATTATTTGTTTTATTTATAGTAAATAAAACTAAAATAAGGGAATGTTTATTGTGAATTCAGTGAAATGCTAATGGAAATGGTGTCCATGTAGCATTGTGTATTAATATATTTCATTAGATATACATCTCTCATAATATGCCTTTTTTTCTGTAAAGTGTAGTAAAATGTAGGCAATGTTTTGAATGTTTTGGGTGATGGATAATTTCGAATGGGGTAATTGTTTTAGTCTAATTAGGCAAATTTTATGAAATGCTACATGGACATGGTGTCCATGTAGCATCGTATTGGTAAGCTATATTATTAGCATTAAAAGAGCAAAAACTAATTCATTATTAACTTCAAAGTTTATTAATGATGTGATTCTACAAAAAAAATACAATTTCAACGAACTATAACGATACCCAATGCAAAATATTGCCCATGCTATGCCCGATGCTACATGGACGCCAAATTATTATGGCGTCCGTGACTCAAAATTAATATCATAACATGAAAAGAAATTCTGATTCAGTGTTTCCCTTTCAATAAAAATGCATTAATAAATACAGACATACAAGCAACATTAAGAAATAATTACAATCGCACTTACCATTCACAAAACTATCCAATGTTTACATTTTGATGCTACATAAAAGTCCCGATGCTACCATTGGACACCAGCGACTAAAACCTTGATAAAACTAGCCCACATGTGGCAAATTCCAAACAAACCTGATAGCTATTGACCTCTATCCTTACAAAAGAAATATGGAATGTTTTATTTATCTCCAGGGGGGGATTCCCACAAATTGCATAGGATGTTTATCACGATGCTACATTTTATGGTAAGGACACCTTGCGCACGACACGGTATACTTTTTCATGAATATATGGAATCGTCTTCATGAAATTTATTCTCATTTGCAATAGTTTTCAATTGATAAATGCTCTTAATTTTGGAAAATAATTAAAAAATGTATGATAGAGAACTACCCCCATTCAGCAATGAAAACTCCCGATGCTACACGTGTATATTTTGTGGACACCGTGCGTAGCATCGGAAAGGCAATTTTCATGTTGCTTGGGTGAAAAATCAGTCCAGCGTGACGAGGTGTTTTGGTCAGTAAACTATGAATACATGTATCTTTTATTAATCAAATCGATTTCCAAGCAATTCTATGATAGATTGCTTACATAAAACTCATATTAATTGTTGTGTTTTCCATGTCACGTTTTTTAGCAAAAATGGTCTTGGACACCACCTAATTTTTTATTTTTTTCTTCTTCAAGGAAGGGTCGATTTTTTTTTTTTTTTTCATGGCTCAATACTATAACCTAGTACTGTTTTTGGACACTAATTTTTTTTGATATACACATAGAGTAAAACAGTTTATAAGCTGCCTAAAGTACCAAATTCTGCTATTTTAACAAATGCCCCAACTTCATGGAATGAGCCATATAACGTAACAATAAAGTCAGATGTTTCAAGTGGATATACCACCCTTCATCAGGGACAAAATTTAAAAACAAAAGTGGTAAGATCTAAAAGAAGATAATGAACTATAGTTCAATCAGTTCCAAATTGGAGGGAAATATTAGTTTTTTATCTATTCGCTCGCAAAGTAATCCAAGCGTAAAGCTGCAACATTTCGCGCCATATTGCGCCATGCGAGCGTTTTGCACGTAATGCTCTTCTGAATTTATTTGCTGCTGTAAAGAGGTCTCGCCAATTTGGAACTGACTGAACTATAGACAAGTTCACCACTATAATTATAGTACAATGCCAGTAATTGATGTTTCCTACTAGACATCCAAGTAATTACCACTCTGGGGTTGGTAGTTGAATGTGTCCTTGTGCGTTTGAAATCAATCCATCATCAGTCATTTAACCTGAAATTGATTTTTGTTCCAGGTGTTGCCCAGGATGTGGCTGGTGTACTAGGTACAGATGCTTCACAAGTAACATATAAGGTAGGGTTAAATTGGAAGATATAGTTGGATGTGCAAAATGCAGTCTACATGTCTAACTATATTAACCCTTAATGTAAGGCCTGCATGTAGTGTCTAGTAATCAGTTCAAAAATTGAAATTAAATGAAAATAAAGATGCCCAACCTGAGTGTCCCAAGACCCCCAATTGTACTTTTACCAATGTTTGGGGACAAAAGGGTCCTATAAATACAGGAAATATCTTCATTTGAAAGCCTTGATGATACACAATTTGGCATGTAGTACACTACCTTGGTATTATACTGTGGTTTTTTGTATTTAAAGAGCAAATGTGAACAATAGCCCAACAGACATTAACAAGGTTAATGACCTGAGTGATTAGAAATCAAACTGGTAACTCTCGACAGAGAGCTCTGAAAGGCCAATCAATTGGTTCACTGCAACTCAGAAAATATGCATAATTCAAGAAACACAAATGGGCAGGGTTAAAAATGCCAATGAAAGTGACATAAAAATAAGATAAAAGGCCAAACACAAACTCCAATGATTCTAAGCGCCTTCTTTTGGATGTTGTCAAGCTGGCTTAGGATGGTGGGTGAAGCATTCGCCCAGCTTAGTGAAGCATACTCCATAATGCTGCGGACTTGTAGACAGTAGATCTACCTTTTGCCTCCAGTTTGTTTGCAACTTTGGGTAGAGCGCCAAGTTTCTGACCAGCTTTAGTTGCAGTGCCTGAGATGTGCTTTGACCAGGTCAGCTTGCTGTCAATAGTGATGCCCAGGATTTCCAGTTCATTTGTAGATGGTAGTTTGCACTCTCCAAAGTAGATACAAGTCCAGATGGGATCTTTTCCTGGAGATTACCATGGTCTCACATTTGGTGGGCTCAAAGGTCACTTTCCACATTTTGGATACAAAATCTTAAAATGACAGAAAATAAGTAGAGCTGTCTGTGGACATTTAAGCAATAAAAAGCCTGGATGCAGGAAAGAATTATAAGAGGCATCTCAGCTTATATAAGAAAGCCTGTGATTCAAGCAATCCTTTAAAAAAGAGGCCTTTACTAACATTTGTGTAATATGATAAGGCAATGGTTAATTTTCCCAATTCTTTATTTTGAATAATACATGTAGCATCATTATTGCTCTTTTAGCACTACCATTGCTTTTAAATATACAAGCCTAATATTTTCATGATGCTATTGCAAAAAAAAGTGCCCATTCTTTCTGACTCACCCTGTAGATATCACGGACTACATGTAGAAACCCAAAGGTACCATGTTCGTCTCAAATATGTTTTATAGACTCGGACAATATGTTTTGTTAAGGATATTCAATCAACAAAATGAAAATTGTCCCAGTTATTTTACCATTATGCAACATTAAAAATAAGAACCAGTGACGTAGCTAGGGTTTTATAGTGAACCGACAAGACTTTACCAATTAAATAAATACACACAGCCGCACGAAAACTTACTATTTTACACTAATTTTGCCAAGATTGAGGTACATTTTGGCTTGAAAAATACTAAAATAAAAATTTTGGGGCTTGCTTACTTGCTTAAACTCGGGTGGTGTCCCCGATCTACGATGGCTCTCCACACTTTTCGGTCCTTCATTGCTGTCTTTATGTTACTTGTCTCCAATCCTGTATCTTTGCTTGATTAAGTTAATGAATGTTAGAGCAGGTCTTCCCGGCTTTCTTTTGCCATGTTTGGGGGTCCAGTGCACCAGTTTAATTTGGAGACTGGCTCTTCACTTCTATAACAGTGGCCCACAAACCTTGTCCGTCTCTTCTGAATCTTCTGGCTTATTTTGGGGAGATCACCATACGATTGGGTATTTGGTATGTGTTGTTTCCAGTTGACATTGAGTACTGCTCTCAGCATTCTGGTGTAGCAGCCATCGAGCTCTTTCTGTAACTTAACTTAGGAGTGATGGTCCAAGCTTCGCAACCATATAACAGAACTGACTCTAATGTAGAGGCAAATAGGCAAAGATTGAATTTCGGAACGAGAGTTGACTTCCATATTTTGGTCATTTTACTACATGCTCTCCATGCTGCTGCTTTGCTTTGTTTAATATTCTTCGCTGTACTCTCCATCCAGGCACCAAGATATTTAAAATGTTGTACCTCATCCAACTTGGTACCATCCTTTGTCTGTATAGATCCCTTCTGACTTTGGTTATATGACATGAAATTTGTCTCGCCAGCATTCATTTTCAGACCGACCTTTGCTACTGATGACTCAACTCTTTGCAGCATATCTTGTGCTTGCTGAAATGTCTCTGACAACAATGCAATGTCATCAGCGAAGTCAAAGTCTGTCACCACCTGGCCCTATCCGCCTACTTCTATGCATGTCAATATGGAAACCTAGCTCTTCTTCTCTTCCTTCTATGGCCATCCTCAAGGCAAAGTCCAGCACAATCACAAACAAATATGGGGCGAGTGTGTCTCCCTGTAGAACTCCAGCCAAGATTTCAAACTGTGCAGTCTCTCCATCGGGAGAGATCACCTTAGCCATGGTATTCTCATAATACATTCCACCGATGACTTTGACAACCTGCTTTGGTATTCCATAAGCTTGCAGGATTTTCAGCATTGTGCCACAGAATTGGGGGCACATGTGCGCAATTGCCATCTTTTTACTTTTGACCGTCCTAATTACATGATTCCCCTATCAATTGAACTGACAGTGCCAATCTCAACCGATAGACTAAATTATTGTGGGGGTTATTACCCCACTCTGGCTATGCCACTGATAAGAACCCAAAATGTAATTTCATATGATTTCTGAACAAGATTTGTAGAGGCGAATGTTTTGCTGAAACACACAACAATAACAACAAAATGTACTTACTTTTGTATTTTATATTTGGATACAGCAATTAGGTACTCAACCACCTGGGTATGAAGCCATGTCACTTGAAGACAGAAAACATCTACTCATGACAACATGTGGTGTCATCTCAGAGAAAACAAAGAAAATGTGTACCAAGTAAGTCTCGACTTGACCTTTAACACATAGGGCACCCTGGCTTGACACACAATTGTGTGGGCTGGGCAGAGCATGATGCTAAGGCCACAAAATAACCTGTTCTACGGGCACGACCGACCCTTCTTTTTGTTTTCTTTTTTACAGCACATTTGTAGACACATTTTGTGAACATTATTGGCCGTATTCTCGTACTAAACACGGTTTTAGCTTAAAATCGTGTTTAACTAAACGTGTGTCTAACTTAAACGTGAGTTTATCCTTTAAACGACGTGTTTAACAAAACACAATTTTAAACTCTGCAAATATCGTTCCCAGAGTGGTCCTGCATTGATTGTATACAGGTATTTAATTCATTGTGTCCCTAATGGGTTACAATAGATATCGACTGAATGCCTTAAATACACGGTACTTTTAAAGACTACACAATCCGCAATTCAGCTTGCACCGGACACGGTTGAGTGATCATTCAGGGCATACAGTTGGTGCCCTAGTTTAGTTAAACGCGCACTAAACTACACCCGTACCCATGTTTAAAGTTAGACACATTTCGGCGAGTTAGACGCGTGTTTAAGTAAAACAAATGTACGAGAATCGCGTTTAGTTAAACGCTGTGTCTAAAGTCAAAGTTAGCCGCGTGTTTAGCTGAAAACCGTGTTTAACTACGTACGAGAATACGGCCCTATGATTTTTAGGAAAAAATGTGAAATTGTTGAACTTTCTTGAACAGTTTTTATTTTTATTTTTGTGGAAATTTCAAAAATTACTGGAAATTCCCCCAAATAACAATAACAAAAAGCCAGACTGACCGACCCGTCCTGAGAGGTCCGTTTGCCCGTAGAACAGGGCTTGGGATTAATTCACATGTTGAGGGTTTTTTTTTTTTGTTTTTTTTCTTGTTTGTGTATACAATAAAAATGTTCATTTAAATATGATGAAAATTACCAATTTTGGAATGAATGAAAAATGAATGAAAAAAAAATTGCTGTTTATAGGACATTTATGATTTTAAGTTGAGTAAGTCTCTCTCCGTGTTTGAAGTTTTATATTCCATGATTGAAGATTGTAATGCCAATGCAATTTTCGAATTTCTCATAAAATGTGAAAATTGTTTCTGATTAAATAATTTTAAAAATGTCATATATAGATAAACAGTCGTAAATAGAGCAATTAATGGATTTTTGTAAAGGCCAGATTGAGATACATAACAGACCACAATTAATCACCATTTTTAGATTCTGATAATTCAACCAGATTTCATTCTCCTTGTAGGTCATTAAGATGTCCACAGCATACAGATGAGCAGAGAAGACATGTACGCAGATATTTACTTGGAATTGATCCAGAAGAAAAAGCAAGACTGAGACCTGATGGGTATGTTATTGATTGCATGGATATTTGATTATGTTTTTATTTTAGAAAATAATTGGAAGCACAGTCCAACTTTGGTTATCCGACCCTCTTTTATCCAGTTTTTTACAGCCTGATCACTTTATTTTGACACTCTGAAGCATTTCAAGGCCATCTTTTGATGCTGGTAGTGCTGTTTAATGCTTGAATAATATATACATTGTCACTGTAATTATCCCTCATTCAGCACCCTTCTATTGTCCCAATTTGAGCATTTCAGGATAGTCAATGCAGAATTACACATAATTCGCTTATCCAGATTTTTCACTTATCCAGCAATTGCTTGGTCCCATCCTGTCCGAATAACCGAGGTTGGACTGTAAATGTTGCATAAACTGAAGTGTTTAAACACAACAGGTGTACACCAGAAGTGGGTGCTAAGGACTAAATGTATCCAGGGGCCTGGTAACCCAGCTTCAGTAGCTAGTACAGAGCTACAAGGCTCCAATAGACAAACACATGGTAAATTATCCGGAAAACATGGATGACTGGCTTGGGCAATCTTAATATATGTGACCGAGCGGAAAGTCGCGGCGAAGATGTTGCTGAATTGAGGCAGCATAGCATATTATTGATTTGCCGTTTAAATTGTTGTTGGTATGGACCCATGGTCCCTTCTATTATATGGGAATTCTAAAATAGCAGTATGTATTGTTATGTTAAGAGTGTTACCAGCCATGCCAGGCTATTTATTTTATAATCCCGCTATAATAAAAGGGCTTGGTTCATACTAACAACAAACGGCAAAAATCAATAACATGCTATCCTAGCTCACAATTCAGCAACATCTTCGCCGCGACTTTCCGCTCATTTTGTGGTGCCAGGTCACATATGATATGGCCCACTATATCCGCTATTTGTCCAATGTTAACATGGATTTAAGAAATGTCTTCCACAGTAAATAGTACGTCTTACAAGTATAGCAGTGGCGTAGCTCAGGGGGGGGGGGGCAGTTGCCCCCCCCCCCCCCCTGACAGATTTGTTTGTGCCCCCGCCCCCCTTTGTGCCCCGCCCCACTCTCCGAATGTAGTGCATATATGCGTTATAATTATTTTAAAATTACCATTTTTCGCATGTTTTTTATAAATAAAGGAACATTTTATAGAAAAAATTGATTAAAACCCTGAGAATTGAGCATTATATTGACTGTGCGTTTTTTTGACCGCGATTTTTTTTTTTGACTTCACCCCCCCCCCCCCCCCCCCCACTTACGTGAAAATCACGAGGTGAATGACTGGGGAAAAATTTGAGGCAACCTTTTACGCAAATTTTAGAAATCTTGCCCCCCCCCCCTGAAAAAAATCCTAGCTACGCCACTGAAGTATAGTACTGTAAAACCCGCAAATATATTCATTTTTGTATGTAGGTCTGTGTAAGGAAGCTCAAAATCGTGAAAAATAAAAACAAGTAAAATTGTTCAAAATGTGCAAAGCGTGAAAAATTACACTTTTGCAATATGATTCAGTGATTTAAGTTATTTTTAGGATTTATTCTTGGGTCAAGATGTGTGGCTTGACTCCATCTACTTTTTCCCATCAACATTTTGATATTGGTATCTGAAATAGCCCATATTTTCTCATTAACCCTGCAAATTGAATGCCTATTTCTTGTTTGTGTAAATTTCTAAAGCATAAACGTAGTGAACCATCCCCTAGTGTGGTATATCACTCAAAAGGTTTGTGTACATTTCTATGGTAACATTTCAAGTGTTTGAGCTGAGACCGTCTTGATTGATGCACCTTCATGTGAAAAAACATAGGATCACCCAACCCACCTTTAATTCAAGTACCATTGTTTTAATCATTGTACAGGAGTGTAGTAGAAGGTGATGAAATCCATGTAGACATTGATGGTTATGAAGATGGTGATGGTCAGGCACTAAGAGATACCCTCAATAGACTACAATGGGACCCTGCAGCGGCAGGTGGTAATAGCTCAGCTAATCCATCACCAGCTGATTCAACATCTACAACAAGTAAGTCAATTTGTATACCATGTATGCCTAGTACAGTAAATCAAGGAGGCAAGCTTGCAAAGACATTGCTGAGCATATGATAGCTTGCCTGATTACAGCCAGAGATCATCATCCTCTGGCTGCAGAGCAGGCGACCACAAGTTTCTTCCATGCACGGCGGTCTTTAGCAAGAGTGACTATCTGTCGTTCTTGGATCATGCCTTCATTTCCCCTAGTAAGCGGTGTATGCGTCAAATAAAGGGGTAAAAAAAAGTAAGCCCCCCCCCCACCTAAAATTTGATCACATTTGTTTGCATAACTCTAGACATAATTAGACGTTTTGAGAGATTGAAACACTTATGAAAAGCAAAAACACTTAGCTACCCAAAGAAAGTTTCTCCATTTCAATATCATTATTACTTTTCCCAAAATAGTCACATTTCACAAAAAATAATGTTTTAAAAAAAAGTGGCACTTTTCAAGATTTTATACGAGTTTGTGTGCATAAATCCACACACAATTAAGCGTTTTGAAAGATTGAAACACTTATGAAAAGCAAAAACACTTGGCTACCCAAAGAAAGTTTCTCTATTTCAATATCATTATTACTTTTCCCAAAATAGTCACATTTCACAAAAATAATGTTTTTAAAAAAAGTGGCACTTTTCAAGATTCTATACGAGTTTGCGTGCATAAATCCACACACAATTAAGCGTTTTGAAAGATTGAAACATTTATGAAACGGGAAAACCCTTGGCTACCCACACAAAGTTTCCCCTTTTCAACACCATGTTTACTTTTCCCAAAACAGTCACATTTCCCCAAAATGATGTTTTCCTAAAAGTGGCACTTTTCAACGGACAATACAGGGAAGTTATTGACGTGAATTGGCTAGTCATGAATGAAATAAAATCATTTTATTTTTAATTTCAAATAAGGACCAGCTAAAGAAAGAAAAGACTTTCTTTTAATTGAAAATAAAGACAATTCAAATTCAAATTAATTTTGAACAGCACTGGAGACATTTTTGTAACTTTCTTGCATAAGATTTTGAAAAGTGCCAATTTGTCTGAAAACATCATTTTGGGGAAATGTGAATGTTTTGGAAGAAGTAAGTAAACATGCTATTGAAAAAAGAAAACTTGCAATGAGTAGCCAAGCGTTTTTTGTTTTGTTTTGATAAACGTTTCAATTTGTCAAAAGGTACATTTGTGTGTGGAGTTATGCAAACAAACACAATCAAATTTTAGGGGGGAGGGGGCTTACTTTTTGTTACCCCTTTATGATGTGCATGGACGACCAGGCCAGAGATAGGCATGGGAACCCAGCGCTACCAGTATGTGCTAGCATAGTATTTCATAGCATTCAGGGCCTTAAGGGTTAGCTATCTTTATCTTATGAAGTCTTTACTTCTATGTTTACCTGTCTGTCTGTGTGATTTCCTGATGGTGCACTTGATCAGGGGTTTGGGTGTTTGGATTGGTAGGAGATAAATAAAACAAACGCTTTTGGAATTTTTTATTGTGTTGCAAGTGATTGCAATTTAGGATCATATGACCTTAAAATGATATTATAGCCATGTTTAACCAACTAAAGCTGACTGTCGATTGGTCATAAAGATGGATACATCATTTGTTGCATAAACCAGAAACATTGTTAGAATTATATGTACCGTAAGTTTTATCATATTAATCTATGTACAGCGGCTTGAGGTGTTTGCGTAAGGCGCTATAAAGTATGGTTTTATAATTATTATTATTAATAGTTGTATTGGTAAAAATTAAAGTGAAATATTTTAGAATCAGTGTTTTAATTGGTTATTCAAATGAATATATGTGATGCGATCTGAGAAAACCCGTCGGATGTCGCAAAATGTGAACTAGGGATTATGGGTAAAATAGAAAGAAAAGAAAAGAAAAAAAAACCTTTTTTTTTTTTTTTAGATTTTTTTAAAGAAAATTAGTTTCCAGTACTTTGTGTCATCATCTTTCATGAAATTTCACCTTGACAAACTTACTTAAGTCACTTTTATTATTAACCTTATAATGTTATTATATTGAATTATGTATCTTTTTTGGCCTGTTTTCATGATTTCTTGTTTTGTAGCTTTTGGTGACATCACAATCATCATTCACTCATAACTTTTTTTGTAGTGATCGTAGAAAAATGATCGAAACAGTTCTGTAATCAGCACAGTTTTAGCTTTCTTAAGATATAAATATCTCCAATATGAAAAATGCCACCATGTGGATTGTGGCGGGTTTTCACAGATCGCATCACATATTTGGTTTGTTATTAGCCAATCAGAAACATTGTTAGATAGGCAAGTAGTGCTCAGTGGGTTAAATCAAGATATTATTCCATTAAGGGGGCTGTGGACTCTCAGGTACAGCCTCCGTAAAACTGCCGTAACTTCTTCAATATTCATTTAATCTTTATAAACTTACACAGTTTTTTGCAGAAAAGGGTTCAATGAATCCAACCATGATAATGAAATTGACCATTTTGGAAAAAAATTATAAAAAACACGTTTTTTGACCCATTTTAGGTTTGGAAAAGATAACTCAAAATATATTTTGTTAAATGTTATCATACTAGTTTTATGATAATCCTGATAACATTCCCCAGGAGCGTTTTTTTTGAATAATCAATTATTTTTTGAGTTATAGGGTTTCACACCACTAAATAACGTCTGGCCCTACCCCCTTCCGTAAACTCCCCTCTCAGAACGGCGCGGGCTCTAACATGATCTAAATTGTATTTAAAAAGACATATTTGAAGCAAGAGTTGAACGTAAGGGGTGGGGGGGGGGGGGCATAGGGTATATGGGGGGGGGGGATAGGGCATGGGGGGGGGGGTAAATTGATTAAGCTGTGTCTACTGAATAGGTCAACCTCACAGAATGTCCTTGTAATTTCAATACTTCCATGCAAAATGTTAATAGGTCAACCTCACAGAATGTCCTTGTAATTTCAATACTTCCATGCAAAATGTTTTACAACAAGTGATTAGCATAGTGCCGTATGCCTTTTTGACGAGGATCATGGTAACCAAAATCTACTTTTCTACTGACATAGCCAATATGGCGCACAATGTCTTTCACTGTTTTTTACCACTTTGAAGTCGTATATTTGATCAAAAATCATAACTACGCATTATGTAAAGTGCAAAAGATTAAGAAAATGAGGCAATAATAAAAAAAGTGTCTCCTTCAGGTTTCACACCACTAAATAACGTCTGGCCCTACCCCCTTTGAGGCAAAAGTCCAAAACCGGCCCGTTTCTATGCCGAAACGGGAGACCTATTGTAAATTACAGTTTAAAATTAGGGTATTTACTACAAGTTATGGCGAAAGTAATATAGTGTGAATTTTGACAGACACATCAGCGTTCTTCAGGTCCAAAAAAATTGATGCAATGATGATTTTTTAATATTTTAACAGAGACATTTGTGTTCAGGTCATTTCCGGTATCTGACGCAATAATCTTAATCAACAATTGCGCGTGACCAGGAAAACTCAACTCGTACTTTTTGAAAAGGCTCTAGCTCAAAATTATGCCGGTTACCCCCCATATATGAGTTGTTGAGTTAGTAGTCATGGCTTTCATCTTCAAGTTGAAACCAAATTTCAAGTTACCAGTTTCTTATAACGTCAAGAAATATCCATTTTAAAAGTGTGCATTTCACGTGTAACCCTATGGGAGATGTATTTAGTGGTGTGCAACCTATACAGAGGGTCAAGGCGCTTTGACCTTCACCCCTGCATTGCTGTCTAAACTGACTTGCCGGCAATGATAACTAGACTTCTAGTTAAAATTGGTTTTAACACATATTATTACGGCCCGTACACTTCGTTCTCTTAGTACACACATCTGTTTCATCATGAAAGATCCGTCCGTTTGGTTAAATAAGCTACAATCTGACTAATTAAAGTCATTATCTAGTTTTTTTATCTTTTTTTTTTTTTTTTTTTTTTTTTTTTAAAGAAGAAAACCGTATATTCCCTGCCCAAAAAAGTTAATTTGAAAAAATATTATGTTTGATTAATGATTTTCTTTTCGAGATATCGACGATTATGTAAATTTTTCTCCATAGAGCTGTGTATAAATGCTCATTTTCTCCACCCCACTGTCTTTTAATGCAAGACCCTGCGACATTAAGACTTCTCGGACACGTGCCATATACGTAAATGATTACTTTAAACGATTTAAAGTTTATCATGTTTATTTATCGAAATGGCTAAGATATGAGGGTCTAAATTTCGCTAATAGGAACAAAATTTGGAGAAAACCTTTTTTTCTTAAATATCAAAAATATAATTTTAAACGAATTACGCTCTAGTGAGAAGAAAAAAAGATTTGAATACAAGTTTTGCATACTTCCGTAAACTCCCCTCTCAGAACGGCGCGGGCTCTAACATGATCTAAATTGTATTTAAAAAGACATATTTGAAGCAAGAGTTGAACGTAAGGGGTGGGGGGGGGGGGGGCATAGGGTATATGGGGGGGGGGGGGGGGATAGGGCATGGGGGGGGGGTAAATTGATTAAGCTGTGTCTACTGAATAGGTCAACCTCACAGAATGTCCTTGTAATTTCAATACTTCCATGCAAAATGTTAATAGGTCAACCTCACAGAATGTCCTTGTAATTTCAATACTTCCATGCAAAATGTTTTACAACAAGTGATTAGCATAGTGCCGTATGCCTTTTTGACGAGGATCATGGTAACCAAAATCTACTTTTCTACTGACATAGCCAATATGGCGCACAATGTCTTTCACTGTTTTTTACCACTTTGAAGTCGTATATTTGATCAAAAATCATAACTACGCATTATGTAAAGTGCAAAAGATTAAGAAAATGAGGCAATAATAAAAAAAGTGTCTCCTTCAGGTTTCACACCACTAAATAACGTCTGGCCCTACCCCCTTTGAGGCAAAAGTCCAAAACCGGCCCGTTTCTATGCCGAAACGGGAGACCTATTGTAAATTACAGTTTAAAATTAGGGTATTTACTACAAGTTATGGCGAAAGTAATATAGTGTGAATTTTGACAGACACATCAGCGTTCTTCAGGTCCAAAAAAATTGATGCAATGATGATTTTTTAATATTTTAACAGAGACATTTGTGTTCAGGTCATTTCCGGTATCTGACGCAATAATCTTAATCAACAATTGCGCGTGACCAGGAAAACTCAACTCGTACTTTTTGAAAAGGCTCTAGCTCAAAATTATGCCGGTTACCCCCCATATATGAGTTGTTGAGTTAGTAGTCATGGCTTTCATCTTCAAGTTGAAACCAAATTTCAAGTTACCAGTTTCTTATAACGTCAAGAAATATCCATTTTAAAAGTGTGCATTTCACGTGTAACCCTATGGGAGATGTATTTAGTGGTGTGCAACCTATACAGAGGGTCAAGGCGCTTTGACCTTCACCCCTGCATTGCTGTCTAAACTGACTTGCCGGCAATGATAACTAGACTTCTAGTTAAAATTGGTTTTAACACATATTATTACGGCCCGTACACTTCGTTCTCTTAGTACACACATCTGTTTCATCATGAAAGATCCGTCCGTTTGGTTAAATAAGCTACAATCTGACTAATTAAAGTCATTATCTAGTTTTTTTATCTTTTTTTTTTTTTTTTTTTTTTTTTTTTAAAGAAGAAAACCGTATATTCCCTGCCCAAAAAAGTTAATTTGAAAAAATATTATGTTTGATTAATGATTTTCTTTTCGAGATATCGACGATTATGTAAATTTTTCTCCATAGAGCTGTGTATAAATGCTCATTTTCTCCACCCCACTGTCTTTTAATGCAAGACCCTGCGACATTAAGACTTCTCGGACACGTGCCATAGACGTAAATGATTACTTTAAACGATTTAAAGTTTATCATGTTTATTTATCGAAATGGCTAAGATATGAGGGTCTAAATTTCGCTAATAGGAACAAAATTTGGAGAAAACCTTTTTTTCTTAAATATCAAAAATATAATTTTAAACGAATTACGCTCTAGTGAGAAGAAAAAAAGATTTGAATACAAGTTTTGCATACTTCCGTAAACTCCCCTCTCAGAACGGCGCGGGCTCTAACATGATCTAAATTGTATTTAAAAAGACATATTTGAAGCAAGAGTTGAACGTAAGGGGGGGGGGGGGGGGGGCATATGGTATATGGGGGGGGGGATAGGGCATGGGGGGGGGGTAAATTGATTAAGCTGTGTCTACTGAATAGGTCAACCTCACAGAATGTCCTTGTAATTTCAATACTTCCATGCAAAATGTTTTACAACAAGTGATTAGCATAGTGCCGTATGCCTTTTTGACGAGGATCATGGTAACCAAAATCTACTTTTCTACTGACATAGCCAATATGGCGCACAATGTCTTTCACTGTTTTTTACCACTTTGAAGTCGTATATTTGATCAAAAATCATAACTACGCATTATGTAAAGTGCAAAAGATTAAGAAAATGAGGCAATAATAAAAAAAGTGTCTCCTTCAGGTTTCACACCACTAAATAACGTCTGGCCCTACCCCCTTTGAGGCAAAAGTCCAAAACCGGCCCGTTTCTATGCCGAAACGGGAGACCTATTGTAAATTACAGTTTAAAATTAGGGTATTTACTACAAGTTATGGCGAAAGTAATATAGTGTGAATTTTGACAGACACATCAGCGTTCTTCAGGTCCAAAAAAATTGATGCAATGATGATTTTTTAATATTTTAACAGAGACATTTGTGTTCAGGTCATTTCCGGTATCTGACGCAATAATCTTAATCAACAATTGCGCGTGACCAGGAAAACTCAACTCGTACTTTTTGAAAAGGCTCTAGCTCAAAATTATGCCGGTTACCCCCCATATATGAGTTGTTGAGTTAGTAGTCATGGCTTTCATCTTCAAGTTGAAACCAAATTTCAAGTTACCAGTTTCTTATAACGTCAAGAAATATCCATTTTAAAAGTGTGCATTTCACGTGTAACCCTATGGGAGATGTATTTAGTGGTGTGCAACCATAGACCAAAAAGTGCCAAAAAATGTGATTTTCATGATTTTGGCGGTAAAAAATCACGTTTTTTGGCACTTTTTGGTCTATAACTCAAAAAATAATTGATTATTCAATAAAAACAAAAAAACGCTCCTGGGGAATGTTATCAGGATTATCATAAAACTAGTATGACAAAATGTAACAACATATATTTTGAGTTATCTTTTCCAAACCTAAAATGGGTCAAAAAACGTGTTTTTTATAATTTTTTCCAAAATGGTCAATTTCATTATCATGGTTGGATTCATTAAACCCTTTACTGCAAAAAACTGTATACATTTATAAAGATTAAATGAATATTGAAGAAGTTACGGCAGTTTTACGGAGACTGTACTGAGAGTCCACACCCCCCTTAAACAAAGGAAATAAACAAACACATATTCTGTTCTTATACAGTCCTGAGCAATTGGTGTGGAATTTCAGATTTGAAAATATGAAATGGATTAGTTCTTAGTTCAAATAACTAACCAATCATGCGCTCATCATGATTGGTTTTAAAATAATGCAGGTATGAAGTGTAACAGTTTTCATGTGGCTGTATTTTTGTAACAAGTTTCTGTCGTCACAATTTTGTTCT
Organism: Ophiura sarsii; assembly: GCA_035610835.1. Taxonomy (NCBI): domain Eukaryota; kingdom Metazoa; phylum Echinodermata; class Ophiuroidea; order Amphilepidida; family Ophiuridae; genus Ophiura; species Ophiura sarsii. The sequence goes on from CM069451.1 coordinate 64,412,223, forward strand.
CAACAGATTCCAACGATGGAGGAAAGAGGAGGAAAAAGGGTTCCAAACTGACGCATCGTAAGAAAAGCAAGCAGAAACCGGGAGTGTTAACACTAGTCTCATCTACAACAGTATCTTCATCGCCGATTCCAACATATGAAATCTTAGACTGATGTTTAATTGAAAAGACTGAAATTAAATTCAGCAAACTGTCTCCTCCTTGGGTCAGAAGGGGGTCCTCTTAGCAAATGGAGGGTCCAAGGTGGTGCAAGAACGTGAAGACTCAGTCAGTACAGGCTCACTTCCCTGATGGTAAAATCCACTACTAGCAGTTAGGATCTCTGTCTGTGTTATATTATATTCAAATTATAATGATAGAATCCTTCAGAAATAAGCCATCGTAATGTAATGTTATCCAAGTAGACCTATATAATAGGCATCTACCATACAAATTCCAAGAGATTGTGTGTAGTTTTCATGAAGTTTGTGTATCAACTTTGAATTTGACATGTAACCCTGTGGTTGTGAATGATAGAAGGGCGTCATGTATCAGTAAATATAAATGTTTGTAGAAAGTCTATTGCTCTGTAATGGCGACACAAATTGTTGTGAAATTTGCCTTTTGTGTATAATTATTAGAATTTTATCTGGATTGGTGGTAATATGTAACTTCTGATCACCAACACAAGGTTGAAATACCTGGAATGTTCTGCTGTCCCTACAAACTTTATCAGCAGACAGACCTTACTAACAACACCTTTGCTAAAGTGTTTGTTGTAGTTCATTCATTGCCTACAAAATATGGCACAGTTGTAATGTTATAGTGTATGTGCAAGCTGAAAAGTGATCATTCAAGTATAGAATTTTGAGTTTGCAATTGCATTAAATGCATGCAAATGTCAGTACCTTGAAAACAGGTGCACTGATAAGTTTTTGAGGTGCACTGATACGTTTTTGAGGTGCACTGATAAGTTTTTGAGGTGCACTGATAAGTTTTTGAGGTGCACTGATAAGTTTTTGAGGTGCACTGATAAGTTTTCGAAGTGCAAATTTAAACTCTGTTATACACTGAGCAAAAAAAGAAACTTATAAAAAAAAGAAACTTATACAATTTTAACAGATCACCAAATAATATTCTGTGCATGAAATGTACCAAATTTGGATACAATATTACTGCAATGTATCACTTCAAATGGCAGTCAATAACCAATTGTTTGCTTCAATGACACAAGAGAAATGTGCACTGCCCCTATGGTGATCTGTTAAAATTTTATAAGTTTCTTTTTTGGCTCAGTGTAGTTAGTCAGTTCAAAATTGGCGAGACATATGCCATTTTACCTCTCCATGCGCAAAATTAATCCACACGTTTGAGCACGATATTGCCATATGTATGCGTCGAGCAAGGTGTACCCTGTTGCGGAATGTGAGCCTTATGCGTGCCAACGTTCGCCTGTAGCTGCTGTAAGGAAGCTCGCCAATTTGGAAGTGACTGAAGTATAGCAGAATTTTGTGTTTAAAGATAGTATTACAGCCTGAGCAGCTTCAGTTACTGATTGAAGAAAGAACATTATAATGCATTACACTCATTTATGGCCATATAACGAGGCTGACTAAAATTGGAGGTGGCAATGTGCTCGACTATTTTGGTAGGAATGTGCTACAAATATTAGAATGGTCCCTACAATTTACAATTTCTAGAGGAAAAGATGGAACCATTATTTCCTTCTTTTTCTCCCCACTATCTGTGCCAAATATTTGGGAAATATGCAAAATTTTAGAAATCAGACCCGTTGATAAAAAAGGAATTGAAAAGAGGGTTATTCATGTGCCAGATTGGTGAGAAAAGCACCTTACTTGGTGTTTGTATCATCATATCTACAGAGTTCTACCCATCTCTAGGTATAAAATATAGTCCCCAAACAAAGTAACTTACCAGGTAATAAAATATGCTTGTAACTCCAAAACCATAGCTCCTACATAAAATATTAAATTATAAATTTGTAAAGAAATGTCTTCTCTTTAATTTGAGATATTACATGGGAAGATTGGCTGAATATTAACACAGCTGAGTGTCCAAAACCAAAACAAAGTCTGTTTTTCTTTTTAGCATTTGGTTCTTCTTCACGCAGCCTCGGTTTAGCAATAGGCAGACTATTGATTAACTAGTAGTAACAACTCACCACGTTTTGAGAACTGTATATCAAGAGATTGCTTTGTATACACCATTGGGTATACAATTCTAAAGATATTTAACAGTAATTTTTTCATTTTCATGATATTGTGTAGTGTATAAACACAAGGCCCACTCACACTTATACCCAGAGGTACTTTATTATGCCAGTCATTTCAAAATCTATATCTATTCCCTATACATTGGGTATATGGTAATCAATTTTTGGAAAATCTCTTTACCACAAAAATTGAAAATATCTTTAATGTTCATTTGTCATCAAGAGGTCATGTAATTAAATGGTCACACATACTTAGAATTCCAGTATAGGCCTATGTTATTTTGTGAAGCCAGTAAGACATTGGTTTGATATCAAAGTCTGTTTGGGAACCAACATTTATCCCCAGTTCATTATTTAGTGAGCAGGAAATGTTCATATTCATGATCAATTGGACTCAACAACACGGTATATGTTGTTTTTATTGGGTTGCAATTTGAAACATAAATATTGCTGCTTGATTAAGTGTGTGGAGATTTTGACAATTGTGTACAGCCGCAGCTAAAGGGTGCAGTTGTCTCTCAAAGAAAAAGTTGAGATCTTAATACCAACAAAAGGAGCTTTTAGAATATTTCACAATGACACCTTTGTGGTTAAGATTGGAAACTGCTTCTGAATTTATGAAGATAAATTACTGTAAAACTCTTTAATTTCTGTTTTTCCATGCCCAATTCCATTAATATCTCAAAATGCATTTTTCCAACAACTGCACCAGTCCTGTGACAGTACACATTAATTGTATTGAACATAAAGGGTACTGTTCCCTCAGGAGTATTTGGACTACATAGGTCCAAGCTTTGAATGAAAATCCCTACAGAACGTCTCATGTATCTATTGTATGAACCATATCCCTAATACATCATAGCAGTAAAATAAAGAATTTATTGAATCAAACACTTGATTTGTCATTTTCAGTTATATTTTATTGACTACATGTAGTGGTACTATTTACCAAACAGGCACGAATTGAGAGGATTTTGAATATGTATGCACCAAAGAAATAAAATAGGAAGGGTTCATAAACTCTTAAGATTCATGTGTGGGTTTAATTCAACAGAGAATATATTTGAATTTGTGACAAAATTTTGTAACCGTAACATCCTGGTCATAAAAAGTAACAAAAGGAAATCAATTGACATTTTTATACATCGCTGGTTTGATCAATATATTGCTTCAAAATTCAAACATATGGGCCCGTATTCTCGTACGTAGTTAAACATGCGTCTCACTTTGACTTTAGACACATCGTTTAACTAGACGTAATTCTCGAAACTAACTCAAATATGCGTCCAACTCACTAAAAAGTATTTAACTTTAAACATGGGTATGGGGGTAGTTTAAAGCGCGTTTAACTAAACTCATACACCAACTGTATGCCTTGAATAATCACTCAACCGTGCCTGTTGCAAGCGGACTTTCAGATCGTGTAGTATTAAAAATACACGTGCTTTAGAGGTATTCGGTTGATATTATTGTAATCCAACAACAAAAATAAATACCTGTATTTAGTAACAGTAACGCAAGACCACTCTGGAGACGAGATTTGCAGAGTTTAAAACATTGTTTTGTTAAACATGTTGTTTAAAAGATAAACTCGCGTTTTAGTTAGATACGCGTTTAGTTAGACACGGTTTTAAGCTAAAACTGTGTTTAGTACGAGAATACAGCTCATGGTGTTCCAAACAATGTGGTAAATGTGACTGGCCTTATATCAAAATGGAAAATGTCTTAAAAGTTTAAAAGATTCAGGGCACTTTTTATGATTCGAAAACAAAATGGTTTATATATATATATATATATATATAAATATAAAGTGGTAACTATGGCTGGCAATATTTCAAAACAGCCAAATACCACTACAATCAAAACAGATAATTGTTGATAATTTCAAACCATTCCCTTTGTGTACTATGCGGCTTCTGCGTCACTGTAACAGCGTTGTGCGTATTGTTATGGAATGCAATGCATCGCAAGACCCTGTTCAACCTTTGGATCAACACGAGTGCTCAGATTACGACGCGAGTGCTCAGATTATGACGCTCGACGGATCGACAATTATTGTTTTGATTATAGTTCCCAGTTTTGTTGGGAGTTGTTCACATGTACTTGTGCTACCTAAAAATACTTACAAACCTACATACTTTTTTCTACTCTTTAAAGTCACTCCATTTCTGCAATATATGCCTATGGGACATGTAGCATTCTTATGGAAAGCAGGAACTGCTATCAAACCCATCTTGTTACATAGGCTCTTCTACACCTTGACAAAAGGTCAATGCAGATTACAGAGGTCAAAGTTTTGAAGACAAAGGTGTCCAAGAAAACCAGACTGATTCGCCAATTATGTACATAGTACTTAATAATATAAAAATTGTTCCCATCACAATGTCTGTCACAGAGACTATCTTGATGGATAGTCATAGCTTTGTTGTCTGATACAGAGACTAACAAAATAGATACGGATAGCCTTGTCATCAGATACAGAGACTATCATAATAGACAGTTGTATATGTGGACAGGCTTGACGTCTGATACAGAGTCTATCATACTGGACAGTTCTTCAGATACAGAGATAATCTTAATGGAAAGTCACATAATGAAGAGCTTTGTAGTCCGATACATGGAAAGCCTTATCAGATAAAGTCTTTGACATGGACAGTTTTGTCGTCTGATACATAGACTATCATAATGGGCAATCATATACATGGATGGCTTTGTCGTCTGATACTGAGACTATCTTGGATCCGTTGCCGTTGTATTTTGCCTGCCAAACCTGCAATGGAACGATTGGAGGAAATAAATTGATAGTCATAAATTAAAATCCAAAGATTACAGCAAGCAATTATGACAATATGTGTGGTGGTATGGGAAAACCCGTCGGAAGTCGCTAGTGTTAATATTGAGATATCTGGCTCATTCCAAAATATTCCTAACAAATGAGTTCCAAGTCAATTTTCCAACTTTGGTCCCAAGATAGAGATTATACCTTGAACTATAGTCTCCAGGAGTTTTTTATGCAAAATTCCAGATGTTAAGTTCATTTTAGTACTTTTCTGAACCTTGTTTATCATAATGTATGTGTAAAATGCTATGTTTACGTAAAATGACATTGTTACCATGGTAACCACTTATGAATTCCGACAATGCATTGTAAAGATTTTGAAAGTGAAGAACTTACAATTGTTAATAATATCGCAAAAAACTAGGTTCATATCAAAAGTCCTTTTCATATGACAAGCTATTCCTTGTGATATAACAATGTAGTTTTATTATTATTAGAGCATTTAAAAGATTTTGTGTACACCTTTGAATAGTCAGTTTCAATTTTTAGTGTTGCGTTTAAACTTGCCGACTTTAAAATACTATAACTGTAGTTCTAGATGGAATTTCTGAAAGATTTAAACAGTTCTATACTCAGTAGAGTATGAAGCTCTCTGCCAAAGAAAAAAACTAAGTTGCTTGAAAATGACCATGTGAAGGGTTTTCCCATGCCACCACACATATGCTAAAACTGGGGAAATTGATATCAAAACAATATCAGCAAATTACAATACCTAAATGCTTTGTTCAGAACCTACCACAAATTTGTACTTCTCAAATTTTGGGTAGTGAGGGATTCCTCCATGTATAGCTACCATGTTTGGCTCATTTTGTTGAGGAAAAATTGTATCAGATCATTTTGTAGGGCATAATTCTGTTATACCCTACACACCAACATCGGTAGTATGCGTCGTTCTTAAAAATCATGCACTATGAAAATTAAATACCTCAAAATGTAGTTTAACTCTTTATTTTCATGAATTTGAGTCTTTGGTTAGATAGAAGAAATATCAAAGATCAGAAATAAGACTTTTTTATGAATTTGATATATTCTGACCTTGTCCCACATATTTACTCTTAAATCAAAATAGCATTGTGCCTCATTTACTCATGTTGGGTCACATATGAAACTATTTTAACTTGATGTTATGAGGTATTGTCCCTGAAATTTGGATGATTAGTTACTATGTATACACAGTTTACTTCCATTGGAAGCACATGCATACCACATGGGTTTCATACTGACAGCCCATGGTTTCATTTCACATGGTATCATAGACCTTACATTTCCCAGCCCTTCCTTACCTGGTCATAGTGGTCATAAAATGTTGCTATGTATTGCCTGGCTGTAGCATCCCAAACCTTCACAGTTTTGTCGGAAGAACTGAAATTCAAATAAAAAATTGCAAATAATTTCTTACTCAAGACTACATTTACACCAACATGTACATTTCTTGCAACTTGGTGAAAGCAATTTTCAAATTATGCTAATTAATACTAGGATTACTTGGCACCTTTTATAATAAGTTCAATAATATCTTGATCCGAATGTCACACTCGCATTCATCCAAATATTTAACGCACAGTGCACAGTGTTATGATATGCACTTAATCCACAACATCAGAAGCCCTTGCACTACACGGCTGTTGTAGTTATGCACCAGTTGCATAGGACGCATGAGAATCATTCCAAATAACCAAGACATTATTGAATTGATTATACAAACAATCTTCTCAAAATGAACACACATGTGGGAACTTACTGACATAACAATATTTTGAGAACAATAATTGCCTTTAAAATTCCAGACTGTTATAAAGCAATATTATGTGATCTTTTTCAAATTTTTACACATATTTTCTCACTCTCATATGAAGTTTGACTATCAGGAAAGAATTTGCCGGACTCATTAGTCTACTTTGAATGCACTTTCCGTAAGAAAACCATCACAGAACTTTACTAAATCATAATGGAATTCTGCTTCCAATTTAAGGAATTTTCAATATATTTGTTTCGATTTTCATCATAAAGCATTCTGTAGGGGTATGTTCACTTGTGTACAGTTGCAGTCGTAACAGTAAACACTGTAAACGACGTAAACACAGTGTCAACCAATGGAATTCTTTTTACGAACGAAAAAATCACTCGGAAAATAAACTGTCGTTGTACCAGGAAAACTTATTTCATTATTATGTTTTGATGAGTGAAAGTGTTATCAATATTGAATCCAAAACATAATAAATGATTACATTTGATCCTTTTCACCCAATATTGATTGTCTCGCTATGAGTTTTAAAATATTGCGCTCGACTGAGTCTCACCCAATATTTTAAAACTCATAGCTTTTTGAAGTAATTAGGAAACACATTGCTCTATAACTTATAATATAGCTTTATTTAATGGTTACATATGTAATTTGACAAAGAATGCATTTCTAGGGGAAAATCACAGATAGCGGGATCAGGCGCATCCAAAAAAATCACGTAATTAGGGTAGTTGTTCAAGTCGGAGCATGTCACATACGTAACGTGAATAGGGAATCAAAATCATACAAAATTAAGAAAAAGGGTATACTTTTCTTGCAAGTATTTAGGGTAATTATTTATTCCGTTCAGAATAAATAGTCGTGACATACGGGCAGAACATATATCTCAATTTCTATCCATCGCATAGGGGATGCAAAATAATCTCCATACTTGTTTAGGGGTGCTTTTAGCAATTACTTATTTAGGGTGCTTTTTGAAAGTCCTTGGACGCGTCTGACACCCTCTTAATGACCACTGAGCACCCCGGGAAGCATACACCTGCTTCATAATAAATAAGGCCTGTTTCCAGGTGTTCATTGATACAATTACTAAATTGCTACTTCTTGCTTATTTTGCATAAATAGATGGGCATGTATGCATGTTCCAGGATATGAAAGGAGACTTTATCTACTTATAGGCTATTGAGGGGAGAAGAATCTAAACTTGTTCACTGAATTGTCTTAGGGACATGCATGGGCTTTAGATACTCAAGTAAAATCTTCAAATCACAGTACCCATCAAAATGACTAATCAAGGTCATTCATCTCTATCCGAAGGCACTATAGTTTATTTGTCTATCATGAAACAGTGACGTAACTGCATCATTTACTAATTGCAGTACATAAACGGCGGGCCTTCTTGAGGTGCTGGTGTATACACACATGCGTAGAAATACATATATATATGTGCTTAAATGCTGTGCCTGTAAAGTTACGTCACTGTCTAGAGGAAGAGAAATTGAGTATATAAACAATAAGAGAGGATACCAGCGAAACCTACCTTGAAACAAAATGTGTGTTATCCGGGCAGAAATGAACACTGAGTACCCATGAACCGTGACCAGACAGGGTTCCAGCTAAGTTAGCATGTTGTCTGTTAAGAACAAAGTAACAGAATATGTTTCAATACAGGGCAGAAGAAAGGTTTCATCCCTAGTATACAACACACAAAAAACTATTTCAACAAGAAAACTCATGATCACAGACATAAATATGCGGCAAAAACCCATTTACATTCTTGAGCTCATTTATATATCTTGTTGAAAATCTTATAAACTTCAGCTGTCACTTTTGGTCTAACATGTAAAATGTAAAGAAAAAGTAATATTTCACTTAAATCACAAGATTATCAATTTAAAATGTGGAAATCAATTTCATAGCTTACACATCATAGACTTTAATGTGACCATCGTCTGATCCTGTCGCTAACAGTTGGGAGTCTGGTGAAAAACACAATGATCTTATAGGCATAGCATGACCTGAGGAAAAAAAGAAAGGTTGAAAATTGTAAATTTCTGATTTAACTCTCTGTGGATAATTTATAAACATAACATAATATAAATTTAAATCTGAGAAACAATCATATTTCAACTGGATCTGGAGGGATACATCCCATGAATTAAAGTAAAATAGCATTGAAAGTGATGAAAAACAGCAGTTGTCAAGCTTTCGAAACTTCAAGTGGTTTTGAAGGGTAACATTTTGGAAGCTATAGCTCAGTCAGTTCTAAATTGGTGAACCTGCTTACAGCAGCGAATAAATTCAGAAGACTGTGCACGCAAAACACTTGTGTGACACTTGCGTATGCTAAAATAGCGCATGTATGCTTGGAAATTTGTGCCCCGTTTCCCATCACTTTCAACACTATAACAGTGAGACCTCATACAACACAAAGTCACTGGGGTCTTCGATTAATTTGTGTTATCAGAATTTTGTGTCCATGTATGTCTTTATCCACAGCCTTGCGAGTCACTTTGTGTTATCAGGAATTCTGTGTTAACGATTTTCCACTGTATATAAACACAATATATTATTGATATGTGTCTCCCATTATTATATAGTAACAGAGAAAGCAGTTGCCATTTCGGCCTGATATGCAATTGCAAAGATTTCTATCATTAATTTTCAATTGGCAGTATTTAGGAAGTCTTTAAGGGGATGTCATGATAGTGCTCACCAAAACTAACCTTCATTCATCTAACTCTTGTGTATTGACGTCAGAACATATCCTAATATTTATTTACACCTTATTATCATGCGCATTATTGTAACACACTGTCAAAAGCCACCCGCCTGTAATTGCTGCGTCAATTACAATAACAGTCTCTGACGTCACTGCACAGAGTTAGATAATCAAAGTAAACCCTGTTGGACACCTTGATAAACATTTGGAATGTGTGGCTCAGATACTGATGAACTAACAGGTATCTTCAAACTGCTTCTATAAGCATAGGTTATCTCCAGATAATTATCTCTTATTATTGTTTTATCAAAAAGTTGGAAGAAAACACAGTTCTACATTTATCTTGAACAAGCAGTAAGTTCATGACATGTGACCATAACAACACAGAGGTGTATATTGGCTCCATTGTTCTTTACCTTCTAACGTATGTAGCAGTTTACCCGTCTGAATATCAAATATGTTGACTATACCGTCCATAGCACCACTAGCGATGTATCGACCATCAGGACTCTGCAGATTAAAAGAAATACAACCATAACTTATTAATCTTCTGTGAGGAAACGCTTACTAACCAATCACCAGTGTTTGAGTGGGGTATTATAGTGCAATGAACAGGTACGAGGTAAACAGGTAATGTAAAGGCGCTTTATAAATGCTCATTTGTATTGTATTGTATTGTACGAGCCTTGAGATTACAGTATTAATAAAAGGTTAGAAAATAAAAGATCTCTCGTGCAGCCCTAAAGGGGGAAACCTATTGAGATACCTGAACATAATATTGCATCCTATTTTAGGTTAACTGTTCTAAGTATGATGTAACCTTTGGGTTAGTTGTAACTCAATTTTTTAAATAACACTTGCTCATATTGTGTAGAAGACAGATAAAAAGATATTCAAAAGTTTGATAATATCTGAGATTTTGTCCTTTTTTAACAGAATGTCAATTAACATGACATTATTGTTGGTCCAAAGTATGTGATGCAAAGTCTATATTACATTAACCCTACAGCAATGAAACAGGACAAGATGAGCTAAAGTCTATTTCTCTTCCACCAGACAGTGATATCACTGCGTCATTCACTAATTGCTGTGTAAAAACGGTTGCACCCTCCCAAGGGCTGGCGAATATAAACAAAACACACATAGAAAGATGGAGGATACATACATGCGTATAAATGCTGTACTTATTTCACTGTCCAGAGGAAGGTAAATAGACTATAGTATATTACAATAGTCTGTGTCAAAGTAGTATGGACATAATTCAAGCTATTTCAGGCGAGCATGTTTTGTTGCTGTTCGCAAAGCTGCGTTGAGATCATAAATGTGCGAACAAATATGCATTCATACGTGTCACGATTGACCAATCGGGACCCGAGGTCATTTTTAAAATCGCCCGGTACGCACTTGCGAGTTTGTGTAAAACTTAATGTTTTACATATTGGCGATGATGTTAATTGCTTATTTTGTCCAATGTTGCTAGACAATTTGCATCGATTTATAGATGGAAAAGGACCCTACCCAAATATTACACTTAATATTTAAACTTCTGACTACCACCCGCTGGAAGGTGCCTATACAGCATCCTCCAGAGGGCTCCCCATCTCTACCCAGAATGCCAAGCATACTTCCTCTTTCGAACCCATATCTCGCCATAACGAGAATGCACCCTCGCTGTGGGGTGGGCTGGGCCCGGGAAGCAACATTGGACAAAATAAGCAATTAACATCATCGCCAATATGTAAAACATTAAGTTTTACACATATTGGCTCAGATGATGCTTATTTTGGAATCCAATGTTGCTAGACAATTTGCATCATTGGATTCCATCCAGACTGGCACCGAGTACAGGCGGAGGAGCGAGGGTAAATCTCCAATAAACAACAATACCGGAGGTCAGAAGCTTAAATACACGGCTTACCCAAAAGCCGTCTTGACAAAAAAAAGAAAACCAGAGACCCAGAGACCCAGAGGCCCAGAGACTTAAGAGGGCGAGAAGCCCTCCTTGCACATACCTATCAGATATGTCTTGCTTATGCTGTAAGAACCGCTCTGGCAAACTTGGATGCGTCTGCCGGCGGAAGGTCTCGCAGGTAAGTAGAAGAGAATGTTGTGCCCGTCTTCCAAGCGACGGCCTTAACAATCTCCCCGGCTGTCACGCCCTTTGAAAAAGCAGTGGAGCTCGCGACGGCACGAGTGCTATGTGCCGTCGCTCGCCCCTTGACAACGGCCCCTGACCCATGAATGACCTCGCATATCCAGCGTGCAATGGTACGTTTGCAGGCAGCATGATATGGCTTCCGGCTGGTAACGAACAGCTGTTCCGTGTCTCCCCTCAGGAGTTTGGTCCTCCTAAGGTAATACCTCAGCGCCCTGACCGGACACCAGAGTCGATCCTCGCTGACAGAAGAGCCAACCGTAATGTCAGGTAGAAAGATAGGAGAAGCTACGAAAGAAGATCTCTCGTTCTTAGCGAGGAACGAAGGCCTAAAATACAGGGTTGCTCCCGCTCTAGAAAGCGTAAGATGGCCGCCTACCGCCAGGGCATGAATCTCCGAGCGGCGCCGCCCGGAAGCGAGCGCCACCAGGATCACCACCTTATGAGTAAGGTCCTCCAGCGAGGCTGACGATAGGGGCTCAAAAGGAGGACCCTTCAGATAGTTAAGTAACGTATTAAGGTCCCAAGCCGGAACAAGCTTACGAGGAGGGGGACGCACGTTAAACATGCCATTCAAGAGCTGACGGATGGCGTCTGACTCGGCTAATGAGGAACCATCCGGGAAACCTAAGTGTACAGCTTGAATGGCGGACTTGTAATTCCTAATCGTGCCAGACTGAAGTCCAGACTGGAAACGCTCTGTGAGGAAATCCGCGATCATGCTCACAGGGGCACGCAGTGGATCACAACCTTTCTTGTTGCACCACGCAAAGAATACTCCAAGGCGAGTTGAGTAACTGCGGTTGGTTGATGGCCTGCGACCGGAGGCCGCCAGTCCGGCAGCGTCTCGTGAAAAACCGATCTCACGGTAACGTCGCCGGACAATGGCCATGCAGTCAACCGCAGGAACTCTGAACCCGGAAAGGGGTTGCCCCTGTGACATAGTACTAGGTCTTGACTGACTGGAAGGAACCTCGGTGGACCCATCAGAAGGTCCACCAGAGGACGGAACCACAGCTGGCTGGGCCAGAAGGGAGCCACCAGGATCACTTGACACTTCGTCCTCTCGATCTTCTGGATCACTCTGTGAATTTGAGACAGAGGAGGGAAGGCATAAGCTATGAGCCCTTCCCAGGAGATCGAGAAGGCGTCGGTCGCGTGAGCCTGGGGCTCCCTGTACCGCGAGCAGTACTTCTGGGTCTTCCTGTTGTCTGAGGTGGCGAACAGATCTATGACAGGATGGGCAATCACCCTGAAGATCTGTTGCGCCACCTCGTGATTGAGAGAACTCCGGGAGGGGTTCCTGACCGCCCGATCTCTGGACAGGTTGTCTGCCAGGACATTCGCCACACCCGCGATATGGCAGACAACCAGTGAGATCTGGCGGTCGAAACACCACTCCAGCAACACTAGTGTGTGTTTGCAGAGTAGTCGTGAGTGGGTACCCCCTTGCTTGTTGAGGTACGCCACCACAGTAGAGTTGTCCGTTTGGACTCGTACTCGACACCCCGTCAACCGCTGAGCAAAGGCCTGGAGCGTCTTGTGGACTGCCCACAGCTCTAGCAGGTTGACGTGGGCCTCGGCCTCCGTCGGAGACCATTGACCTTGAGCTTGTGCCCCCTCGTAGTGTCCCCCCCACCCCCAATGTGATGCATCGGTTGTCACCGTGCACGAAGGAGGAGGGAGGGGAAACACCACCCCCACTGACACATTGTGTACCGACATCCACCACCCCAGTTCCACCTGTATTCCGGGTGTCACCGGAACTATGTGGTCCAGAGTGTGGACTGAAGGCTTGTAGTGGGATAGAAGGTGCAGCTGCGTTGGTCTCATGTGAAACCTGCAGTTGGGAACTAGGTCTACCAGGCTGGCCATCAAACCCAGCGCTCTCAGCCAACAGCGTGCTGGAGCGTTGTTCTGGGCCCGGAGCTGAGATATGCACGTGACGAGGGACGTCACTCGCTCCGGTGAGGGCCGAGCCCGGCCTTGAACCAAGTCCAACTGAGCTCCCAGATACGTAGGTGTCTGGGTCGGGATCAAGCATGACTTCTTGAGATTCACGAGAAACCCCAAGTTGGTAACAGTGGACACCACTAGATTGGTATGGAGTATAGCTTCCTCGTACGACCGGCTGTAGATCAGCCAATCGTCCAAGTACTGGCATATGTTGACGCCTAGTCGTCTCAAATGCTCCCCCACCGCTGTGACCACCCGTGTAAAGACTCTGGGGGCGGTCGACAGCCCGAAAGGGAGGCATCTGAAAGCGAACGCCCGGTGCTCTATCTGGAAGCGCAACCACTGCTGATCCCCCTTGTAAATGGGAATATGCAGATATGCGTCCTTCAGATCGAGCACCGTGGTCCAAGTACCCTTGATTGGACACTGTAAGACCTGTCTGAGCGTCTGCATCCGAAAATGCTTTGGCTTCATGTATGCGTTCAAAGGCTTGAGGTTGAGGATCGGCCGCCATTCTCCGGACTTCTTCGTGGTGAGAAAAAACGAAGCCCAGAACCCCCCCGGTAGATCGGGGGGATGGGGAAAATGGCGTCCTTTCGCAACAACTCTGCTACTTCGTTGAGAAGGACGTCTCTCTTCGCCCCTTCTCTCGGCACTCGCGTCACCCGTTTTACCGGGCGTCGCGGAGGCCTTGAAGTAAACTCCAATCGGTATCCTTCCTGAATTATACCTGTGACCCATTTGCTTGACGTGACTGCCCGCCAGTTGCTGGCGAACTGGCTCAGTCGGCCGCCCACGGGTGGGTATACCACCGGTGGAACGGTCCGCGCCTGGGCTGGCGACGGACCTGCGGCCGCTGGCACGTCAAACCCCCTTCTTTGGCCCACGGCCTTTACGACCCTTGGGCTTGGGGCCGCCTTTGCTGGCCTTCCCTCCGGGTTGGCTCGGCTTGGGCGGGGGCTTAGTGTCACGCTTCTTCTTCTTCTGTTTCTTGGCCTTAGGAGGCGGCTTGGGTGTGTCGGACCTAGCTCTCTTGCGCTTCGGTCTCTTCACCTTTGCCTTGGTCTTGGCGAACCCGGCTTGCAGAGTCTTGCTCTGCTCCACCTGGGTCGCGACCCTCTCCACGACTGCCTCGAGCTCACCCCCAAACAAGGTGGGAGCTGTCATAGGCACTTCATTCAGACCAGCCAACAGAGGTTCTGGGAACGATCCCGCTAGAAACAGTCCAGCGTTAGAACGCCTAAGGGCAGTGAACCGCGCCGACAGCCGCATGGATTCCTCCAAAGAGGTGGCCGCCAGCGCTGCACTAAAATGGATGGCTCGTTTGATAACCTCCATGTCTGTGCTAGCGTTAGCATGGTTCATAGCCATCAGCTGAAAAGCACCAAGTCTCGACAGCAATCTTGCATGCATGTCCAAGTCTTGCATGTGATCTTCCCAGTACGGAGAGAACGCCCTCGACGCCCGAGAATTCGGGAGGAGTTTGGCCACGTTCTCATCCATGGGAGGGACTCTAAAGATGGCCTCAAAGTCCTCCTCAGCTACCTTGAGTAGACTTGAGACTCTATGTCCCGGGGCTGCCGTCCAAGGCAAGTGGCTAGTTCCCGCACCAGTCGGAACCCACCTCTCACGGATAAGGCCCGGAAGTTTCCAACCGTCCTGCACGGGTTGGTGACGACCCAGTCCCCCCAGAGAAAGCACTCCAGGGTCAACCGGTTCAACCACCAGCCTGGTCAAGCCCAGCGTCTCCGCTAGCTCGTCCGTGGCTCGGCCGACCTGCTCTACTGACAAGTCGCCTATACCCGCCCGTGAGCTGATTGGAACAGCGCCCTCGGATGACTCCGACCCCGATGAGGACTCAACGGCATCGTCTGACGATGCATCGCCCAAATCAGAATCTTCCTCCTCCAGCTCGTGTGACGTACCGGCCTGCGGCTCGACACTGTCAACCCCATCGGGGCAAGACAACGCGGAAGGAGGGCGAGACACCGTGTGTGGAGCTCCTGACGAGCCTTGCGGCCAGCCAAGGTAAGCCTGACCTGGCCCCATGCCGTGCATAGGATGTGGACTTGGGCCCTGCCAGTACGGTGTGTACGCGGGCGACCAAGGCGGCCAAGCTCCCTGAGGCATCCCATAGGGGTAGCTACCGCTACCTGGGGGGCCTTGGGACATGCCTGCCCACTGCTGATTAGGAGCCTGTGCAAACATTTGCCCAGGCCACCCGCTCGGTTGTGGAAGCATGTTCTGAGACGGCAACGTAGCCTGATAATGAGCCTGTCCAGGGACGTTCAAGAACGCCGCGTGGTTGGGTAACGGCGCAGCCTGCCCTATAGGCTGCTGCACATTACCGCCAAACACAGGTATCGCCCCGCTCGCCGAGCCGTACGGCCCGGCGCTAGCTACCGACCCCCCCCCTGTTACGGGAGAAGGATGTCCGCCATCGCCTGCGGTACAGGTTCGTACCGCTGCGGTGGCATGACCTACCCCCCCCAACGACACCCAAGGATGCCGCTGAAGAAGCAGTGTAGCTAACCCGCCCAGCTGCGCCCGAAGGCACTGCCATGGCGTGAGCGGATCTCCCCCCTTGCGAGGGTGGATCCTGTGTCACACAGGCCGACATAATCGGCAACTCCTGCGTGCTAGCTAGTGCAATACTAGCCGGCGAGCTGACCAACGAAGCGTTGGCCAACAGCGCAAGACCGTCACCCTCAGCCTCTGGCACCAGCGTCAAATGCCTGGTACCATCAGAATGGGTGGTGCCAGTCCCGCCTGGCGACAAGCTTGCGCTCGTCACCGTGGCAGGACCGACTGGTACGTGTCCAGGTTTCCCCGGTCTCGTACCGCCCAGGTGGAGCAGTCTTCCAGTACAGCTGGAACCGTCACCCGAGCCTTCAGCCACCTTACTGGCTGGGGCCGGAGCCCCGCTAGCACCCATGTGTACGGAGTCGCCACCACCACGTGGTGTTGAGTCCATACGGGTACCCTTCCCTACCACACCACTCACCTTATCGGACGATTGCTGAACACCTAGTCCTGTCACAGTCTGCATGTGTATCAGCGCCGCTCGTCCCGCCTCAATCGACTCCCAGTGCTGCGTCTGAAAACCGCTGCACATCTGGCATGGATTGGACTTACTGCACTGCCGGTGACGGAAGCACCAGGGATGTGGATCCCATGCCATGTTCTGCACGCCACATGACGCCATAGAACACTGGCGGCGCTTACTCATGATTACTGCGAGACTTACAGGCCCGAGCAGTACAACAAGATATGGTAGAACACACGGTCCTATATAAAAATCACACAGACACAGTAATATATAATGTATATATATAACAGCTCTATACGAGCGTAGCTCTTTATGAGCGGTGGCTATGAATAATACACACGGACACGGTAAATAATGTATATATATGACAGCTCTATACGAGCGTAGCTCTTTATGAGCGGTGGCTATGAATAATACACGCAAATATATATACAACGATATAATAAAATATCTATACGATAGGCCTATAACACTGCCGTACCCTCCTGAGCGGCGAGGCTGTGTTAGACAAAGTACCTATGGGAGACCTATATAAGATAACTATATAATAGGTCTTAGATAATACCCAAAGGAGACCTAAAGTAGGACTACACTCAAGAAAACCGGAGAGATCTAAGTCAAATAAATAGTGAATGAACACTATAGCCGGTAGAACGACGATACTAATCTAAACTAAGATATGTATACTAACGTCGCTAAATATAGAAAAGGCTAAGATTTCTTACCTTCTTTCCACCTGGCACAACTTAGCTCGCTCGACAATCAGCGAAAAACCGGGACCAGCAGCGGACGAACCCTGAGGTATTACCTGAGAACTCCCACGGCGGAACGTCTATTGCACGCTGGAAACGCTTTCCCCCCAATTATTATGAAAAACCCGAGTGAATTTGAATAACCTGATAAATATAAATATAGGGACTAACGACAGCAGGGGAGACACAAAGCCACACCCGTTATCAAGACTTACACTCTTTCACTGATATCACCTGTATAAGGAAGAAAGAGTCAAAGTCAGCACCTATACCAAGCTATCCTGTATGGAGCTATGAACGACATAATGAAGCCCAACGTCATATATCTGACAAGGCGTCAAGGATATCTCTGACATAAACCTATGTCAGAAATAACCCCCAACCTACGTCATACCTGACGTGTAAAAACCCACGTTCGACAACACTGTCAACGTGAGGGGCCTACCTACGTCAAACTTTGACGTAGACCGGCGTCATATCTAATGATGAATATCAAAACTGACGCCAGACTGACGTACAACCTACGACTAATGAACGTTATACCTGCGTCGTGATGAACGCCCCCGCGTATCATCAATGTGACGTAACCCATATAACACAAAATGGACGTAGGGACGCCTATGAATGCCTCGACTTGTTTTTATAAACAAACAATGCCCGAGGGATTCATAGGGGAACATAGTAATGGACCTGAGAATAGACTCAGGCTCCCCCCACACATGTCGGTAATGGTAGCGACTAGTCTTTTTCTTATTAGAAAGACACACCGCTGCCCCGACAGACTCGAAGTATATTGCAACTCCGAGTGAATAATTAGATCCACGATCTTAACATCGTCCCTGAAAATCCCACCCGTTGGAAACCAACGCCTTAGGATACGGGGGATCTAATAATGAAGGCCGGCCAAGACCACCCCCTTCTGGGGTGGAAACGGACGGCCACCTTCCTAACTGAAAAACTAAAACAGCCAGGAGGCCAGGAGGGATGTGTAAGTTACTCGCAAAAATAGTAAACAACATGCTCATACTATTCCAACTAGAGCGAGTAACAAGGGGATGGAAGTCAAAGGAAGGAAGTATCAAAATTCGGAACCTCCGAATTCTGCTACCCCCGCACATGCGAGCGCACATGGCCAAAATCGCGGGAAAAACGGGAGTTAAAACCAGCGGTTTTATCTCCCGAAATCCCACGGACAGGCTCCTAATTGACTCCAGGGCTAATAACATACCCGTGGTAGGAATATTAGACAATCCTGGCCTTAGTGGCAGGCCTAAATTTCATTCTAAAAAGGAATCTCGGGAGAGGAAAATATAAACATGACCTGTATTGGCGAGACCCGATTCGAAAGAGGAAGTATGCTTGGCATTCTGGGTAGAGATGGGGAGCCCTCTGGAGGATGCTGTATAGGCACCTTCCAGCGGGTGGTAGTCAGAAGTTTAAATATTAAGTGTAATATTTGGGTAGGGTCCTTTTCCATCTATAAATCGATGCAAATTGTCTAGCAACATTGGATTCCAAAATAAGCATCATCTGAGCCAATATGCGCACGCACGCATGCACGCATTGTTGGAATTATGTACATAGTACTTTGACACACTATATCTTTTTTATGGCATCTAAAGTAGTGTACCCTCAGACAACCGCAACAGTGTCAAGGTCTGGGTTCTCTTATTTATTTCTATGTATGGTACTCACATATGCCACACTGAGAATAAATTTGCCTCTGGTATCCAGCGATGATTCCTTCTTGCCACTCTCCACTCCAAACAGGTTGATCTTACCAGTGTGGCTACCAGATGCCAGGAAACGACCATCAGGGGAAAAGGTTATCGTCCAAGCATCCACTAGTATATAAATAAAAATAATATAACAATATTTATATAGCACCCTTGAACATTGAGATCCCTGTGCTTCAACATAGAAACAGTAATACAAGAAGAAGAAAACAAGATACATCTAGAAACAAATATTAGAAAGCCATTGTGAACAAATGAGTCTTCAAGGATTTAATGAATTCAGCACCTATTTTTCACCCTAACTAAAGCATGACTTTTCAGGAAGTATTTGAACTTAAACTGAATTTAAAAAAACTACCTCAAATGAATCGAAACGGTTAAAAACAGATATTTGCAACAACAACATATTAATAATCGATCATTTAAGAAAACCTAACGAAATGAAAATTGATCTAATTTAATATCCCTCCTCCCTTGATTTGATTGACTTGACTAAACAAACAATTGAAATTTACTATGACAGTATCAGTAAATCAAAGTTGACCCCTTCCAGTATCCCATAACCCAAAAATCATGTTTTAACATTGAACCAGGGGAGGGGGGGGGGGGGGGGGGGGTAAACACACATATAAAAGTGTCCCAACAATATTGTCCATGATTGTAGTTGTGACATGATGTAATCTTATTTGGGATCATCAGTGAACTTT
The DNA here is from genome assembly GCA_035610835.1 of Ophiura sarsii. NCBI lineage: Eukaryota > Metazoa > Echinodermata > Ophiuroidea > Amphilepidida > Ophiuridae > Ophiura > Ophiura sarsii. The sequence continues at coordinate 64,432,093 of CM069451.1, forward strand.
GACCTACCTGGTCCTGCATCAATTGCTCTCATCTGTTTGCCAACCTCCAGATCCCACAGCCTTATATGGGCATCTAAAGAACTTGACGCAGCAACTAAGTAATAATTATGTTAAGGAAAATATTCTCTTTAAATAAAAGTAGACACTTATATCTACCCAAGGAGAAATTCAAATGAAAAGAATGTAGGTACCTTTGAGAAATGTTGCCTCTGCAAAATCAATGACTAGTTCTCTTCAATTTTAACTTTTAATTACATGGCATCTAGGATTCGGTTTTTGCCATTTTTGCCGGCAAAAAGAGCAAACAACTTTTTTTGCCAATTTTTGCTAGCAAAAAGTGGCAAAAACTAGGAAAATCCCACACATAGCTAGGAACATATTAATGATACATCAGAAAACACACAAACAATATTTAGTGAATCATTTCAGCCAACATTTGGTTTCACCAAGTCCCTAAAATTGAAAACAAATACATGATAATTATAAAACAAATTTGAGTCAAATGTACTGGTACCATTAGAAAGGAAAGAGCTTGCCATAGTAACTACCAGCAAACTTAATCTATTAATGTTTTACATATCTTATAAAGTTATAATACACTCAGAAAAAAATATTTGTAATTTACATTGGCTTTTGAGATGAATTCACCAATTTTTTTGCTTTTGCGAACTACGTTTTTTTTAGTTTTTGCCATTTTTGCCTCTTTATTTTTACCGGACGGTTTAAACCGCCTGCGGCAAAAACCTGCGAACCCTGTAGCATCTTTGTACCAATAGGTGACCCCAGAGACCCCCCTTTGCCATTGACAACAAAGCAAAACATTTTAACATATCAGTTTGTACGCTCTACTTAACCATACATGAGATCATTCCTAGTGATCGCATGCCGTGTAAGCGACTGTTGTTTACGTTAGAAAAATTTCCAAAATTCGCAAAATGTTTCGCCCGATTTCACGACTTGCAACTGTAAAAACCATGTGAAAACTTGCATTGTGTGTAAATATGATAACATGAGTATACAGGGGAATCACTTGGGGAACTATTATGTTCAATGGTACCATTTCAAGGAGACACAAAAAGGGTTATATTTTGGCCGTTTTGGTGATGAGCAATCTGAAATTTGGTGACTTTTTAAAGTTTGTTGTCGTCATTCTGGTCCGACCTATAGATAAGTCTGCTCTACCCTAACATGCCACTATGTCACATGTAACATGTTGTTTTCCTTGAAGTCATATACATGTTTTATTTATTCTTTATCAAAGATACGAAAAGTATATGGTATACATGTAACTTGTTTTGTTTAGGTTTTTTCTCCATACACTATACAGAGTATTAAAGGATACCAGTGCCTGCTGGGTTGATATCAACTGATACAACACCTAGTTGATGACCCTCTAGCTCCCAGCGCAGTTTCAGCTCATCATTATCCCTGTACAAAAGAATAGTTAACATCAAAAGACAGAATTAGTGGCTTATTATTAGTTCAAACGCTGACCGAAGTAGAACATCCCCAACATTTTGGAGGGAAAATTACTTTTTTTCTTCTTCTTTTCTTCAGTAGCTTATTGACAAATCAGAATCAGGCCAAATACCTCCTCCACCCCCATGTTTAAAAATGAATCAATGCACACATGTTCAATGTATGTGAAACTGTATCTTACCATTGCCAAACCTTGACCAGATCATCCACAGACCCTGTGACGATATTCTCTGAGCCGTCTTTGTCACTTTTCACCCAGGCGCAACACCATATGCTGTCATCGTGCGCTTGCTCCTTCTTGTGTTGAACACTGTACTGTTAAATAGAGAAAAGACGAAACAAAATTAGGACAATATTTATTTCAGGGTAGGTGCAAAAGAAAAGTTGATTTTCAGGCAAGGATCTCAATTAGTCTCAGATTTATTAGTAAAAAGGAATAGGCCTATCTATGAATGGATAAGAGCTATTACAAAATACAAATGTGATCTCAGAGCATACTAAATGAGCATATATTTGTTTTTGTCTGTGTGATTCTAAGTAATCAAAGAAGTAAAACCCCAGCAAATGTTATGTGATGCACATCACCAACTCCAGGAGCCAAGAGCATCAAGACTACCAGCTGTGCAACCAAACATTATCGGTTGTTAAGTCTCACCCTTACCTAGGAGTTCATGTTCATCTTCAAGACGATTTGGGTTGGAACATGCACATCGGCCATGCAACATCTAAAGCCAGCCGAATGATTGGGTGTATCCGTCGCAACTTGTACAACTGCCCAGAATCACTGAAAAAAACAGCCTACTTCAGCTTAGTTAGACCTCATGTCGAGTTTGCCAGTGCAGTATGGGACCCTTACCAGAAGAAGGATGTAAAGCGTGTCGAGAGGATCCAAAGGAGCGCATCCAGGTTCGTTTAGTCAAACTTTCAACGTACTAAAGGCACCGACACGTCACAACTTCTCAACCTTGGTTGGAAACACCCGTCTAACGACAATGTACAAGATCGTTAGCGACAAAATCGACATCCCCGCGAGTCCGCGACCGTTATCTTACACCAGTTACCTGTCTCTCTAGTTTGCTCGTTTGAATAACTCCAAAAGTTTCATCCACTACCACAGTAGACTTCAATCACACAAATTTTCATTTTTTCCACGCACTATCACTGAGTGGAGCACTCTACCAGAATCAATAAACGCAACAAGCACCCAAGTATTCAAGTCTCAACTACAAAAACAATAATAAGCAGCTTCCCCCCACACAAGCTTGGCTTTTATACTCGCAAGATTCCAGCCAATATTCGATTTGATGTTGAAACGCAGTAATCACATTCAAATTCAGCTTCAGGTGGAATAATGCAGCACATGGCCCAAGGCAATACTTCATCCATTGAATACAAGTACAACTGTCTCCTTACAAAATGAGCTATATTACTTATTAGGCCAAGTAAAAAGTAAGGAATTTTCTCGTCCCATCGCGCACCATTTTTCAGGAATTCTTTCATTTTCTATTTTTGTTAAAAACTTAAAGTATTTAATATAATTATAATTTATTTTATATAATAGGCCTAGCTATTAGCTAATAGCTTTTTATTTTTATTATCAAAATTTTATGAACATGCCTGACACGCACCATCACTGAGGTAGAGGTGGCCGAGCGGTCTAGCGCACTGATCGTCGGTCGGGAATATTCTTTCAATCACAGGATCGTGGGTTCAAGTCGCCTTGAAACCAGGATTCTTTGTACATCCCAAAACGTTCCTATCTAGGTCAGAAATTCTACAATCAAGTCTTAATTCAGTTAGGTTAGTTTATCAGATATTCTTTCTGTGGTTGGATTTAATTGTAGAATTTCTCCTCTACCCCATTCGCTGTGTATAACGTGCAGGTCTATACAGTGAATGTCAGTTGCACCGTGGTTTCGAACGAAGAGTCACGTTAAGCCGTTGGTTCTGTGTATTCAAACGCTCACCCTGAACACGTTAAATAGTTGCAGACCTCATCGTAAAGAGTAGGGGATCATCCCGGGTCTGTTAACCTGTACAAAAATCTCACTCTCTAGGTTTAGAGAACTCTGACGTTGATGCGGGATCCCGCTTTGTCGGAGTACACTCCAGAACCAGAACCAGAACCAGACACTAGTTTAGCCTAGGATTGACTTTTGGAAATATCATCAAATACATGTTGAGCTCTCTAATACCAAATCAAACACAAAGCACACCGATGTATAAGTCTAGGGCCTACTACATGTGTTTCACTATTAAAATAATATTAAAAATAGCTTCCGAATTCGGCAGACAACCCGAAATAAGCTTATATTTTACCAAACTTAATAGATAGACAGTAGTCTAAGTAGACTCCTTGCTGCATTTTAATTGTCTTCGTGAGAGAGCGATTTTATATATCTTACAAGTTGACCATTCTTACCATTTCTGCCTTCACTATTTTGCTTGTATTGTGGAAGAAGCTAAAGAGCAGTCTACGATGCGAAACCAGGGTGACAATCAAATCAATCAATTAATAGCGCCACAGTGAACTCGTCCTGATACGAACTCGTCCCGGTTCAAAACCCGGTTCAAACTTGTCCAAATTCAATTGCAAACTCGCGTTTGAATTTTCAAAGGCCTTGAAGGAAAATAGGTCGGCTATGGTCGCAGACTCGCAGTCGCAATTGGTGTATGCTGGAAGAATATTCAAATGAACTATAATTCAAATCACAATGCCTTGGACCGTTTCCGTTTCATAAATCTGTGCATCCCCCCCCCCCCCAACCCCCCGGGGGAGGAGGGAGAGGAGGGATGTTATAATTATTGTGCAGAAAAGAGTTCAATGAATCCAACCATGATCATGAAATTGACCATTTTGGAGAAAATTATAAAAAATGTTTTTGACCCATTTTAGGTTTGGAAAAGATAACTAAAAATATATTGTGCCAAATTTTGTCATTGTTTGGTTCGGTCCTATCACGACTGACAGCTCGTGACCTTACAATTACATATACTACGCCATAGATAACGATTTTCAGCAAAGGAGTAACAATCACATCACGGAGAGGGTGGTGTCCAGTAATCAGTTTTATTTGATCAATCCACGGGAACGAGGTCTGCCATTCTTTTGTCACTAGTTTTAATATAATCCTGGTAACATTCCCTAGGAAGCTTTTTATTTTATTTTTTAATATCTTATTCATTTTTTTAATTATAGACTAAAACGTGCCAAAAATGTGATTTTTACCTCCAAAATCATGAAAATCACATTTTTGGTAAAATAATCACATACTATCAGATTATTTCATTGAACTAAACGAACTAATATAGGGTTAAATTCGGTTATATTGAAACTAACTTCTTCAATGTGGAAGAAGGCGTAAAACAGGGATGTGTCTTATCACCAATTCTTTTTTGCGTATATATCAACGAATTCACAAAATTACTTAAATTACATGACCTAGGTGTGGAATTTTCTAATGTCCGTATTGGTAGCCTATTTTGGGCTGATGATATAGTATTATTAGCTAATAACGAGCACGAGCTTCAACAAATGTTAGACCTAGCCGCGACATTTGCCCATAGGTGGAAACTAAGCTTTAACCACGAAAAGTCTAACATATTGATAGTAGGTAAACGTATGAATGTTCATAGATTATGGCAATTAGGGGATCATTATATTTCTGAAGTTAACACTTATAAATATCTTGGTGTGACTTTTTCTAGGAATTTATCTGATCACAATCATATTAAAGATGTTATAAAGAAGGGTAATCGTTTAATTGGGTATGTTAAATCCATTATTGATGGTCAAGATGATTTTCAAAGAGTTTATTACGGAGATTTATTGTGGAAAAATCTGATACTCTCCTCCATCAACTATGCCTCAGCAATTTGGGTTCCTGGAAGCGCTAATGATACCAAACGGATACAATCATTACAATACCAAATGGCAAGATCAATACTGAAAGCCCCCAGGAATACTCCACTTGAATGCTTGATAGGCGATTTAGGATGGCAACCAATTGCTTTAATCCAAAATAAACTCCGTATTAAATATTTTAAGAGACTTCGGCAAATGCAAACCAACAGATGGCCAAATCTAGTTTTCAGCGCAATGCATTCTATATATATTGATAAGTATTATAAGAGCAATTGTAACAAATTAAGATGGAAGTGGTTTGTTCATATTGAAACTGCTATGGCAGAGTGTGATATGGACCATATATTTAAAGATAATCTATATAATAGCCACTTGTGGATCAATAATTTTAATAACTTAAGTATAGATAATTCTAACAACAAGTGGCTACAATCTGCCATGACAAAATCATCATTAAAGGACTATGTATTATTCAAAACCAAACCTGGTTTGGAAGATTACTTATTATGTAAATTAGACTTTTATGGTGCAACGATGAAATTCAAAGCACGGTGCAATACCTTACCCCTCAATGGCCGCGCTCATTCATGGAAACCTGATGTAAATATTTACTGCCCATTATGTGATAAAGATGTTGAGGATCTTAGACATTTCTTATTTATTTGTAGTGCGTTAAATCATATCAGAGTTGATGAATTCCTTAAACTTGAAAATCAACTATCACTCCATAATTTAGAAGAGTTTTGGAGAATATTTATATCTGGTAATTTAACTATAAAAATGTGTCTTATGCTAGGTCTTTCAAATGATGTTCTTACTGTATGTGATGATTTACCCGTACTCCAAATATTTGATGTGTTCTGCAAATCCTATTTAAAACGTGCATGGACCGCACGTAGCATTCAACTTGTATGATTCTATGTTATCATGTAAATATTTGTATATATTCTTCCTTTTTATTTATACATGTGATAATATTGTGTAATATGTTTTAAGGACGCATCAGTCGAGAAGACTCATGCCACTGTTTCAAAAGTGTATGTCCAAATAAATAAATAAAATAAAAATAAAATAGAAACTAAAGCCATTTAATAAGTAAAACCTTTCCTAACACTAAAGTCTATGGAGAGCGTCTTGGTGATGTGCTCCCTTATAGGACCTCAGAGCCTACACAGGTTCCCGATCACCCGCGCGCTCCGATCTAGTGTATGTATTGCACAATGCAATAAATAAAAGTTGTGTTCACCCATGCGTTTAAATGAAATCTGGGCCGTGTATTTATCGCATAGGCCATCATTCGGGTTTAGAAAACACGGGGGGAGGGGGCTGAAAAAGTTGATATCAATTTTGAATGATTTTGAACAAAAGTGTGCTCTATAAGGAACTCAGAGCCTAACACAGGTTCCCGATCTCCCGCGCGCTCCGATCTAGTGTATGTATTGCACAATGCAATGAATAAAAGTCGGGTTTCACCATGGGTTTCACCCAACTTTATCTATGCGTTATTTTAAATGAGACTGGGCCGTGTATTTAGGGACCGTTCATTATTTATGGTGGAGGGCGGTAAACTATAGGGGAGGGGGGTCATGTAACTTTCATAAGTTGAATAGGGGGGTTAGGTAACTTTTTATTCTTGAACAGGGGGTTGTGTAAATTTGTTTAAACTATAAAGATGGTGGTGATTGGACTGATTTTAGAAGCTATTTTGGAGTGTAAATGCCATTTTTTCTGAGCTTCGCGCATATTATCTTAAAACCTATCGACTTCAAAATTTTTTACTATGAGACGACTTCTGGACAGCAATCGACGATATGGTGGGAAAACATCTATATAATCATCAATGTCGAGACATTAGAGCCACAGGGTGTATAATGTTACAAAATCCAATTTCATGATTTAAAAATGTGATTTATTGCATGCTTTTCACTCATCTCTGCTTGGCACCAATGCTCACAAAAGTAGAACGTTTCACTGGATTATACGTTTCTGCTCAGAATGTTCTAACTTGTTCGGGTTATAAAGACTCACAAAACCACCCCCAAAATGTATAAATATGAAGAAAAAAATCCAACTCGCTACGCTCGCCATTACTTATTTCACACATAAAAAGAAGGGGCATCATATTGGCCGTTCAGATCAGATAGGGCACAAACAAAATTTGCCAACGTATCATGAACAAAATTCCAAAGGTAAAGACAGCCCCTTAAGTATGTGACAAGTTGATTTTTTTCGGGGAGGGGGGGGAGGGGTTGTGTAAAAAGCTACTGGTTAGCAGGGGGGTCATGTAATTTTCTGTTTCAGCTGTAGGGGGGTTATGTAATTTAACATACGAGTCTCGAATTTGTCCCCCCCCCCCTCCCCCCTCCACCATAAATAATGAACGGTCCCTTATCGCATAGGCCAACATTCGGGTTTAGAAAACACGGGTGTGGCGGCGTAATCAGAGACTGATCAGTTGGATTTGAGTCAACACATTTCAAACTCATGAGTGTAGGCATAACAAGTCAAAGCGTGCCGCGTCAGAGTAAAAAAACCCGGATTTTACGTAAGATGCGGCCTCCCTAATCAGATCATATTTCAAAAACGGATTGTTCAATTGTCATTTTATTTGGCTAGTTTGTTATTTAATATAAATTTTGAATGATTTTGAACAAAGTGTGCTCTATGGGGACACACTAAATAGGTCTCAGAGACACGCTATCGCTCAAAGTTGAGTCGACAATAGTTCCTATTTTACGGAAATGATAGAAGAAATTTGTCATTTTTTGACGGTTTATGATATTATGTTTGGCTTATACGTATATGTTGCATCCCCGTAAGACACTTTTGCCCAAGGGGGGGGGGGGGGGGGGGGGGGGGGGGGGGGGGGGGGGGGGGGGGGGGGCGCGTTTTCACCTAAAATTTTCGTAAAAGGTTGCCCCAAATTTTTTCCAAGTCAGTCACCTCGTGAATTTCACGTAAGTGGGGGGGGGGGGGGGGGGGGGGGGGTGGTAGAAGTCAAAAATTTTCGCACGGACACAAAATTTCGCAGTCCAAAAAGCACTGTAGTCAATGTTTTTACCTTAAAAAACAAAAAAACAAATTCAAAGGGGGGGGGGGGGCGTTCGCAACCGTCGCCCCCCCCCCCCCCCCCCCCCCCCCCATCTGACGGGCCTGTGTTGTGTTTGAAATGTGTAGTTGATGTTCTGCCATTTAATCTGGGTGATTTGAGGTCAATTTTAAGTTTCACGGACCGATTTACACACGCGGTGTTTATCCAGACCGGAGGCTGAATTTAGCTAATAAGGTATAGGCATATCACTTATACATGCTATACGTTGTTATGCGGCGGCTTATATCAATAAAAAGTGCGCGGTAATTGCACCTTCATATTCAGATATGTTGTACAATACCCTTGTGAGTAAATCATATCAAAATGTCATTGAACTAAACGAACTAATATAGAAACTAGAGCCTTTCCTAACACTAAAGTCTAGCGTATTGGTGATGTGCTCCCTATACTTAAGATTAAATGAATGGCAGTTTTACGAGGGCTATACGTACCTGAGGGACCACACCCCCCTTAAGGGTTAAAAAAAAAAAGTAAGCCTCACTCCACCTCCCCCGTAAAATTCGATCACGTTTGTTTGCTTAACTCCACACACAAATGTACGTTTTCGACAATTGCAACGTTTATGAAAAAGGGAAAAGCTCGGGCTACTTATCGAAAGTTTTCCTTTTCAATAAAATGTTCACTTTATCCAAAACATGCACATTTTCCCAAAATTATGTTTTCAGAAAAAGTGGCACTTTTCAAAATCTTATGCAAGAAAGTTACAAAAATGTCTTCCGTGCTGTTTGAAATTAATTTCAATTGTCTTTATTTTCATTTTTCAATTAAAAGAAAGTATTTTCTTTCTTTCTTCAGCTGGTCCTTATTTGAAATTAAAGATAAAATGATTTTATTTCATGCATGATTAGCCCATAGTATCCACCATTCACGTCAATAACTTGCCTGGTCGTTGAAAAGTGCCACTTTTCGGAAAACATCATGAAATGTGACTGTTTTGGGAAAAGTAAACATGGTATTGAAAAGGAGGAAACTTTCAAACTTTGTGTGGGTAGCCAAATGTTTCCCTTTTCGTAAATGTTTCTCTCAAAACGACTAATTGTGTGTGAATTTATGCACACACACTCGAATCTTTCAAAGTGCCACTTTTTTTTAAAACATAATTTATGTGAAATGTGACTATTTTGGGAAAAGTAATAATAATATTGAAATGGAGAAACTGTCTATGCGTAGCCAAGTGTTTTTGATTTTCATAAGTGTTTCAATCTCTCAAAAACGTCCAATTGTGTGTAGAGTTAAATGCAAACAAACGTGATCAAATTTTAAGTGGGGACCTACTTTTTTGGAACCCTATAATTATCTGAGACGATTATAATCGTCTCAGATAATTATAATAATATGAGTAAAAAGACGACTTTGGCCCATCAAGGATGACTTTGCATCGGGGACGAATCTTCTGGGACGAGTTTGACAAATTCGAGTTTATTTTTTTACCTTGCTACTTTCGTTGCGCCGTAAATCCGTGATGTTCATTATATTTCTCGAAAACTAAACAGTTTTTAGTTCTCTAGATTCGAGCGCATTTGTAAGCTTTGACAATTCCAAGGTTAATAATTTCACACTATAACTATAAGGTAAAATAATTAATTGTGAATTTCTATATTCATCACAGACAAAAGAAAAAGACAATTTGTATTTGTTGACTTGACCAGGAAAGTAAGTAAGCTTATTTTTTAGCTCTGAATCCTCGCTCTCTGTATGAGAGCTATGGAATGAAAGCATATGAATCGCATTCGCATGGTCAGATATTTTCATCAATATTTTTTCATTTTTTCTGAATAAAATTATGTTAAACTTTTGCTTCAGATATCATGTTTAATATTCAAGTAGCCTAGGCCTAATATTTATTTTATACATTGGTTTATCTCAACCAGCAACCTGAATCACTTATTAACATCGCTACGCATGAATCATTTAAGTTTCAAGCAACTATTACCACTTAAGAACAACAACCCGCCGCATCAAGAAACTACTTGCGCACTCACACCCTCTGCGCTTGGTTTCGTAGGAAGCGTTGCAGAGTAGGCCTACTACTTTAAAGTCAAAGTACTACTCTTAGTCTTACTAAATAAATACCAGAGAGATGTTAATATTACTATTACACCTCCCTGGTAATACTAATAGTATAGGTTGGGGCGGACCTACGTCACGCCGGTGAAAACAAATCAAACGCCGGTGAAAACAAAAACAAAAACAACTTGCTCAGATCAATCAATTAAAGGGACATGAAGTGATGTTGAAAATGTTAAATGTTTAAAAAATTACTTCAGAATTCAAGATGAACATTTAAAATTGCCATTATTGTTGTTTCTACTAACAAAATCACAGCAAAACTTGATTAAAACAATCATCATCGCTATTTATTGAAAAACGCCCTCTATGCCAATATGGTTCGCGTTATGTATCACGCGTACTGCAGGGGATACTGCCGGACGTAAAATGCTTATCCCGCGGGATAAGCATTTTTGAATCGACGTTTTCTTGTACAAAGAGAGCTGATTTGTCTTAATCCTTATAGGTGTAAGTTCATACATGTAATACAATTATAAAAATAAACTAATCTCAGTTTTTATCATAATTGAGGGCGCTGCCTCCAACACATCTCTTAGTGCCCCTTTAAGGCAACCGCACATTGCGCCTACTGCGGATCAAGTGCGTAACGCTCAGCGTTGAGTTGAGCGTTGAGTGCGTGCATGGAATGTTTTGTTTCTGAAACACTGGTTGCCAAGCAAATTTGCTAAAAATAACTCACAAAGTTCCCGTATGTCCGCCCCTTCCTATAGTAGTCCTATTACTTAGGTCACCACGGAGTGACGTCACATGCCGTTGACCACAAACCAAAAAGGTAAATAAAGGCATCTTCAGGGGACTCTTACACAGCGTACACAGCGTCTCGCGATCCCTTGGGTAGGGGAGTAGAGCGTAAAACTGAGTGATAGACCTAGTTAAATCGTCTGGTTTGTTGTCAATGGCAAAAGGCACAAAGTACCCGGATGACCGGGGCCACCTATAGGCCTAAAAGTAGTTAGTAGTAATTCCAAGCAAAAGGCACAAAGTACCCGGATGACCGGGGCCACCTATAGGCCTAAAAGTAGTTAGTAGTAATTCCAAGTACCCATACTCAGTAAACTACTCAACTCAGATGAAACCAAATCAGTGGGAATCACTCACAGATAGATGCCAAACCAGAAGACTGGTCATCCTTCACAAAGCTATCCACGGTCACCTAACTTCCATCCTAATTGGTAACCTCACCCAGCCAGCAACACGTACCTCATGGCTAGCTCTGTTTCATAGCTCTCATACGTCGTGATACGACTCAGTATACGGCATACTAACTCAAGCCTTCAAAACAATCTCCGCATCAAAAGACTGCTATAAATTCGTATACTTGCCAAATGACTGTCAGAGACTGAAACAGTCTCCCTGACTCAATTGTCATCCACTAACTGACAGTGAACAATTTAAAAACGCAACCAAAATTTACCTCATAACTAGACAAGACTAAGCAACCAACCCAAGTAGAATTGCATGCACAACGAACAGTGCCCTCTTGGTTCCAGCAAGGCATTAGTTCCAGTGAAACAACAAAAGAAAAAGAAGATAAGGTTGTTGAACGATCCAGGTTGTTCCCAATGACGAGTGTAACGTCGTCTGGTCTTCAAATGTGTCCAAGGCGACTTGCTAAATAAAAGTTAGGACAGATCACACCAGAGGTCGCTATACTCTATTTGGCTTTCTCTGGACAGTGACCTAACCTAACAGGCACAGCTTTTACGCACACGTATGTATCATACGTCTTTCAACGCTTGTGTGTATACGCCAGCACCTCGAGTAGGCGCGCGTATTATGTGCTGCAATTAGTAGAATACGCATTTACGTCACTGTCTCATAATGGTCAAATCTAAATACTATTTGTGGCGAGTCTGTCCGTCTGTCTGTCTGTCCGTCCAATGACTCCGAGCGCGGATTCCTGCCCATCTTTCCGTGCAATCGCTATGCGCAGGGATCTTTGCCCCAGGTTTTATACAAGGCCACGCAACAGTCACGAAAGTGTCACGCACGGCCCACTACCGAAATTTTGATTTCCTTTAACCCGGCTAGCTACTATTTGGACTAAAATTGTGGCTCAATGAGTGAGTGATGACATATGGTCTTCGCCCAAAATATTTTCATCATGGACATAGCTACATTTCGATATAGATAGGCTGTGTGTTATCTTCAAAGATCGTATAGTAATAAGTATTTATACAAGACTATGCAACCGCCAAATAAAAATATTTTATGAATTTTTCAAAATGTAAACAACAAACACTTACACTGTTGCTACGCGCCCGCGCATAAACAAAACACGGGGCATGCGATTGCCGGCGCATGCGTCATGGCGCAGGCCGTAATGTGTGTACGCGTTCGTGGCGCAAACTGGGTCTTTAAAAATGACTGTGTCTCCGCAGTGCAAACCCTTCAGTAGACCTACAAAACGGCAGACGAGGTGACGAGAACAAAATGTCAATCATACAGCCAGGACAGAAAGAGGACTCCAATTAACTTTAACTCCCGGGCGTGTATTTGCATGAGTTAAACCGGGAGTTAAACTATGCATTGATCAGGTTTAAAAAGGGTGAAATGGGGGGGCGGGGGGGGGGGGGGGGGTCAGTCTCTATGCGCCGGGAATCAAACCCAGACCGTGAGCTTGCAAGTGTGTAGTGTTGGTGTTTCGGATAGGCCCTAAAGGCTAATCATTAGTAGACCTACAAAACGGCGCCCAAGGAGACGAGAACAAGAAGTTAATCATACAGCTAGGATAGAAAGAGGACCCCCAATTAACTTTAACTCCCGGGCGTGTTTTTGTATGAGCTAAACTATGCATATGATCAGGATGAAAAAGGGTGAAATATGGGGGTGGGTGGGGGGGGGGGGTGTCAGTCTCAATGCGTCCGGGACCATGAGCGTGCAAGTGTGTAGTGTTGCAATTCAGATAGCCCTTAGGCCAATGGGATGTCTGTTATATAAATGTGAATGTTATATACATGGATATCGGTGTGCGCAAACATGCGTGGTTTAAATACATATACATTGTATTAAACGTTTAGGCATGCCTACTGGAGGACTAATTAATTGTCAATAGGCAGAAAACACCCAAATGCTGAGCTACTTCGGCCATATCTCACGTCGCAAGGGTAATAACCTAGAGAAGATGATCATGCAAGGCATGATTGAAGGGAAGCGCAAGAGAGGCAGACCTCGTTCCCGGTGGATTGACCAAATAAAGTTGATTACTGGACACCCGCTCCGTGATTGTTACTCCTTTGCTGAAAATCAAATCGTTATTTGTGGCGTAATATCTGTAAGGTCACGAGCTGTCAGTCATGACAGGACCGAACCGAACCAACCAGGCAGAAAAAAAATAACGGATATTGCACGCACAGTTCTCAAGACTGGGCACAGATGATCATGACATAGACCCCTATTCTAAAACTAGAAACCCTCTGAAATAAGACCCCACTATAAAACCCTAACCATAGGGGGGGGGGGGGGGGGCTACCTGGATTTAAGGGCACGTGGGGTTCCTGTATCATGGGGTATCTGGAATATTAAGGGCACCTGTAAGTACTGCATTTTAAGAGTAAGAAAAGAAATCCCATGAACCCCCAACCCGAGAACCGCTCAACCAATGAACCGCGAAATCTAGTAGACTATAGTTATGCACATGTCAAACTCAAAGGCAACCCTGGCCCCTGGGTACCCAGAGATGGTTAAGTCCCTGGTAAAGTCTCCAATGGACGGGGCATAATCTTGAGTCCCGACCCCCTATACAATCACCGGGGGTTTTCTCGGGTTTTCTCCGGCTAAATTCCTAGCCCTAGACTTTGGCTAAATTATATTGCCGAGTATGGTTTCTTGCGATCCAATTGCCATGCTTCGTCATGTTCGTAGTGCAAGCTGCATGCGGTGTTTGTAAAACACATACTCTTAAGATGGCTATAGTGGTTTGCCATTTGTGATAAACATGTAGCCCATTGTTATATGTGACCCAATGTTTCATTTGGTGTTTTGATATGCTCAAGACTACTCAAGTTTTCCCTTACAGAGACCTTATAGACATACGGTACTAACAGTCCTGTATAATTTTTTTTTTTTTTTACTTGATTTTTTTGAATCAGGCTACAGTGTATTATTATTGAAGACGACATCCAATCTGCCGCAAATCTACAAGTCCGAAGGATGCAAGATACCATCAATACTTTAACCTTATAAAAGTTTGACAATGAATGAGGATGTAACACCTGAGATCACGACCCCTGTGACCCCTGACCAGTCAGGTGATCGATCCTCAGCCACTGCCACCATTGACACACCTTCCAGCAGCTGTTCTTCAGACAACTTTGAGTTCAAATTTGACGTCAGTAACTGGTCACCAGATGCTCCGCTCGGTTTGAATTTACTGGGATTGCAACCGCCGGGATTCGGTTCAAATTTTGAGGAAATACCACCACAGCAGAGTGTTGGTGGGAAGATCAAAAGGCCCAAGTCAAGGCTGCACTGTCGACGTGGTGCTGTAGTACTTCAGAAGAATCCTTTGGGCAGAGATGTGCAAGGTAAAAGAAAGAATGTCGTTATCAAACGATATGTATGTATCCTGTCCCCACAAATCCAGGAATTAATATTTATATAATATAGCCTGTCAGGCTGTATCATAATGCATTTAAACACAGTAATATTTCGAACCTGGCACGATCTGCATTCACCTCCTTCTGTATCCTTCCCTGAAACTGTTTTATGGAGAAAAAGGCCATTGACTTGTAGATACAAAATTTAAGGAAAAATTGAGGGTTGAGCGCCAGAAGGCTGTATGCTATTTTGAGATAATCGACTTTCAAATATTTGGGACACATTACAATACATTGTAGCACCCAATTTATATAACTCTATTTTAGTCAAATTCAGAGTGTTTATGATTATCTCTTCATGGTTCTGAAAATCTAGGTTATGGATTATTTTTGTACTAAAATATCAATTTGCCCAAAAGTTGAGTTACGGCCTTCTGGCGCTCAACCCTCGGAATTTGAAGTAGAGGGTGTTCCAAAAGTTTCGAAACCATTTTAAAGATTTGTATCTCTCTTAAAATAAATCTCAGTACCAAATTGAACATATATATCTGGAAAGAGAAAACCTGCGAAATAATGTCGGTACCAAACATGATTCCTTTTTGAAGCCCATAAAAATAAAACACATGCTGAACGGTTTGGCCACATACCTTGCAATACCATAAAATTGCTCGATTTGCTGGACGTACTGTATAAGTCACTGTAATCACATGAAGCGTATTCCTCACATTCCATGTATGTGGATTTTGTTCAAAAAGGGCTTCACTTATTAAATGTTGTGCACAACATTAATTAACATTAATGTTCATAATCAGGATTTTATCAATCTGAAATTAAAACTAATTATTGCCGAGAACCTTTTTACTCTTCCCTACCTCTTTCCGTTTGTCGCATCCTTGACTTTATTCAGCTCATTATACTACGCTTTTATATGAAAACACAGTTTTATAGTTCGGGAAACTTCTGTCTGTATTTTGGTAAAACAAATATCTGTTACTGTAAGTTTGGTGCCAGAATAATTCTACAGGTCTTCTCTATCCAATTTTTTTTTTTTTTTTATACTGCGAATTATTTAACAGGAGATATAAAGTTTTGAAAAGGTATCGAAACTTTTGGGACACCCTGAACTAATACTTTGGACAGAGTTTAAAATCACCCACTTTCAACCCTAATCAACACAGATTGCATTGAAATCATAATTGATATGTGTTCATAGATGTGTGTTGATGTGTTCATAATTAATGTGTGTTTTGTATTTATATTCTAGGAGAAAGGAAATTGAGGCAAGCTGCTGTAAAAGGAGAATATGATGAAGGTAGGGTAATAATTTACTGGATCTTGTGATGCGATCAAGCAAAATGAGTCTGAAAAGTTTAACATTTTTAGTGTCCTACTAGACTGTATTAGTTAGTTAAAATGCTTTATTTTGCTGAAAACCCCATCATAAATAGACAGTTGATTCCAAAGACATGAATGATTGAAAGATTTTCAAAACAATGAAAAAACAAATGAATTTTTTCCTTTGTTAGGTTATATCTCAGAATGAATATTCCTGACCTCCGAATCATTTGGCTTTATCATGGCACATTTAAAAGACGTTTGCATATAAATGTATTGAAAAACTCTTAGCTTCATGGTCAAGACAAATCTAAGCACTTGCACTTAAATGCCAAAATCGATCAGTAGACGGACTCTGAAATCACTGCCCAGTGCCCAGACTTTAATAGATGGGTTTTTTAATTGGCATAAAATTTACAATTTCCGCATAAATTTAGAATAAGCATAGAAACAATGTTTCATTGACCAGATTAGAATTAAAATTCAATACGTCCCAATCAATATTTAGCTATTTTAAAACCTCTTACTGTTTACCAATGCTATTAATGAATTATATTTTTTCTGTAACAGCACTAAAACTGCTCGAGTCCGGTGTGAATCCATCCAGGGCAGATGATAAAGGAAGAACAGCGCTTCATTTTGCAACCACAAAGGGAAATCAACAAATAGGTACAATATAAACTTTGTGAAGAGAAGCTGTAAGGCCACACACAAAAAACTTGTTCTACAGGCCAAACCGACCCTATTTTTGTAGAAAATTTTTTAAAAACATTTTTAAAGATTTTTGTGAAAATTGTTGAAAATTCACCAAAAATAGATGCCCGACCGACCCTACCTGAGAGGTCTGTTTGCCCATAGAACAGGGTAGGGTGTTTGTTTGTGGCCTAAGAACCATAGTACTAGATAAGAAATGAAGTCGAAATTGCTGTAGTCTATGTCGTCTTAAATAGTGTAAAGGGGAACATACATGTGTTAGTGTTTAATTGAAGTTCACTCACACTTGGGATGTGAATAAGTTATCCCAAAGTGTTACTTTCTTGCTCTATAACTCTGAACCACACAAAATCCCATTTGAAAACTACGCTGGCCCCACCGGTTGCCTCAATCTCCCTGGGCGATTACAGCGGGCGATAAATGCGGACAGAATTATTGAATTTGGGAGCTCGATCTCCTGGCGAAAGTGGAATAAGGCACAAATCCTGCTGCCAGCGGAGCCAGGTTTTGCCCATTTGTTTCCCCTGATTGTTTTATCCCCGATTCCGTCCCGGGAGTGATGGGTTTTATCGTAAAAGCATGGATAGAATATAATTCACATTTGAATGATGTGCTAAGAATACCTCTCTTTTACATGATTCGCAGAAAACAGTTCCGTTGTTCTGTCCTCGCTGCTGACAATGTGTCAATCTAAATGATATTAAAATGGTTCAATCAAATATAACTAAATATCTCTCTCTTTGCTCATTAATTTTGTAGAGCAGTAGGATTTTGCTTCTCTACTTTGGATCTTACTTATAATCTTACTTTAAATCATCAAGTTAACATAAACTCAAGAATATGCTTAAGGGTAAGGCTTTAAAAACAACTGTTCTATACTCTCTTTGGCCATCTCGAGACAGTGACGTAACTGAACAGGCGCAGCTTTTACGCACGCGTGTGTATCTTCCGCCTTTCAACGCCCGTGTTTGTACGCCAGCGCCGCGAGTATGCGCGCGCGTTATGTGATGCAATTAGTAGAATACGCGGTTACGTCACTGTCTCGAGATGGCCAAACAGAGTATAGGGGTAGACGGACCACTCAAGTAAGTAGGTTGGTTGACCTTTTATTATTTTTTCGAAATATTTGGTAAATTTTGAACATTTAGAAATATCAATAAATTGTAATTCAGGTCCCAGATGCATCAAGTGCAGCTTCAAATAAATAGTACTACAATAACCAAATAATGCGGGTTTTTTCGTCAAAGACTTGACACATGTGTGGGACCTAAAGTACACTATTTCCGATTATTTTTTCAAAATCTCAAATTTGCAAAATATGTGTTGGTTGATTTCTTTTCTGAATGTTCCCATTAGTCATCCTATTACTATTAGAAAAAGTTTGGAGGAAATTATGGAATTTAAATTTTGAAAAATGTTGATTTTTTTTAAAATTTTTAAATTTTAATGTTTTTAATTTTTTTTTTAATTGTTGAAAATTCACCAACATTTCCAATGAACCCTACCTGGGAGGTCAGTTTGCCTGTAGAACAGGGTTGGGTTCATTGCAGCCCAAGGAAAACTACAGTTTTTTAACAATTGATGAATTAATAATGATTACATGACTCTTTTTTGATGCAGTAAAGTTACTTCTGGACCATGGAGCAGATGCAAACCAGAAGGACAGTATAGGCAATACACCATTACATTTAGGTAAGTTGATATGAAGGACAGTATAGGCAATACACCACTACATTTAGGTAAGTTGATATGAAGGACAGTATAGGCAATACACCATTACATTTAGGTAAGTTGATATGACAGTATAGGCAATACACCACTACATTTAGGTAAGTTGATATGACAGTATAGTATAGGCCATACACCACTACATTTAGGTAAGTTGATATGACAGTATAGGCCATACACCACTACATTTAGATAAGTTGATATGAAGGACAGTATAGGCAATACAACCACTACATTTAGGTAAGTTGATATGAACAAAAACTGTGCTTTGATTTTTACCAGCCTCTGCCCTAGGATCAGGTTGTGAGTGTTTTTATTTGGGCTCCTTTTGTGATGATGGTAACAAGGTGCGTAATAGGTACCGACTGTGCTTGGATGCCTTTGACTTTGCTACCTCAAATCACTGGGATGGCTTTTACACTGTCAGGTCAAGAATGGCACTCTGGAATTCTTGCGATTCGCAATACGTTGGCCACCAGCGGTTGTTCTTTGCCTGTTCAATTGTTGACCTCTAGGGTCTACATCACCAATATAGCTAGATTGGTTATAATGCAAGTGTGATAATAATAATGTTGAACACAGCTTCACAAAGGATCCCGTATGAGTAATACAAAGAAAATGAATCTATTATAATTGTAAATTGGTGCTGGATGTGCATTCGTGTGTATAACTAATATATTGACATAACACACAATAACTTGTTTTCCTGTGTTGTATTTGTATTACGCGGGCTTGGATGTCAACATTTTACTATGATGCACTGCATATCTTGCCTCTCCCAAGCAACTGCTGAATTACTCCTCTCTACCCAGGTGTATTTAAATGAGTATCGGCATTCTGGAGTGCTGGGAAGGTAACAGACTCGTTGTGGAGGAGGTGTTCAGGTGTTATAATAGGAGTGAGTGTGGCCCATTGCTTTGATAGTGACATGGGCACTCTGCTCTTGTTAACACTAAATCAACAGCCTTTACCTCTGCCATCAGTAAATGACAGGGTGTTATTATTTGCGCCTGAAGGTCCATTCATACTTCCGTTGTTGCGCATCGGCAAACGTCGGCGGATAAAAGTTGACATTGCTTCAACTTGTGCGCCAATATTTGCCGACATCGGCAGATGCGCAACAACAGGAGTATGTACGCATCTTAAGGTGGAAAAAACCCTGTCTACGTGCCCCATATATTTGTTCAAATAATTAGAATTTTAATTTTGAACATTTTTTGAAAATTACAAAATTTGTTGAAATTCACGCACATATTCACGCACATTTCAAACAGAAGAATTGCCCAAGTAACCGACCCTAATGGTCCGTTTGCCTGTAGAACAGGGTTGGGTTCTTTTTCCATGGCCAAAGCATTCACTTTTGATTGAGAGCAAGAATGGCAAACCCTGTCAGTGTCTTTCAACAGTGTCATATTTCCTATGTTTCAGCTGCAGTAGGTGGTTTCATAGGAGTAGTGACCACATTGTTACAATCCGGTGCCAATGCTCATGAGCTAGATAGAGGAGGACACACAGCGATAAGGTTAGCTCATTCTAGACTCAAACATCTCAAGACGGACGATCATCTCACATCGTTTCAACTCAAATGCGAAGTTATTCAGGTATCTACCCTCATACATCATTTATCTTAAAAAAGGTCAATCAAAATGGTGATTCAAGTTTGTTTTATTCGATGGAGGATATTGTAAAAAACAAAATATGCCATTCGTTTCATAATACTTTTAGCTTATAAGGGAAGGAAAAAAGGGTTAGAAATGTGTGATACGCGGTGTTTAAACTATACAAATGACTTGCTTAGGGTATCAAAATATTTTGAGTACTTGTTTAGGGTATTGGAAATACTGATTCTACTTGCTTAGGGTGTGTAAAATACTGTGCCATACTTGTTTAGGGGGTGCTTTTTCACACAAACACGGTTAAGTATTTAGGGTAGTTTTTGAAAGTCCTTGGACGCGCATGATACCCCCTTGTAATGACCACTGAGCACTCCAGGAGTTCATCCCACACTAAAAAAGTAACACTAGAAATTATTATGGATTTTATGTTTATCTTTTTCCCTTTCGCATTATATTCTTCTAAACATACCCCATCAAATAAAATGTACTTGAATCAACATTTTGGTTGACCTTAAATGTGTTGTTGTAAAATTCAAGAAGTTGATTATTTTTTTGCTCTGGATTAAAAACAAAGCTACCATTATAACTTAGTGGCCACAAATTGTTTGTACCCGGTTCCTATCAGTCCTAGCACAAAATATCTGATTGAACACAATCAATCACCTTTGACATGAAAACAAAGTGATTCACTTCTGATTCTATTGGCAACAGCTTGAATTAAATTCTAAACAAATGAAAATGAAAATATTGAGGTGTTTAAAAAAGCTCAGAAATGTACTTGTATTTTCATTATTTATTATCCCCCTGGCTTGAAAAGCCGGAGGGGATATTGTGATCATATCATGTGTGTATGTTTGTCCGTCCATCCGTATGTATAATGTTCCCTTTTGGTTAGCCTTTTTGGTTACATGCAGGTTTGGCCTCAACCATACTTGATAATAATAATCTTTGGGTAAAGGAGACTTCAGATGCTCATAGGGAATACGCAGATTGACCTCTAATGACCCCTACATGACCTTTAACCCCATTTTGCCAATACTTTATCCTTTTTGGTTAGGTTCAGCCTGTAATTCAGTGCTCTCATATGAAAAGTCAGATTTCAATCTCAATCATTCTGGGTAATAATAATCAGGCCTGGAAATAGCACCCGCTTGTGTGTACCTTTTGTGTCAGGCTGGTTGAATGGTTAAAATTATAATTGTACACCAAATTTGTTTAAAATTTGTTTAATTATGTCCAAAATGATGATTCAGGTATATTTTATCCGATGGAGGATATTGTAAAACACAAAATCAACAAGAATTACCCTTTAATATTGCCCAGGAAACAAAATATAGAGTTTCTAAGCATGTATAATTTGTATCTGTATGTGTCACAGGTGTAACCCAGACTCTCACCCAGAACGTCAATAGGTCGACAGCATAAGCATCTACCGATGACTTTTGTTTGTCCAGACCTTTCGACAGAGACCTGGACCTATATACTGAGTTAGGATTTGCACCTGTGACGTAGTAAAGCGTCATCCATATACAGTTCATCCCACAATAAACAAGAAACACTGGCAATTATGATTGGTTTTATGAATATCTTGTTCCATGAACAATATGTTAAGAGTAATTCTTTTTGCATTATACATTTCTAAACATAATCCAATGAATAAAACATTGAATCACCATTTTGGTTGAAATTTAAAGGGAGAGCTGAAACTGTTAAGGCTACCAAATGTTTTGAAAATAAGGCTACCGAATGTTTCGAAAAATAACCTAAAATATTAACTGTTTTGTGTATTGATATTTATTTTAGAAATAATAATTAAAGTTGCCAGTCCATCTTTAACTTATTATTAAATGTTAAGATGGAATAACTCATTATAATGTTGAGATAGAATAACTCATTATAATGTTGAGATGGAATAACTCATTATAATGTTAAGATAGAATAAATCATTATGCAAAAATAAAACAGACAGACAACAATCTTTTACACTGTATTCATAAGATACTCACATAGGTATTTCTAGGTTTATTTAAATCGCAGTGTCATAACATCAAATATAATAAATAATAATATAATAATAAAAAGCATTTATATAGAGTGCATTAAACAAGTGGTACCTATGCGCTGTACAACTATAAAACTACAAAAGACCAATATTAAAACTATGTAAAGTACACAAAAGGAAAACATATTTTAAAAATGCATAAAATAGGACAATTATAGATTAAAACCCAACTGCCAGCAGGTGACTAGGAGAAGCAAGAGTAATGCCACTGCAAGTATAAGAGCAAATTTTCAACATAATACACTAAAATGACAATATATAATTTACATTAATGAGTATAAACCATAAATACAATAACATACATTAATTATACAAGTATTAAAATACAAATAGTTTAAAAATACTATTATTACATATGTGACGCGATCAAGAGGAATGCGTCGGATGTCGACCCTGGTCGAAAATGAGTTTTTAATACAGTTTTAAAGAAGACACCTAGAGCTTTTAGGTGGCATAGATTATATCTAATGAATGATTCTGTATCAGATTCTGTATTGGACAACTGTTTCAGAAACAGAATCATAGACTCGATTTAAAGGGGCATTGAGAGATATGTATGGGAGTGCGCCCTCAATTATCCTGGAAATCAGGTTTTTTTTGCATCAAAGTAATACTTTGGCATATATTAACTACCATCTGAAACAGTTTACCAACATTCACCGTTTATCATATAAAATTTCATGATTTTCTTAGTTTCGATATGATTATATCGAAACTAGGTGCTGATTTCTGAAGTTATGCTATCGTTTTACACGCGGCCTTTTCGCGGAAAATCTCAACCGGAAGTGCCGTTATTTGCTTATTTGGCATTAAGGCGATGTCGGAATTGTATGACATTTTGGATTTGGGCTATGTTGATGATTATCTTTACGTTATTTGCTCATTTAGTATATCGATACATCTCTCTGTGCCCCTTTAATCACTACCACCATATCAGTAGTATTATATTAAAACAAGGCACATTTATTCCTTATTCCGAACGTAAAATCACAGACAATATAGCTGTACAAAAGTGCTCTACAAAATTATGTTCTGAATTCTGATCAAACAGGCTAGGTAGACATTTGGATGATTTTTTGGCACAATTAGGTACCAAACTTGCTACAAAACAACAATGATAGGCCATGAGTAGCCCCATTTAAATAAAATATATGACGTTTCCAAATTCGCATTTTCAACACACAATGCGGAGAGAAGATGTTGAGTATGCATTGCATGGCCTGGATGACTGCTGGGGATATCGATCACACATGCTACACTACCCATGTATGACAGTTTGAATTTGAATTAGCCCGCACCAGGGAAATGTGCAGTTTTCAATACGGGACAAATACGGGTTGGTATTAAACCTTCGGCCTTTTCTCCCGGTAGTGGGTTGAATATGCGAATTTGGAAACGTCACAGATTTTCATTAATTGTTCTAATCATAGCTAATCTTTGTTGTTTTATGGCAAATTTGGTACCAAATTGTGCCAAAAAAGATTCATCCAAATGTCTATCTAGCCTGTTCGGTCAATAAATAATTGAAAGTCACTCTATAGGACATTTAACAAAGTGAATGACTTTCTTTTGTTGAGTACTTTATAATGTGTATGTGACCAAGGCTCAAGATAACAGGTTTTTTTACCGGGAGCTACTTTTTTTCAAAAGTAGCGCCAGATCACTAGGATTTATTGAGTACCAGGAGCTTCTTTTAGTCTACCGGGAGCTAACTTTTTAGTAAATCAAATAAGCTTAGGCATACCGTTAGTTCGGTAGACAGTAGTAGGTAGTAAAAAAACAAACTTCCAAACAACACTACTCGACTCAGATTTTAAACAAATTATCCAGCGCGTACGAGGCAGCATTGTCAAATCGAAATTTGATGTTTTGGACAAGCTCCCCGATCGTCAAGTTCATGCAGTAAACATCATGTTACACGGGATTGCGAATTGGGGATGGTGTTGCAAATACCAGATTGACGATATCATACGAAATAAGGAATAAAACGGTCCGTTTGGCCATTCAAATTGCTCAAAAATTTGTTTAAAAAATAATTATCGAAAATAAAAAGTAATACGGTCGGTACCTAGGTACACGGTCGGTCGGACGTGGACAAACAGCTTTTTTTTTTTTGCCTTATCTTGAGCCTTGTATGTGACCCAAAACATACATCTTGTCGGATTTTCTAGTTTCTAGATATGAAGTAAAATGTCTTGAAAAATATAAAGAAATTAAAAGGAAATGCTAAGTTTCTATTCATCAAATTTCCTGATTGCACTTTATAAGGCTAAATTTCAATTATGAGGTATCAATTTAAATCTCGATTTTGGCATGTTTTTATGATGTTAAAATCAGACATTGGATAAAAGACCCCAAGAGGTATGTTTTGATGTGACGGGGCACATATGTATACCATTTCAAATTAATGCAATAAGTATATTGCATCTGTACAAAAATGTGTAATTCAAAATTTTGAACCACATGTGAATATTCATGTTGCATGCGTCCCGATCAAATCCCATCCACAAATACTGTGCACAAGTAAATGCAGAAACGTTAACATTAGATAAACACATATATTAGTGAATACACAGATAATGCGTATGAAGTTCGATCAAGGAAACAAGTGAGTGTATCGCCATAAAGGCAACTTGAGAATTTCAGCCAACAGAAAAATGGGCATTATAGGAATTGTTTACTTTATAAAGTAATCAGTTGACCACAATCCATAATGCAGTAGAGTAATGCAAGTTCATTACACCAGAGCAAACAATGATATTGCATCAGGTTATGTGAAAGCATGCATTAACACGGATTGCTCACGGGTAATTGGATTCACTGGAGTGTGGCCCATGCTAAGATGCATCAGTGGGCAAACTAATGACTGATTTACCATTGGGTGAAATTGGCACAAGACACATTTTAACATCATGATAGTTACGCTACATGAGAGTAGTTGGACCAGATTCGTTACGGGGAAGCATTTTTAAAATGCCTTAACATTTAAATTTTATGAGTACTTTATAGAGCAAGTTAGGGCCGCATCAGTAAATGACGAATTTAAATGACGGATATGAATAAGGATAATGACTTAGATCAGTTATTTTTTGTCAGATAGTGAAAAAATCTAAACATTTTACTTTGAAAACCTTGGAATTTCCCTCTGGACTATGCCCCTTGTGCAATTCGTTGGTTGCAAAGTGAAAATGCAAACAACTGATATGCAGTCATTCTCTTTTAATTATGTTAGGTAACATGTATTTACACCAGTACCATTTCAAATCAGCTCAATGAAAGTATAACATTCAAAAGTGTGTAATTCACCACTATGTTTTTTATACAATTTCAAATCAGCTCAAGGAAAGTGTTGTGAATTGGGATCATTGCAGAATTTTCTTCAATATTTATCTTATCGAGATTGGACTAAGAAATGTATTCCTACTGTATTTGGGGTTGTTAGGGCATTATAGGGGGGGGGAAATCACCCGATTTGGCCCAGATGTCGATTATAACATATTATATAACGCATGAAAATATTCCTGTCATTTTATTGGTGGAAACTGCATCACGTGACATAAAATAGTTTCACCTTTTCACCCAAATAACGGGTCAAGCGGTCAATAGTACATTTTGATGGGAGCTTTTGGACCTGGCGGTCAATAGTACATTTTGATGGGAGCTTTTGGACCTGGCAATAAATCGATTCCGGCCACCATCTGTGTGTACGGACTCCGCTCAGTGCACAACAGCAAAAGAGGAATCGCTTCAAAACAAGTAAACAAGTCGTCTGCATTGCATTATTATTATTTGGCACAGATCTTTTATCGGCTGAATAAACATTTCAGTGAATCGTAGTCATGAATCATAAATATTTGTTGTCAATTCACCTGAGGTTGAGGGCATTCTGCAACGAGGTCTAGACCTCTATCGATGAGATGAGATCAGCATCAGAGTATAAACTAACTTAAAAAGTAAGCTTATTTTTGATTTTGTCGAGAATCGACTAGCATATTCACTAAGAAAGATGTGTTCAAGTGTGAATATTTTCATGCGTTATATAAAACAAATATGGACTGCTCTTTATTCGTGAAATGGGGTGAAATATTGTCCCTCGATGATCTGGAGACCGTAAGCCTACTATTTTCCTAAATAGTAGGCTTACGGTCTCCAGATCACCTCGGGGCAATATTTCACCCCATTTCCCTCATGAGCAGTCCATATTTGTATACTATTTTGATTTTTGACAGGCGCCAAAATCAAGGCCCCATGGGACGGTCATATAAGCAGGTCCTCCATAACAGGCAAAGTGAGGGTGTTATATCTATGGCAGTATCAGTGACCATGTTCCTTGTGGAATAAAGATCCTGATAATGATCTGCCCAATTAGTCCATCTGTTTGATATGGTCAGTGATAATAGTGCCATCCTTGGACCTCAGATTGCGAGACCAAAGGCTTTGTCAATCCCCTCATACATGCCCTGCACATTTCCACTGTCAACACAAGACTGATGTAACGCAGCAGCATAACAGGAGAGACTCTGGCCAAATCCCTTCAAAAGAGAGATGGGCACTCTAACACAGGATCGATAGCCTTTACCGTTTCCAATTTTTCCCTAAAAGTCCTTTTTGCCACATATTCCACCTAAAATCGGACTAAAGTCAATCAATTAAACAAACACATATTCCTTTGCAACAGCCTTCCAAACTTACACAGAAGTTTCATAACAAAGAAGATTTTCATCTTTTTTTAGTCTGTTTTCCATCTTATTCACCAGCTTTGTCTGCTTAGACGTGGCGGTATACGAGGGTCGTTCAATAAATAATGAAAGTGATCATGGTATGGGATGCATGAGTGATATTCAATACAAAGTATGAACCTTTGTCTTTAAAACAATACACTTTTGGAATGTTAGATACCTTTGGTTTAATATGTAATGTCATTAACATAAACACAATAGGTTTCAGACACTGACTGAAATCTGTCAATTATTTGGCTGGAAATGTACTATGTTGAAAATGGGTTGATTGATACATTTGCGTATATCTCGGCAATGCAAGCATAAAAACAGATAACACTTGGCACATAGTTAGAACACACACTTATCTCCACTTGACACTATTTTTTAGATCTGAATTCCTTAACACAAACAAGAAGGGACCATCTCAAATGCGCTTTTATTTAGCAAAATCCGCAATAGTATACCTTTGAAAACAACAAAGGATAATGAACAATGGAGGGATTATAATTTAGTAAATTTTTGTGGGATGTAAAGCAATAATAGTGGGGATTTCAAGAGGAGCTGTTCATAAAATTTCCTCAAACCATTGAAATTATGTGACGATTACTTTAACAATACATATATAGTAGCTCTAAAGATAACAGTAATAAGAGAGGTTGTGGCAGCCATCTTTGATTGATACATTCATGTATATCTTTATTTTGACTATTACAATATTTAAACACCTTGATTTAAGCATTTTTTATTATTTCTGATTAGAATTTGAAGGCACTGTAAGCTTTTATCTGGTAAATTTCATGATTTTAGCCATTTGTGGCCCTGTTCAAAATGATCTGCCGTCTGCGCATGCGCACATTTTCTGCAGGTTTCATGCGAATAAGTTCAGAAAATTAGTTAACTATCATATGGAATCTCCCAAACTGGTTAATTGCTTGGATTTTTCATAAATTGTTTGATTTTCCGCAATATTAGTGATTCGCTGACTGGGCATTTTTCAATGAAAATTGGCTATTTGAAATACTGATGTTTGTATACTTTTTATTCGATTGCCTCTCCTAACTTTTTCCTCCTATACTACATAATCAAATTACACAGGGATTTAAGTTATTGTCTTTTTATCATACTTACGCGGAAAAAAAAGGGATTTACCTGCTTCTGGTGTCATGTTATGCAATATTCTTATGACATGTTTCATACAAATAATTCAAATTTCCCGCCAAATAACTGATTTAGTAGTGTCCCAAGTGTACTTACTTTGAGACAATGCTATGACTTCATAGTTCACACTTATAAATCCAAAACTGTACTGTTTGAAAGATAAAGTTTCATACTTTGTATTGATCACATTATCCCTCAATAGAATCACTCATGCATCCCATACCATGATCACTTTCATTATTTACGGAATGCCCCTAGTATATTCCTTATATTTTCCTCCTCCTTCCAATGGGAAGAGGGTAAAATGTTGCTGTTCAAGGCATTTTACAAGGTGTTTTCGGATTAATGCAGTATTTGCATATTTTATTTTGGTTAAATCTTTTTCATTCAATATTGCCAAACAATTGGCAATGGCATGCACACCACAATCTGAATCATTGCTCAGTTTATCACATTTCACATGCTTAATACGTACTGCCTCTGGCTGTGAAAATGTATCATATATGGCCGGTAGAATGGTATCGCTGCCATCCCACAAACTGTCATATAGATTGACAACAGGGATAGCCCTACCCACATTATTAATGCAATATGTAGACAGTACTACTACCCAATGAGTACAACCATCAACGATGACTTTATTAACAATCTTAATCCACCTATACCTTACTTGACTCTTCGTAAACTTAATTTGATCAGCCCTAACAGGATTTTGATCAGCCCTAGCAAGGGCTTTAGAAGAAATGGATTTGATGATTTGACTTGCAGCATCTATGATATCATCATTTATCCATCCGTTGTCGCTGGTTATCACTTTCTTGTCTTTCATTGATAAACCAGTAGTCATGATATCATTTGATAAGATCCAACAAGTTTCATTATATATATAATCATCCAGAACATATGACATTACATCTAACTCATATTCCCTCGGCTTGGCTTCACTCTTGCATAAATTAGTTTCAGGGGATCTTGTTGCATACAATACCAATGGGATGATACTAACAATGACTACTAAGAGAGATTTAGCAGCTAATAGGCCTACGTCAGCAATGTCTGCCTCATCAATGATTGTTAACACAGTTATTATAATGAATCCAAAGGGGATGATATGTTTACATACAATTTCAGTAACAATTGTGTAGACTATTGGACTGTGTTTATTAACCATGGCCCAAAACAAGTCCATCTCTATAGTAGGCTCATTATCTTTACTGTATTTCATCAAAGATGACATTTTTTGTTTTTTTTGTTTTTTAAAATGTGGATCAGATGTGAACTGTTTTAAATAATTATTATATTTTCTCCTATGAGCTGATTCGGTGACTGGCAGAGAGTTTGTGTTTGTTTCAAGCTTTTTAAGATCTTGATATACCTGTTCAGCAGCATTTACTGTTAAACGAAATAATTCACAGTAGTGATCATAAAATCCCACTATTGCTTTTATTAAAATACTAAATCCTGCTACAGTAAGGAATAATGTGGTACCCACTGTATGTGTGTCTAACATCAGCCCACTTACTAATGATTCACAAAATGCAATATATTGTTGGATCAAAAGTTGATGATAACACAATAGATGACCATAGCAGTATCCACTTAGAGCTAATTGCACATAACACTTGTGGTTAATTGTTTTTCCACAATGTTGCAAAGTAAGCCGAGTGCCACTGATAATCACGATAATACAAATATTAAAAATACACAAATTCTGTAGGGATATTATGGATATGACTATAATAGGTGGTAAGAAACTTACTATTAAAAAAACCTGAAATCTTCCTGATATTTGCGAAGGTACATAAACAAATACAGCAGAAGCAAGTAAAAGTATTAAAACACATACCCAACCTAGGAACAAAACAAATATACCAACTATTAATGTTAACACATAAACTATGACATTTTCTTCTCCTCTCTTACAAAGCCAAGTAATGGGCTCCCATAAAATATTTATATTGAACAATGCCTTATACAATTCACTGGTAATGTTTATCCGTGACTCTATTTCATTAAGCACAGTTTTGTTCTCTTTTCTAATTTCGATGTCAATTTTATTCACCAATGTGGTACCTGTTGGTGAACTGTATAAATGCAGTTTTCTTTTATTTTTGATATAACTGATAATCCTCCCTCCAAGACCAGTAGGTGGACTTGTACCAGTAGGGGTACTAGTAACGGTAGAGGGACTAGTAACGGTAGAGGGACTAGTAACGGTAGAGGGACTAGTAACGGTAGAGGGACTAGTAACGGTAGAGGGACTAGTAACGGTAGAGGGACTAGTAACGGTAGAGGGACTAGTAACGGTAGAGGGACTAGTAACGGTAGAGGGACTAGTAACGGTAGAGGGACTAGTAACGGTAGAGGGACTAGTAACGGTAGAGGGACTAGTAACGGTAGAGGGACTAGTAACGGTAGAGGGACTAGTAACGGTAGAGGGACTAGTAACGGTAGAGGGACTAGTAACGGTAGAGGGACTAGTAACGGTAGAGGGACTAGTAACGGTAGAGGGACTAGTAACGGTAGAGGGACTAGTAACGGTAGAGGGACTAGTAACGGTAGAGGGACTAGTAACGGTAGAGGGACTAGTAACGGTAGAGGGACTAGTAACGGTAGAGGGACTAGTAACGGTAGAGGGACTAGTAACGGTAGAGGGACTAGTAACGGTAGAGGGACTAGTAACGGTAGAGGGACTAGTAACGGTAGAGGGACTAGTAACGGTAGAGGGACTAGTAACGGTAGAGGGACTAGTAACGGTAGAGGGACTAGTAACGGTAGAGGGACTAGTAACTGTAGCGGGACTTGTAACGGTAGGGGAATTATGGACATCCCAGATTTGTAAAAGAATAACCCAAAATGAAATAAGCATTGATATATAATGTAAACAAATTCCCAGTGAATATATATTTGGTGGAAAATACATATTAGGAGCAAGCAAGACAAATAGATATATAATACTTATCTTGACATAGTTGATTTGATACCCAAATAACGAGGGATTCCAGTAAAACAAACCATACTTGATACCGATTGGCAATGGATTGATACTCAAATGCAGTCGTTTTAATTTGAAAGGGACATGGTTGACGTCATCGTAACATACATCTGGAATAGGCCTAGACAAATATTTTAGTAGTAAAATTGGAGAGACTAATAGTAGGCCTATATATACCACTATCCATTGCCATGAGCCAAATAAATCTGAATGACAATTATCATTAAACAAAATGATTAAGCGAACATCAAGGATGTGATCAATATGCACTATATATGCTTCCTCCTTTGTATCATTTGTAATCTTACTTTCTTGAATTTGTTTCATTCTGTCAAAAACTATTTCAGGCAGATCTTTGACACATATCAGAGTGATTTCCGCTTGCTTTTCCCGAGTTTTGTTTATCAAAGAACTTCCTAGTCCCTTCATTTCCATTGTCACATCATACACACCTTCCTGGAACATACCTAGTTTAAGAGCAAGCCAACTTTGTGGGCACACCAGATGTTTATGAATAAAGAATCCCTTTTTATCTATTATCCAATGAAAGTTGAAAGACTTGTCAGAAATTGAGGAGTTTACTTTGATTTTAACTAAAGATGCACCATCCTCAACTTGACGCTGCAGCATGTTGAGAGATTCTTCCGTAACTTGTAAGCCATGGTTGCCACATGGGAGCAGGCCAGGTTCAGTGGTATAGTTAGCAGTGGGACTTCTGTCTCTTGTGGTAGAATTTGTTTTGAACCTTTTCACAAACCATCTTGGTAGGTTGGGTTGAGTAGTGGAGTTTGCTGCAGCATGACTTGATTGGTTTTCTGATGTGTGGATAGGACTGGTTACTTCTGAAACAAAGATAATAAGAAAACAAAGTCTTATTTTCTTGCTAACAGTGATTCCATGTGACATGTTCTTGCTAAATCAGACGGAACTGAACGAGAATCAAATTCAAGTTTTTGATTGATACATTTAAAAGATCAAAATTCTCTGTATGACACCTTCCTTGAAATAAATGACAAATTTGATAGTCTTATCAAAAGTTACAGATTTTAAAATGACAAAAATACTATCTTTTTCACTAAATTATGGGTAGTGTTTTGACCTTTCTTCCTTAAAATAAATGACAAATTTGATAGTCTTATCAAAAGTTACAGATTTTAAAATGACAAAAATACTATCTTTTTCACTATTATGGGTAGTGTTTTGACCTTTATCCAAGGTTTCACCTTTGTCCAGTTCCGTCAAATTTGGATAGAAAATATCAAAGCTTTTTTTAAAGTTTGAGCACACGCCTTCATTTCCTAACATACAAAAATATACATCGGGTTCGGGAGAATCTGTGATTTTTAAAGCAAAAAACGTGGGCAGTTTGTGGAAAATATGTGATTTCTGTGATTTATAGTGTGATATTAAATCTTCTTGGTATGGAGTCTAGAGCAGGCATTCTCAAATGGTGGCGTGCGCGCCACATGTGGCGCATCAAGGCATCCTAAGTGGCGCGAGAGTGGTTAAAATTTGTTTTAAAAAAAATCATATCATGGTATAGCCAGATTTCATAACCTATGACGGTCAGATGTATAAATACAGCAATTTTTCTCGCGCTACGCGCGCATGTGCCCTCAAAAGAGTAATATTATATAATAATGTTTTATATCATATATATAATATAATATAATATAAAGCAGTTTACCAACCCACGGTGTTTACAATAGACAATATAACAACAAATATTAACAACCACCGGCGAATGTCCCAACAAAAAATAAGCAAGGACATTCACCGGCGGGGAATTGAACCCCGGTCTCCTGATTACTAGACAGGCGTCTTAACCACTAGACCACCGATACTTGCTGATAAACGGCTGTCTAGTAATCAGGAGACCAGGGTTCAATTCCCCGCCGGTGAATGTCCTTGCTTATTTTTCGTTGGGACATTCGCATCGCCGGTGGTTGTTAATATTTGTTGTGATATTGTCTATTATAAACACCGTGGGTTGGTAAACTGCTTTATATTATATTATATATTTGATATAAAACATTTTTATAAGGGTAATATTAGTTTAATATTGTGCTTCCTACATATATGTTAAAATATTGAAATCAATGTTATAAAGGGAATTTTGCCATTGTACATTCTAAAAAAATATGACCAAGTGGAGCTTCAACAAGTTAGTTACTAAAATGTGGCGCATCAGTAAATCTAGTTGAGAAAGCCTGGTCTAGAGGTTACTTATCTTTTACCGTGTATATTAGTTTCCGATGTCTTAAGGTAAACAATAGAAAACATTCATATCACCCACGTTTATTATCATGGTCGTGTGTTACTTATCTTTGAGTTTTCAGTTTCGATTATCGAGTTTATAATTTTGAGTTTCGAGTTTATCATTTTGAGTTTTTTCGAGTTTATAGTTTCAAGTTTTTTCCAAGTTTCAAGTTTATAATTACGAGTTTCGAGTTTATTATTATTATTATTATTATTATTTATTATCTTTACCCAGGGTTGCCCGAATCAGCTGACCGCTGTTCTTACTCGGGGCCCTGCACATCAATATAATACATGTACATGCTTAAAAATAATGACTTAATATAAAATACATGAGATGTTATAATGACAATATGATTATGTATAGAGTATAAAACCCAATGGACAACACTCATAAATCTATCACATAATGCATACTATAAAAACATATTGAAATTATTTGATTACATATGTATACACTTCATTAAAATTAAACTGAAAAGATCTATTTCATAAAAGCTTGACTATGATACATCAAACACATTAAATTTGAGCTAGTTCCAATGATAGGATTTATACAAAGCCTTAAAAGATTGCACGTTCTCAGAATTTCTGATT
Organism: Ophiura sarsii; assembly: GCA_035610835.1. NCBI lineage: Eukaryota > Metazoa > Echinodermata > Ophiuroidea > Amphilepidida > Ophiuridae > Ophiura > Ophiura sarsii. The sequence continues at coordinate 64,466,342 of CM069451.1, forward strand.
GCATTTTCAATACAATTCCATACATTAAACACCATTATAATTTCGAGTATCAAGTTTCGAGTTTACAATTTTGCGTTTCGAGTATAATTTTGAGTTTTGAGTATCGAGTTTCGAGTATCAAGTTTAATTTTTGAGTTTCGTGTTTCAGTTTCGAATTACGAGTTTATAATTTCAAGTTTCAAATTTTGAGTTTCATTTGCAAGTTTCAAATTTCAGATTCGAGTTTCGAGTTTATAAGATCAGGTTTTGAGTTTCAAGTCAATTTCAAGAAAATGGGGTATTATCTTCATCCTACTGAGCCTTTTTTGTAACACGGTTTACTTAACCCCCTAATAAAATCGAAACAGATGCAGATTGTGGTTATTCTGGTACCATGATGTAGCTTAAGGTCTCATCTTTCCATGTATACCAAACAAGTACAAACATTCCATGCATGATGCCATAAATATGGCCGACCTTAAAATGCTGTTGCATTTTTATACAGGGTGTCCCTAAAAAAGTTTGCACATGTTCCATATCATTGATGATGCGATAGGCTGTAATCATTGTATAATCTGAAAGGTAATTTAGTTCGCTTTCAAATACTGTTTATTTGATTCTGTTTACTTTTATCAATCTACTGATTTATATATTGTATCAATATTCAACAATGAGCACTACAAATTGGGCTTGTGCCACTTTTTAAAAAATGTGGAATGTGTCATTTTCATCATTAACTATTTCGTATGAAAGTTGTGCCAGTTTGAATGAAATCATCCATGTGTAAAATAATTGCTGTTATATATTTAATGCTTTGAGGCGTTTCTTCATAAAAATAGCACAAACTTTTTGTGGTCAACTTTAATCAAGAATATTTTCTGATAGGATAATGCAAATGAGACCAAACAAATGGCATTGGAAAGGTAATTTAGTCATCATTCAGCCCGTATTAACAACATTTAGTAAATACTCATAATTAAATGAGCAAAATTACTTTAGAGTAGGCCAATTTTTTCATTCAAAAACATGTCTTTTTATAATCGAAAATACAATGTGATCGAGAAAAAAAACATTCCCAGAATGCCTCGGTACTTAGCTACACCTTAACTTGAAATTTTGACCTGTTTTTTCGAGTTAAGAATTTCAATAAGAATTTCAAGAAAATGGGGTCTTTAGAGCTGAGACTAGTAGTAGTATACTGGTAGTCTTAGCTTTAGAGTGGGTCAATTTTGTTGTGTGAAAATTGGTGTAAAAATTGGATATTGTAACACTAAAAGTAAAGGTCCAGCAAAAACGTTACTGAAGCCATCTTGTTAAGCTTGACTAATAAACCATTTTAACTACTCATAATTAAATACTCATAATTAAATGAGCAAAATTACTTTAGAGTAGGCCAATTTTTTCATTCAAAAACACGTCTTTTTATAATCGAAAATACAATGTGATCGAGAAAAAAAACATTCCCAGAATGCCTCAGTACTTAGCTACACCTTAACTTGAAATTTTGACCTGTTTTTTCGAGTTAAGAATTTCAATAAGAATTTCAAGAAAATGGGTCTTTAGAGCTGAGACTAGTATACTGGTAGTCTCAGCTTTAGAGTGGGTCAATTTTGTTGTGTGAAAATTGGTGTAAAAATTGGATATTGTAACACTAAAAGTAAAGGTCCAGCAAAAACGTTACTGAAGCCATCTTGTTAAGCTTGACTAATAAACCATTTTAACTAATTTGCACGAAGTGCGGCCAAATTGATTATTTTACCCCTAAAATGGTCCAGAAAACAATCCTGAAGCCATCTTGTTAAGCTTGAATATAACCTTGAAACTAACTCGCGCGAAGCGCGCACAAATTGGCTATTTTAACACTGAAATGGTCCAGAAAACTTTCCTGAAACCTTGTTGTTAAGCTTGAATATAACATTGCGCATAGAAAAATGGCTATTGTAACACTAAAAAGGTTAAGAAAAACGTTCCTAAAGCCGTCTTGTTAAGATTGAATAATAAAACATCAAAACTTATTCGCGCATAGCACTCCGAAATTGGATATTTTAATACTAAAAAGGTCTAGAAAAAGTTCCTGAAAATTGGCTAATTTGTTTTTTAAATGGTTAAAAGAACGTTCCTGAAACCATCTTTTTAAGCATGAATGATTACTAATTCCCGCAAAGCGCACACAAAATTGCTATTTTAACACTAAAAGAAGTAATTAGGAATCGTATCGCTCTGTAATTCAGAATATATGATTTATGATCAGAAATGTAAATCTGTAAGAAAATTTACTTTCTAAAAATAATCATGAATAGAGGGCACCTTTGGAAAAGATCACATAATATGCCTTTAATAACTTGAAATTCTTTTTAAGAGTTTCAGTAAGTGGGAGGAGGGTTAAGACCCCATTTTCTTGAAACTTGAAATTATAAATTTGAAACTTGGTACTCGAAATGAAATTCGAAACTCGAAAATTAAATTATAAACTCAAAATTATAAACTCAAAATTATAAACTCGAAACTCAAAATTCAATATTATAAACTCGAAACTCAAATGCTCGAAACTTGAAACTTGAAATTATAAACTCGAAACTCGATACCTAAAGCTCGAAAAGGAAACTCAAAACTCAAAATTATAAACTTGATACTCAAAACTCAAAACTCAACATTATAAACTTGAAACTAGAAAATGAAACTGGAAACTGGAAATTATCAACTCAAAACTAGAAACTCAAAATTGATACTCGAAACTCAAAGATAAGTAACAAACTATTACAGTCCTTGTATTAATTACAATTGAATGCATTTTCATTAAAAATGTGCTTCTTTTGGATTAAAAAAGTTGACAGATACATCTTAGTCATCATATTGGGTGCATTATAGGCGGGTGGCACAGCGGTTAGGAGCCCTTGTATACTGCTGTGTACCGTAGTCCTGTTGTTGGATCGTTTGAGGGTGAGTTCAATACGATATACCAACACAGCTATGTCCCTATGCCTCCTTCAAACCATGCAGATTGAAGGAGGAGGACGACGACGACGACAACGACGATACTGTAAAACAATGTAATTCATGGATACTTTATTTCGCGAATCTATAATTACTTATAATTCGCGGATACTTTATTTCGCGAATTTATAATTACTGCTATTTTTGCTGGCATTTAATTTCACGAATCTGGAATTTTTGCTGTTACTTTCAATACAAATTGTCCGTTTCGTGGGTATTTAATTTTGCAAATCCACATCCCTCGTGAAATTAAATCCCTCGCGAAATTAAGTGGTTTTACAGTATCTTAAACCCTAACCAGTTGTGCGATGGTCTTTTTTGTGGATCAGGGAGGGAGAAGGACAAATTTTGATTTTCTTTTTACCCAACAAACTGCCGTGAACCCATCCGGAATCAACCCCTGACCAATCGGAACTCCCAAAGCTGGCCATTAGGGCAGCGATTTCATACCCACATATCAGCTTGGATGATGACGTCACTCATTTAATGCCGTGGATAGTAATGCGTAGGAGGTTTAATAAAATGTCAAAACTCATAGTCAGGAAATTTCTCTGGGAATTCTTTTAATGAAACCAAAAAAAAGTGCTTGATTAATCACAACTCATACAATCCAACTAGTACATTGACTACTACACTCTAACCCTAATGGCATGCGTAGGAGGTTTAATAAAATGTCAAAACTCATAGTCAGGAAATTTCTCTGGGAATTCTTTTAATGAAACAAAAAAAAAGTGTTTGATTAATCACAACTCATACAATCCAACCAGTACATTGACTACTGCACTCTAAACCCTAATGGCATAATCCCCTATTGATCATCAGGAGCAGTGTTTAATTTGGATCCTAAGGCTGAGTTCACATAGGAGTATACTATTCGGGTATACGGTGCACGTTTTGCAGGGCACGCGTATAGCTTAAATCGAAACAATGTAATTTCATAATACCGGGTCACATAAGACGGCACTATTCGAAAAGGCCGTATACCTGCGTATAGTGTAGTATAGTATAGTATACCGGGAATCGTGCGTGTTCGATTTTCGTGCACCGTATACCGTCCTGTTTGGATGTGGCGGGCTGCAATTCGTGTGTACAGGCGTTCCGAATTTCCCCTATCACGATTTATAAACAATTTATTGCGTAGAATAGGGTAAGTTAGAACAATAGGACGCCTTTGTACTATGCTTTTTCGGAATCCTTGTGCTCAGCCGAACAATTTGGTGTGCCATTTGAATTTTTGGCCCAGTATGGCGGCCATTTTGGAATTTTTGCTATAAAAGAATGTTCCCGTCACTTTTGAGAAATGCATGGGACCTCATTTTCTTTTAAAATGGTTCTAGTTGACAAGTTGACTAAGAAACTAAGGTAATGAGTAGGGCTCGCGTGCTACCCTATGTGACTCGCCGTGCCCGTATAGCGTATAGAGAATACCGAATAGCGTATAGCGAATACCGTATACCGTATACCGTATACTCCTATGTGAACCCAGCCTAAGTGCTACTCTACTAGGTTTCACAAAGCCACGTCATTATGATTACAAAGCATATAGTCTTACCTGTTGAAGGCAAAGGCACGGATGCTGTTGGTATCACACCACACATTGGACAGAAGACAACAGCACAAAATATAGTAAATAACATCTTCAGCTTCATGGTGGTGAATGGAATGTCCAGGCAGTTATTAGCATACAAATTATGTGTTCTCAATTGTAACAGTTTATCAGTATACTGTATGATGGTAATAATATTAACCAATACACGTATAGAGAGCAAATTGTGTTTTAAGTCAATAGGAGCACATTATATTCATGCTCAAAGAAAGAAGATATTTTTTATTTGTGATAATTCTCAATCTAAAATACCATGTCAGTATCCTAACGGCAATGTGTATCTAGTCCCACACTACACAGTTATGACGATTGACAGGTGTCCAGCTTCAACACAACCAGTGAAAATTGTATATTCATGACTGTGACATCGAAGAAACGATACCTTACACTGAAAATGTTCATGTACATGTACATGTACATCACACTTAAAGCATTGAAAAAAAGCCTACGAGACGCTGCGCATGCCACACAAACCCGGCAGCTGCCCATAATGTAATATGATGCTATACAATGCGTGTCAAATCTTGTTTTTATTTGTTCTTTGTTCCTTTCACATTCATAAATTCAACTTGCTATGACCTTCTGTGACAAAGGGATATACAAGTAAAGAGCGCCAAAACTTACTCCCTCTCCCCAGGTTGTTGAAGGGAAAGATGACATTCCTGATTATAGCACAATTGCATACCTTTGTAAATATTCTTTGAAGGGCATAATTAAAATGCCAGAACTATAAGGCCAAACAAATAAAAAGGTTCGTCTCAAAGCTTGCGCGCGCATTGGTTTTGAAATGCCAAAATACCGCGTCTGAAATGCAGGAAATTGTAAAATCCTTTTTTTTTTTGTCACTACAAATTTTAATTTTGAGTTTTTATTAAAAATATCGGCAGATTTTCCGTTTCTCGAACTTTTACATGAATCAGTTCTTTAAAAAAACGCTGCACAATTGTTCTTTACACAACTACATCACAATATTCATTTCAAATAGAAAAAAACAATATCAGAAAGTGTCAACGGTTGCAAATAGTAAGAGTAAAAATTGACACACAAATAAAAAAAAAGTTTAAAAAAAAAAATGGAAGGCAAAAAACCGTGCGCGTCGCCCGATTTTGAAGCCTTCGCAAGCTTTGAGACAAACCTTTTTATTTGTTTGGCCTAACATGTGGTTTTGGACCAGGCCAAAAATCTAAATGTGACTCATACAAAACTGAAAGTGCATTGCACTGTAGTACCAAAGAAAATGTTAAAGACACCGCCACAATGCATTGCATTTTTGCAAAATACCCTGATTCTGGTCTCTAATTTGTATCAGTTGGCAGGCGCAGATACAGGGGGGGGGGGGACTCGACGCCCCCCCCCCCCCCTCCAACAAAAAAAGGGGGAAAAAAGGGGGGAAAGGGAAAGACAGAGGAAGATGAGGGGACAAACGAAAGGAAAAAGAAAAAAGTGGGGGAGGAGGAGGGGGTACAACAAGTCAGGATCAGTGGCATAGCCAGAGGGGTGACAAGGGGGCGACCGCCCCCCCCCCCCCCCCCCCCCCAATATTGACTGTCGTGTCGGTTGAGATTGGCACTGTCGGTTCATTTGACAAGAGGAATCATGGAATTATGATCGTCAAAAGTACACCGATGGAAATTTTTCGCACCGGCGGACCCGTACGCATGTGTCCCCAAGATACAAGCTTGTTTAGAGCTACCAAATGGGTTTGAAAATTTAAAAAAAATCCAATTCAGACTCCCCCCCCCCCCCTGTTCGAGCTTTTAAACAATCTATTATACTTAAATCAAGAAAATATCAGTATATGCTCAACTTATTTTGTGCATTGATAAAAACAAAATATTTATTGGAAATGAAGAGGTGGCTTTTCGATAAATGTTGGTCAGATTGTACCAAATGAGTTCGAAAATTGGAAAAAAAATCCAATTCTGAGGGGGGCACATCCCCCCTCAGACTCCCCCTGTCCGAGCTTTTAAACCATCTATACTTAAATCAAAAATATATCAGTATAATATGCTCATCTTTCGTGCATTGATAAAAAAACAAAATATTTATTGGAAATGAAGAGGTGCATGGCTTTTCGATAAAATGTTGGACAAAAGTATACATCAGATCACACCAAATGAGTTCGAAAATTGAAAAAAATTCAACTTCGGAAGGGTGCACTTCCCCCCTGTTTGAGCTTTTAAATCATCTATACTTAATTTCGTGCATTGATAAAAAAACAAAATATTTAGTGGAAATGAAGAGGTGGCTTTTCGATAACATTTTGGTCAAAAGTATACACCAGATCGCACCAAATGAGTTCGAAAATTGATTTTTTTTCTTCTTCTACTTCTCAGGGGGATGGGGGGGGGGGGGGGGCACATCCCCTCAGACACCCCTGTCCGAGCATAGCTCAGAGGGCGGTGCGCACCACTTGGATGGTACCAGCACAATTTCATTTTTTTGGGCCCCCCTAAAATTTTCCTGGATCCGCGTCTGTCAGTTGGTTGGTTGTTGGGTCCTGTCATGACTGACAGCTCGTGACCTTACAGATACTATGCCACAAATAATAATTTTCAGCAAAGGAGTAACAATCACGGAGAGGGTGTCCAGTAATCAATTTTATTTGGTCAATCCACCGGGAACGAGGTGTGCCTTTCCTACGCTTCCCTTCAATTATGCCTTGCATGATCATCTTCTCTAGGTTGTTACCCTTGCGACGTGAGATATTGCCGAAGTAGCTCAGCATTTGGGTGTTGATAGCATGAAGAAGTCGTTAATAGACACCCCTATTTCTTCAATAATACTGGCATTGGTCCTTCTCATTGTCCATGAGATACGAAGCATACGCTTCCAACACCACATCTCGAAAGCAGCTATTTTGTTTTTGTCAGCTTTTGTTAGGGTCCACGTCTCACATGCATACATGGCAATTGGAAATACAAGGGCTTGAACAAGCCTGGTTTTTGTTGCTCTGGTTATTCCTCTGTCAGCCCAGATCTTGCTTAGGTTGATCATTGCTGATCTAGCCATTGCTAAACGGTGTCTAATCTCTTGGCTGCATTTTTACCACCCTCTTTAGTGATCTGGGATCCAAAAAAGTTGAATTTCGAGACCGATTCCACCTCATTACCATCAATTATGAGAGGCTCTCCAACACCATCTGTGTATGGACATGATTGATCTTGGTCTTGCTGACATTTAGACGTAGGCCAAGTTGCTCACTCGCCACCTTGACTTTCTTCAGGAGTTTTCTCTTCCATATTTGTTGCAAACAGGGTGGTGTCATCAGCATAACGTAGATTGTGTATTTGGTATCCACCTACTGACAGCCCCCCCCTGGCCAATCATCCAATGCATGTCTCATTATAGACTCTGCATAAAGGTTGAAGAGTGCTGGTAAGAGTATGCCCCCTTGACGGGCTCCCTGACCTAGAGCAAACCAGTCACTATTTCCTTTCTCAGTGCAAACACAGGCAGCTTGACCATCATACAGATTACGAATTAGGTGGATGAGGTGGTAAGGGATAATTCCCATAATTCTCAGTTCCCATAGATATTTGCACACAATCATGGCTTCATAGCGCGTTCATCGTTGGAGCTTTTGGGTTCTAGTTTTCATCAATGAATAAATTAGTTATCAGTGTTCCTTTTTCTCACATCTAAAACTTACAAGCTCGACAAATGCATCGTGTGGAAAGAGCTTCAGTTGGTTGGCATTCTTGCAATGCATTGTGGGAAGACCTTAAAATCTTCTTTGCTGTAGTACTGAAACTGTAACAAGAATGCAAATTTTTTGATTTTTTTTTGGGGTATTAGAAACGCAAACTTTCTGAAGAGCTAGCAGCAGAGGGTGAAAAAGGGGTCTTCAGCGCGGCACATACCTATACCCTTTTCCAATGTCAGTGCCCCCGCCCCCCAGTATAGAAACTAAGATCCAGATAAAGCTGATGAATCAACCAGTATTTAAGAATGAACTGCTGCTTCTACAAATTCCACCCTGTTATTTGTTCCGGCTACTAACCCCACCATGAACTCCTATTAAAAACTATTATTTCGGACCGTATTACTCCAAGTTGCCATGGCAACAAAGCAAGCAGGGACCTGCTCCAAAAGTGTCATGGTTTGGACATTTAATGTTAAAAACTTTACCAGATTAAGGCAGGTTTCTACCAAATGCATGCTTGGATTGGAACATTAGCATTAATTGTATCACCGTGTCTATACAGACTTGCTGTTTAGAATGGCTCTATGTTTATATCATTGAGTATTTCACGGGCACGACTTTATAATCAACTAGATGGTGCGGTTCTCGGATTACACGATTTGTGGTTTGAGTTCCTTAATGACGCATAGGATCCTATCGGAACCCTTTACGACATGCGGATCCATCCATCCATCCATCCATCCATTCATCCATCCATCCATCCATCCGACCACCCGACCGACCGACCATTTAAATATTCCGGCTCAGAGGAAGGTATTTGAATACTATATGTACAGCTTTCAAAGGCTGTGTATCACCTTCGAAAACTATCTACATCCCATTCAACCAATGTTTAACAGCGAATGCTATATTTGTTAACAGCATTCAAATAATATTCGAATGTGATGTTTTGAATAGTATGATGAAGGGTGTTTGAAGGGTGTTTGGAAAGGTAACCCGCGTTAGGTGTGGTGGTCATCACACATCCTTTATATTGTATGACATTTAGAATCATCTTGTTGGGTTTTTATTTCCAATGTAAGAAAACTAACTGAATTTTTCTTGTCGTTTTGTTCTTCTTTCTTTGTTACAGTTAATTTATATGCTAAAAGCGTACATGTCTAGTGTTGGCAATGATGAAAACACACAGAGACTGGACAAATTAAATGCCCATGTAAGCAGAAATAGTACTGTCATGGATGAGGGGGTAAGTCAACTACTGATTGATAAAAACTTGCCAATTATACATAGCTGGCCCCTGAATGACGTCACATGCCATTGACAACAAACACAGCTCAAACAAGGCAAATTGCAGATTGTACCATCACAAAAAATGAACAAAATACAGACCAAATTTCAAAATCCTCAACAGGGGTCATCGCTTAAAATATTTGCCCAAGGGTTTCCCCTACATGCTCATCTAATCATCTGTACACAAACTGTTGATTATCACCTATTTTTTTAGGTACAATGTCCGAGAATCTGCCAATTTTTTTGTGAGTTTTACATTTTTTGCAAATGTAAACAAGTCACTTATACAACTTGATGCGATCACGTAAATCGATCTACTTATGGTTGAGTAGAGCGTACAATGATTTGTTTAAATGTTTTGCTTTGTTGTCTAGGGCAAACAGGGATATTATGGGTCATTTATATGCAGTGCAGAATAATAATGATGCTTAGATCCCATTCTTGGAAAGATAACCTTTCCAAAAGAAAGTGGTTTTATAAACCAAGTTATATGGTGAGATCAATTCTCATCAAATTTGTGTGATGCTTTATTCTTTTTGTGACTCCATTTAGATCCAAGACTAAAATACCTAAAGAGATAGGAAGCAAGCGCTTCAGACGGCTCTCTCTGTGCACAGCGTCCAATGCGGTATTGTTATGCTAATTGCGCGATCCACTTGACCGGCGAGCAACTCACTTCGGTTTCATCGGCCCAAATTAGGAGGTGAGCGTTCGTTCACATGTGCAGAGTACTTTACAGCAACCTTTTACTGACCCAGACTATTCAGAATTTTGACAGCTGACTGAAAACAATGTGATCAAAAAACTCTTCGTAAAGTGACATGGCAGATCTAGATGACTTTGTATATTGGAAAGAAATAGATTTGAATCATGTTCTAGGAAAAGGCAACTGGACTGACACTGAACAAGTGGCTAAGCAGCGAAAACAAAAGCAGAAATGAGATTCTTGAAGTTGAACCAGAAAATGATGGCAAAGAAAATCATTAGGTATTTTAGTCTCAGATTTAGATTGTCTCATTCTGTGTGCATTTACATCACAGTTTTTTCTCAGTGATTGCAGATTTGTATTACATTATTTATTCAACTCTTACATCTGCTAGTATCCCTTGTTCGATCCTTGTGTGAATGTATCAATTTCATGAGTTTCGCTAGTCATAGGTTCTGCTAGAATCATGATTATAGACCAACATTACCTATGTTAGATACTCCTAAACATTGAATCAACATTGTTTACAATAAAGCAAATTTTTAAAACCCAAATGTTTCTGAATGTCAAAATTGAGTAACATATCAGTTATTGGAACCAAAATCAATTCAACATCACATCAAACTGAGCCCAATCATAAAATATGTTGTTGTCTTGTTATTCCAATTACATAGTTCCTACTGTAGGCAAATTAATAGAATAAAGTGGTAACATTATAAATAAATCTTCTGTGTAAATAAGCAAACATGTTTAAAAAACTTAACATATTTCTTATAAGGTGAAATCAAACTCATTTTAATCCGGTATGTTATATTTCTTCTCTATTTTCAGACTGTTGATGAGCTGCAGAACGTACTCGATAGTTTCACCAACATGACCATATACACTGGCATGTGATGATGCTGAAATCACACATACTAATAATACTGATACCTGAATGCTGCATTCAGACAAAGACTATGCTTGAACAGTCTGCCATTTTGAGAAAACTGCCTGTAAAACAAACGTGGGACCTTGACAGACATAGCTGTGATACTGGAAACTAATGGCAATAATTGACACAGTGTGTCTCCAAGTTGATCAATTTCAATCACAAGGTCAATTTTTCTGGCCTTTGTGATCCAAGATTCTAAAGACTCTCAGCTGGCAAAGCAGTTAATTTTGCTGAAATTTACAGTTTACTTTAACGTCTTTCGACAATAAAGAAATACACTGTTTGCATGGACACAATTAACCACTCATGTCAATTGTTGAAAATGGTAGAACTAAATTACCAATCTTTGTTTCTTTGGAGGTTTTTTACAATTTCTATGGAAAGAAGAACCTATGTGATTGATAAATAGACAACACATACGTGACTCAATCGAGTGGAATGAGTCTAATGTTGGGAATATTGATTTTGAGTTAATAGGTAAAAATAGGTGACAAATTCTTATTTTTTACTTTGTTTTCTCAGTTGGTAAATTGTTTGAAAGCTAGAAGTTCAATTTGAGTGGGGTATGAACCATACTGTAGCATTTGTCACCTGCTTTTAATTGATGGTCAAATATCAAAATTGAAAACTGCCGACATAAGACTCATTTCACTTGATCACCTCACATATATATGTGTATGAGCTGAGACTAATATTTAGTTATATTAGTCTCAGGTATGAGTGATAGAATTTAAAAACCAGTGCCAATTGATCCCTTGAACATTTAAGAGCATAATGTGCCAAATATTTATGTAATACAAAATGTAGTCTTTGTGAAATGTGGTATTTTGAATTTTAAATTTAGCTGTATATAGATTATATCCAAACAATGCAACATTGTTTATTTTTAATTCATATATCATGTATTGTAAACAACAGCATGTTATTGTTATTTGGGTGGGCTTGAGCGTAATTTGTTTTGAGGGGGCAGGGCTTGGTATAGTATAGGTATTTATATTGTTTTCATGTTCTGTGATTGTCTTGTATGTACAACATTTCTGTTCAATTTTCATACTGTGTATTCATTGGTATCAAGTTTATATTTGAGATGTAAAAGAATGAAAGCAATAGGAAATATGAAAGCAAACTTGTTCTTCTTTTAACCACCCTGTTATTTACTCCCAGCTGGTTAATTATAGGTCCATAAATGCGTGTGTTATGTGTTGTTTCGAGAGAAATTGGACAAATTAATGCACGCTGATGTTGATGTGTGAATAATGGCACGACCCTGCAGGGGGAGTGCTATTGTGAACATATCAACATTTGCGCAAGTGCATTGATTTTTCTAATTTCATGAGAAACAAAACATACACATGTATTGACCTAATTCATACACAACACTATACAAATCATAATTCACAATTTGATGATAATTTCGATCTTTTTTAAAAAGGAGTAAAAACATGTTTACAAGTTTGTTAACACCCGCAGTGAAAATCGGCAAACCCGCAATGCCTGAACAACAAATGCATTAGACAATTTCAATGCACTCAGCAAATTTCTTGCTTTTTGAATGATTTGCAACTACTAAGAGTGTATGAATATACAACAGCACTATGCAAAGCATTATAAAACTCCCCAAGAAATCACAGTTTGTGACATATTAGTGCTTGTTCAAATGCAATTGTCAAAAATAACAATCTGTAAGACCAAGGCATGCCTTGGGTAAGACTAAATTAAAAAATTTAAAATAATTTGACTCAGGAGACTGTGCGCATAGCTTTAAAAATTGACATTTCACTGCATAACTTTCTTTTTTCTTTTCTTTTTTCTTGGACTTTGAAAATGATGGTGTGAGCTGTGAGCTGAGTTGTGACTGTATGGAATGGGGTTTTGTCCAATATTAAAACAGTATTTAAACTCGAGAAAAACGACTCCAGTTGGATTTATTGGACTATGCTTCGTCAAATTTTAATTTCACATTGTGAAGTCCCATATCAGGACCCAACCGTGTAATTGATCTCCTGTAGATTAGAGCAATGGGGCATCTCATGACGATAGCTTATGACCAAGGGCGTAACTAAAGGGGCAAGCGGGCATTTGCCAGAAGGCTTGCCCCCCCCCCCCTGATGCCGCCTCCTCCCCTCAAATTGAAATAACAAACTCTATGTATTAACGAAAAATAGTCGGTTATGGCCCCCACCCCCAATCAAAGGCCTGTCCTGTCCCCTCTCATGCCCCCAAAATAAAAATAAATGATTAATCTTTTTTTAAAGACCCTAGTTATTGCACTGCTTAACTGAAGAAATGTACCCTTAACACTTTCCACGTGGCAGACGTCTGCAGACGACATTCCAACATTTCACAAAATGTTTAAATAATGACAAATTGTATTGAATTTCAATACCCTATTTGGAATCACCATGAGAAATGCATGGAAAGAAGTGCAACCATGCCTAGTCTTGGTTCAGCTATCCTTGAGGTAGACTTTGAAAATCGGGAAAGGTTTCTGAAAAATCTGTTTTGTATGTGGCAAAACTAATAGCCGCATGGAAAGTGTTAAGATGCCTAGTGGTTCTCCATTTGTGATAAACATTGTTATACTTATTCCAGTTGACCAATGTTTCATTTGTTGTTTTGATCCCAATATGCTCAAGACTACTTCAGGCATTCCCATACAGAGACCTCATACATGTACTAACAGTCCTGTATAATATATTTTATGTTACCGTAAAACGGGGTGAATAGGGACATGGGGGTGAATAGGGACAAGAATGGGAAAAGTTTTTAAATGTCACCCGGCCAGTTGTGTACCGTAAAACGGGGTGAATAGGGACATGGGGGCCCCATGTCCCTATTCACCCCGTTTTACGGTACGGAATTTTGAATCCGGCTATTATTATTGAAGAGGACATTCAATCTGCCACAAATCCACAAGTCTGGATTGGATCCAAGATACAATCAATAGTTTAACTTAAAGGGACACTAAGAGATGTGTTGGAGGCAGCGCCCTCAATTATGATAAAAACTGAGATTAGTTTATTTTTATAATTGTATTACATGTATGAACTTACACCTATAATAAGGATTAAGAAAAATCAGCTCTCTTTGTACAAGAAAACGTCGATTCAAAACATGCTCGTCCCGCGGGACGAGCATTTTACGTCCGACAGTATCCCCCTGCAGTACGCGTGATATATAACGCGAACCATATTTGCATAGAGGGCGTTTTTCAATAAATAGCGATGATATTGTTTTAATCAAGTTTTGCTGGGTCATGACCTCAGGTGTTACATCCTCATTTATTGTTAAACTTTTATTAAAGGGACATTAAGTGGTGTTGAAAATTTTAAATGTTTAAAAATTCACTTCAGAATTCAAGATGAACATTAAAAACAACAATAATGGCAATTTTTAATGTTCATCTTGAATTCTGAAGTGAATTTTTAAACATTTAAAATTTTCAACACCACTTAATGTCCCTTTAATAAAAGTTTAACAATAAATGAGGATGTAACACCTGAGGTCATGACCCCTCTGACCCTGACCAGTCGTGTGATCAATCCTCAGCCAGTGCCACCATTGACACACCTTCCAGCAGCTGTTTTACCGACAACTTTGAGTTCAAATTGATGTCACCAGATGCTCCGCTTGGTTTGAATTTACTAGGATTGCAACCGCCAGGATTCGGTTCCAATTTTGAGGAAATCCCACCTCAGCAGTGTTGGTGGGAAGATCAAAAGGCCCAAGTAAATTCTGCACTGTCGGCGTGATGCTGTAGTACTACAGAAGAATCCTTAGCAGAGATGTGCAAGGTAAGGCAACGAACCCCCTCCCCCTGTTTTACGGGAGGACATACCTGTCAAGTAGGGACGGTCAATCAGATTTTTTTTAAACCTAAAATGTCACCAAAATCTGCAAAAATCAGGATTTGTTTAAAAAACGGCTGATTTTACATGATTTGAGAAGAAGAAAATTCTGAAATTTTTTTAATTGAAAAACTCAAAAAGTAGGTTGGTCGGGCCCGTAAAACAGGTGTGTTTTTTCCTCGCCTAAAGGAAAGACTGTCATTATCAAACAATATGTATGTAACCTGCTGTCTCCACAAATCCAGGAATTAATATTTAATATATAATATAGCCTGTCAGGCTTCATCATAATGCATTTAAACACAGTAATATTTGCAACATATTTCGAACCTGGCACAATCTGCATTCACCTCCAAGTAACTTTTTTACCCTTCCCTGAAACTGTTGATGGAAGAAAATGCCATTGGATTGTAGCTATAAAAATCTTAGTGAAAATTAAAAAAACTAATACTTTGGACAGAGTTTAAAATCACCCACTTTCAACCCTAATCAACACAGATTGCATTGAAATCACTATCATAATTGATGTGTGTTGATGTGTTCATAGATGTGTGTTGATGTGTTCATAATTGATGTGTGTTTTGTATTTATCTTCTAGGGGAAAGGAAGTTAAGACAAGCTGCTGTAAAAGGAGAATATGACAAAGGTAGGGTAATAATTTACTGGATCTTGTTATGCAATCAAGCAAAATGAGTAGAAAGTTTTATATTTTTAGTGTCTTACTAGACTGTATTAGTTATTTAAATTGCTATATTTTGCTGAAAACCCCATCATAAATAGACAGTTGATTCCAAAGATTTTTACCCTCATATTGTTCCAAGGACATGCAAGGGTTAGGGAAAAAATGTAACAACGTTTGGATATAGTTTACCGCGAAAAAACCCAACTTCTATAACTTTGAGAATGGTAACACACGTTACGGGAACAGCACTTATTTAAATATATTTCCTACACAACTTGGTTTTAATTGATGCCACTTAAAATTTTAATTCTCCTAGTAAGGCCCTATGTTAAAATAGTATCAGATTAATTCATATCACTTCACAATGAGCCATTGAAATACGTGTGTTACCAAAATTATAATCAGGAAAACGTGCTAAAACCTCAATTGTTAAAGTGTTATTTATCACTATTTATGGTTTATATGTTAGTTAAATTTCTTGTAATTTAAAATTTCAATGAAGTATCAATGCTAGTAAATTTGGCTTTTGTGATAGTCGGACTAGAGTGTGGACCGTTTTCAATAGTGAAATTCAATAGATCTTATAAGAGAAAATATCATAAATCTTGTTCGGTTTATAAAATGTTGACTATTACCCAAAGAGCTTAACATATGTTTACCACAGCCAATTTTAACTAACTAAAATTCTTTAGAAAGCTAATGAGATAACCCGTCTATCTCACCCATCTATCTCAATCTCAGCGCCTTGTCTACTTTGTAAAAGGCGCTTTATAAATCTCATTATTATTATTATTATTATTAATAACAAAATCTGTGAACATTATGCACAGATTTTAAGAAATAAAATCCCAAAGTTGAGTACACCTTTTTTTTTACTCACCCTGTAGATGTGTTTTTTTAATTGGCATAAAATTTACAATTTTCGCATAGATTTAGAATAAAGGATTTGATAGTATACAGCTTAAAAACAATGACCAGATTAGAATTAAAATTCAATATGTCCCAATCAATATTTAGCTATTTTAAAACCTCTTTCTGTGTACCAATGCTATTAATTAATTCAATTTATTTTTGTAACAGCACTAAAACTGCTTGAGTCCGGTGAGAAGCCAACCAGGGCAGATGATAAAGGAAGAACAGCGCTTCATTTTGCAACCACAAAGGGAAATCAACAAATAGGTACAATATATACAGGGTGTCTCAGAATGATCTATACCGGGTTTCAAAAATATATAAAAAATATAAAACAAATAGTGTTTCAAATTTAAACACTTGCGATATGATGGTGAAATGTTTCCGACTTATTCCCTTAATTTCATTGAGATATCTATTTTTGTTCAGCTGGGGCAAGACATAATCGAAAATCGATGAAGAACGTTTTTTCATATTTTGGCTCACATAATTCATCTTTACAGCTATTCTCTCCATAGCACTACCAGCATTTTAACAATGAACCCACACCTCGTAAGTTAAATTTAAATCTCCCGCCAAAGAAAGGAAGGTTAAAACCACTCAAGCTAAACAAATCTTGCCCTATTCAATCAAAGCTTTGTTTTCTATACATGCAACAATCGATTGTTGTCAAAAATATAATTAAAATAAGAAGAGGGTGCAATAATAATGCGAATAACATTTCATAACACTGTTTAAAAGTGATAGTGACTTTATAGATTTTCAATGAATCATTTCGACAAAAACTTGAAATCTACCATTGCTACAAAAAAGTCTGTATTTTCCATCAGAAATGTCCGATTTTCAAAATGTAAAATTCCTAAGAAAGCTGGGCGATTGTGCAAGATATACAATTGAATAAAAAAAAAAGTGTTTTAAAGATTTTTTGAAAATTATCGAAAATTCTAAATATTAATGCCCGACCGACCCTACCTAAAGAGGTCTGTTTGTCCTAATGCCTAAGAACCATAGCACTAGATTAGAAGTGAAGTGAACATTGCTGTAGTCTATGTCATCTTGTAAAATTAAAATGATTCAATGCATATTTTAGAGGCTGATATAATTATATAACTATAGCAAGTCTTACCCATAATGTAACATATTGAGCCATATGTTATGCATAGTTATTAGTCACTCCCATCAGTGACTTCCATCCAATCATTATTGTGATAACTTTTTGGCATAGATCCCGTCATACATATATGACTCGCCTAACTTGGTATACTGTTAACACTCTCTCTACTAACTTACAGTCAGTCTTTACTTGTACTACACACCAATTAAGATGCATTAAATGGCACATCTTGTCTCTAGTCGTTTTATTATTCTGCATACAATATCAGGATATTACACATAAAACAACAACCCTGCTCTACGGGAAAACTTACCTCTCAGGTAGGGTCAGTCGGTTTGTTTTTGTGTTTGTTTTTAAAAACGTTGGGAAAAATTTACCGCAGAGTCAAAACCCCAAAACAAAAAAGCTATTGTTTTATTTTGGTTATTTTCAGACATTTTGTAGAAAAGGTGGTGTTTCTTTGTGGCATAAGGCTAATTATGTATGAAACAGTGCCTGCAAAAGCACCCAAACTCCTGATTTATAACATTTTTTTCCCTCAAAATATTTTTTCTCTCAATACAGATGGAATGTGACATTTACAGACTACTCCGCGCATGTAGGCATAGATGACGCAGACTATAGTGAGTAAAAATATCAGTTATATAGAGTGTTGAAAGTATTGTCACACCTGTACATGGTGTATTAGGTATAATCTGCTAAGTGCTGCACACACATATCTGATGGTAAACATTCACACATGGAAAGAAAGGTCAATACCTGACCTCAATTGCCTGTGTGTTTACACTCAACAACATTCCTCCAGTAATAGCGGCAGGTGTGTGATGCCAGATGGTGACAATACTTTCGACACACCCTGTAAAAGTCAAGGGTCCATATGCACAAAGAGAGTAAAACCAGCTCTAACTTTGAATTCAGTAAAATTGGACTTAGTACCAATTTGATCTGCATTGTGATGTTGTTGTGGATTTTTTATCAGTTCAGTTATTTTTATTATTTTTTTTTTGCCTTAACTAGATAATCAATTTCATGTTGGAACTAAATTATTTCATTCTAAAATGGCTGGAGTTGTTTTCCAACTCTATCATTTTTGGGGATTATTGTATTTAGTTGTACTTATTAGGAATGTGATATTTAGAATTTTCGATGGGTATCAGCGATTGATAACATGTTAATCCAATGTGAATTGAAAATTTGTGTCCACCACCCTCTGAACTAAGGAAAATTCAGTAACGCTGCCCTCTCTTGGTGACCACACATGACAAAAGACTTTAGAGGGCAGCAATCAAAAACTACATTTTGCAGAAAACCATTAAAACTAGTCAATTACTTTCAAAGATATGAGCAATTGAAGGGTTTTCAAAACAATAGTAAACATTTTTATAACAAATATTTGTGAGTTTCGACTCATTTTGGTTGATCACATCGCATTCCAGTCTGACTGTTATGGCAATAGAGCACTGTGCAATATAATCACTGTCATAATGCTATGGACAAAATTCAAGCTATTTTATGCATGCATGTTTTGTTGATCATGGAGCTGCAACTTGATGCATGAAGGGGGAAGGTTAGGTCATACGAAGCCCTGGCTTTTATACTTCAAACATTTGGTGATTTCAGATGCGGAGATGGTTGTTAGTAATCATATATAGCACTTTATTCATGAGATTATTGCTATTTGGCCATGGAAAAAAATACCCTGTTCTATGGACAAATGAAATGAACCTCTCAGGTAGAGCCATTCTGTCAGGCATTCCCCCCCCCCCCCCCCCCCCCCCCACCACTCCAAAAACAATTAGAGAGAAAAAACTTGGATCAATCAGGCGTATTCAGGCCCCTTTAGAACAGTGGGTTTTTTCATGGCCTTATCTGTGCTATCAAATCTAGGATGCGTCCTGACGATCCCTGACCCAGATGTACCCCCATCTTGACCAAACTTTTCCTCTTCTGTAATGCACAAATTGCAATCGTAAAAATAACCCGATATGTTACCATAGAATACATACAACAAAATAAGAGATGAGATAGGACATGATATTACCTTCAAATGCTTTGTTAGGGGAAACATCTTGGACAACAACACTATCACATAATAGAAAAGTTAATTCATTAATTTCATTTATTTATTGTATGTAGCCCTATGGCCCTTCGTGGTACAAAACATTATGAACACACATACATAATAAATATAAACAATCTGTATTTGCTCAGAGGATGACAGATAATCACCTCAATCGATCAGACCCAAATGGCCACAATTGAAATATAATTCCAACTAGGATTGTAACTCAGAATCTTAATATGTAACTATAACTCGTTAGGCCAAACAAAAAAACAAGTTTGTTTCCAGTAGTGCTCGCGCATTTCACTGAGACGTGTGACTCTTGCGCATTTACTTTTTTAATAGAAAAAGCGGAAACAAATATTGTTAGGGCGCCATCTTTTGTCGACATTTTAGCAAGCATAAGAGCAACAAAAATGCACAGATTTGACTTAATAAAACCATTTCAAGTGAATTTCCACTATGAATTTGAACACACAAAAAAGAAAAAAGCAACGCATTTTGCATTTGACTACTGGAAACAAATATGGTTATTTTTTTGGCCTTAGATGTAATTATTACTCATAAGTTTATCTCTTACTATAATTCAAAATATAATAGATCTCGAAACTAATGTTGTTATAGTTTAATTAGTTCCAAATTGTATTTTTCTGTGCGCAATAAGAATTCATGTCGTTGCGCATATTTGGTCATGAAAGTGTGCATTTGCGCACCATAAGCAGGTATCAGCGAGCGGTGGGTAAGTATTTGGGCCCATGGATAAATGTTATCCTCACAATTTTCGCCAATTTGGAACTGATTGAACTATAGTACAGCTGTAACTAAAACTTAACAAATTACATTTACTCATTTTGGATATATTTCCCAAGAAGGGAGGGGAGTCAAACATGTGACCAACAGTTTTTCAACTCCTAACCAGAATTTTGGATAAAATACAATTTTTCTTGAAAAAATACCTGTTTTCTTGTGAATAGTCGATTGTACAATGCAGAAAAATGCAGGAAATTAGTGGAAACCAAAAGCTAAACCATAATGCCACCTAATATATGATAAGTTTGGTACCATACTAAGTTTACCACTTTTAACCAAATTATAATACCTCTATAGTTTTCTCAGCTCCAAATTGGCATTAATACAGAAGGGTTCAGGCACACATAAACGCATCAAGCACACTGTGCATCAAATGCGTGACCTGTGTGATTGGCCAAAAGTGTGTGTGTTTGCTTTGATTATCATTGTGTGCGGAGACATAAGGCGACAAAAAAATAAACCCTGTTCTACGGCCAAACGGACCACTCAGGTTGGGTCGGTTGGTTGGGCTTCTTTTCTTTTCTTCTTCCCCCTGACCGTAAAAATGTTTAAAAATCTGTTAAAAAATTGCCCTATTTTTACGTGCAAGCCCAACAAATATTTGGGTTGGTATTCATATGCGCAGCCGATTTCCAAAAAAATGGGTCGGTCGGGCCCGTAGAACAGGGTTTCTTTTCTTTTTTGTCGCCTAAAAGCCAAATATATCTCACCAAATATGGAACTGATTGAACTACAGTAAATGTAGCAATTTATGAGCGATTAAATGTTCACCCTTTGCTGATTTTCCACCATTGAGGCTTGTTTTTAAATTCGCGATTTGAGAGTTCATTACATTGACTTATACACAAAATAAATATATTTGTGTGTTTTTATTTTTGCTGTAGCTGCTTGGAGCGCTTAAAAAAGTGTGAAAATTAATGTCCACATTTACAGTATTAGTCCTGTGCTATTATACAGGGTGTCCCAATAAAAATTGTACCGCTCCATTAGGTGATGGTAACTTCCTAAATACAAGTGAGAATATAATATCTGATACGGCAAAATAAAGGCAAATTGATTGGCTATAATTTGAAAAAACATTGTTTTCGGTTCAGTAATTACGAAGAAATGAGCGCTTTTACGCGTAATAGTAGTATTTAGGAAGTTACGATCACCTAATGGAGTGGTACAATTTTTATTGTAACACCCAGTTTTTTCAGACATATATGGTTACAAAAAGGAAATACTTTGCATTTATAAAAGCGACGAAAAAACAACAACCCTGTTTTACAGGGCTGCGGACAGACCTGTCAAGTAAGGTCGGTCGGTCGGGGTCTTCTTTTTTTCTTTCTTTATTTTTTTACCTAAAATGTCACCAAAATCTGCACAAATCTGGATTTTTTTTTTTAAATTTGTGAAAAAAAATTCAACAGATTTCCGGCAAAAAAACAGCTGATTTTACATGATTTGAGAAATAAATCTTGATAAATGCAAAAAGGGGTCGATCAGGCCCGTAAAATAGGGTGTGTTTTTTCCTCGTCTAAGATGGAGACTGGGATGACTCATTCATGGTTAGAATTGCTGTGATTTATCCCTTCAGACTAAAACTGTGGCTTAAACATTATTTTTAGACAGGGGTGTGCTGCAGGAGGTTTGCAACTCTGACCCATATTTAGGAATTTTCCAGCACAAAATTGTACCCATGGTTTAGTTGCCCATTAGAGAGGCACATCCTCTATACCTTATTTTTGTGAGTATCCTCCTCCTGGGCTTTTGGCATGAGTCGTGATACTATCCCTACACAAAATATATTTTCCTTGATATTAAAGGCACATTAAGTGGTGTTGAAAATTTTAAATGTTTAAAAATTTACTTCAGAATTCAAGATAAACATTAAAAATGGCCATTACTGTTGTTTCTACTAGCAAAAACACAGCAAAACTTGATTAAAACAATATCATCGCTATTGATTGAAAAACGCCCTCTATGCAAATATGGTTCGCGTTATGTATCACGCGTACTGCAGGGGGATACTGTCGGACGTAAAATGCTCGTCCCGCGGGATGAGCATTTTTTGAATCGATGTTTTCTTGTACATAGAGGGCTGATTTTTCTTAATCCTTATAGGTGTAAGTTCATACATGTAATACAATTATAAAAATATACTAATCCCAGTTTTTATCATAATTGAGGGCGCATCCTCCAACACATCTCTTAGTGCCCCTTTAATACATTTCTGTATGTGATATGATAGCAAAATCAGTCTGAAGTCAGACATTTCCAACATCAGTTCTCTACTTGATCGATTGTACAGGCTATTTGTATAGCTCCATTTTGCAGAAACCCCCATCTCAAACAGACACTCAATTCCAAAGGTTTTAGCTATTAAAGGGTTTTCAAAATAATAAAAAAAGAAAGGTTGTTAAGTCAAAATCAATATTTCCGACTTCCGACTGATTTTGCTTGATCACATCACATATTATGTGGCTATTTGCTATCCCTGAACTTGCTCAATAAACCAATACTTTGCATAGAGGGAGGGTTCCCGGGGGGGGGGGCACTGACATTGGAAAAGGGTATAGGTATGTGCCGCGCTGAAGACCCCCTTTTTAACCCTCTGCTGCCAGCTCTTATGACCCCCTTTTGAGCCTGCATCAGTTCTTAAGACCCCAATTTTATTGAAAATTCAAAAATCGCGAGATTTTGCATTCCAAAGCCCCAATTCTTCAAAAATGTTGCAATCTAAAACCAAAAAACCCCGAAAATGTGCGTTCTTGCTAATCAAAATCTAACTTTAGGGCAGTTCTCAAGACCTACTTTTTTGAAAAAATCAGTTCCTAAGACCCTATTTTTCATCATAAAATCCACTCAGTTCAGTTCTGTAGCCCTCCCCCCCCCCTTTTTGAGACCCTGTGCGGCACACCCATACCCCCAAAAAAGGTGAGTGCCCCCCCCCCCCCCCCCCCCGGGGAGGGTTAATCATTTATCTATCTTTCTGACCAATCGGCCGGTAGATCTCAGGGATTAAATATGAAATGTGCACACTCACAGATGAGATATGAAAGTGTATCAGGTTGACTGGGTCCTGTGATATCTCCCTTATGGTCTTGTGATACTGTGTAATGATAAACATGTGTGTTCTAGGTTTATTTAATAACATAATATCTTATTACAATGTACATATCATGCATATTCTATTTTTCATCGATACTGAAAGAGAATAACTTGAGAACAGAACAGACACTATTAATTTGCATAATATATGGTACAAAGTTTGGATTTTTCTTTGTATAATTTACATTAGGCGACGAAAAGAAGAAACTTATTTCCGTTTTAATGGATTTTCTCCCAACTGAGTTTGCGGAAATCATGTCCGTTTTATTGATTATTCTAAACACGTATTAGATACTTAGATCAAAGGTCAAATCCTTCATAATATATACTATAATATTTGAAGTAATTAGTTCCTCAATGACAAAATGACATCAGTGCATATTTGACTGCAAACACACACCCCACACGCCTGATACAACAGGCCTTTATTATGTTATTGAATGAGGTTATGTCTTTAATCATGATCAGTTGATTAATCAAGGTCTGAAAATTCGTAACATTTTTAACTTCAGATCTTTGGAATATGAAGTTACAAATCGTGAATTTAAAAACATGCTGAACAATTAAAAAATCTCCAAAGTGCGAAACATTAATCGCATTTCAAATCAGCTCAAGGGAAGTTTATGATCATTCAACACAAGTGTTGTGAATCGGGCTCATTGTAGAATGTTCTTCAATTTTCGCTTGGTGGCATGTGATTTTGAATAAAGACCAGCATCAATTACATTGTTAAATAAGTGTTTGTATACTACCATACAGCAGGAGAATAGAAATTAAAATAGGAATTGGCTTGATGAGGAGGTTAAAGTAGCTATATTAAGTCAATCAGTTAAACAGCTATCCATTTGCAGTAACCTAGCCCATTACTTAAGTAGAAGTTTCTTCATTAACACATTTTTTGTCATATTCAACCACAAATGCATCTTGATTTCTTCATCTTTTATCTTTTTTTATAAGTGTAATCCAGTTTGTTTTCTGGTTATGAGTCTCTTTACCTATGAATCGTATGTCTTTACACATGATGGTACTTGTTGAGGATCTTTATGCAGAGTGTCACCTTTTATCTCAAGCTTTGAATTGGCTTCATGCTTCTTGAATCAGCTTTGATCATTGCTGATAAACATTCACAATGTCTTTGATTGCTAGAATGAGGATGATCATAGGTAGACGGAGGTTGATTTTTGCTAGACTGAGGTTGATCATTAATAGGATTGGAAGAGGAGCTCATTTTGATTTGACTACAGCAGGTAGTATTGGGTTTAATTGTTGACATGACCTAGATGTAAGACCTTTTGGCCATAGTTTTATTATGTCTGTAGGGATCTGCAGCTGATCTGATGAATTTCATAGAAGTGGTTTCCTCTGGTCAATGTCTTCATCACTGCTGATGTTACCATCATCATTCTCATCAGTGATGTCACAAGTAGGGAACATGGTAAAACATTGCGTATCAAAGCATTGTAAGAGGTGTTTTCGGATTGATGCAGTATCTGCATATTTTATTTTGGTTGTATTCTTTTTATCCAATATTGCAACTACATTTGCAATGGCATGTACACCGCAATCTGAGCCATTGCTCTGTTTATCACATTTCACACGTTCAATATGTACTATATGTGTGGCTAAAGCACTCGCAATCCTCTCTATAGTCAGTGGGATATTTGCAGAGGTATTGCTGCCATCCAAACTGTCATATAGATTGATGACAGGGATATCTTTACCCGTATTATCAATGCCATATGTAGATAGTACTACCCAATGAGAACCACCATTGAGAGGGATGCCTGTATTTACAATCTGAATCCACTCCCCTGTATAAATATCCACAATCTCCCTTTTTATAGCAACCATCTCAACTTCTGGCAGCTTACTACAAATCATATGACTTATATATGATTGTAATTGAAAGCCTGTGACTTCTGTATACCTGCTTTTGATGATTTGACTTGCAGCATCTATGATCGTATCATCTATCCAGTTGTCTTTGCCATTTATCAATGTCTTATCTTTGATTTTCAAAGCAGTGGTCATGATATCATTTGATGAAATCCAAATATCATCATCAGATACTGACTGAGGTTGGTCATTGCTTTTTGCTCGACTGAAGTTGATCATTTCTGGATGAGGTTGGTCATTGCTAGGCTGAGGTTGATCTTTTCTATCATTGATGTAACAAATGTCGTTGTTCTCAACATGATTGGTCTTGAGAGGGTGTTGATTGCTTTGATCATCTTGATCTTCCACTGTGCTGTGCATGTTGTTTTGGCCAAATAGCCGTTCCAGTTGAACTTCTCTATTTCCTTCCTGAAGTAAAATTGGTACCGCTTTCCTGTTACCAATGCCTCTTCCTTCCCAATAAGGAAAGGTGGTAACAGATTGCTGTTCAAGGCAATCCACTAGGTGTTTTCTGAGTGATGCAGTTCTTCCGTAGTATATTTGACTTGGATCTACACCATTCAATATTGCAACGACATTTGCAATAGCATGTACACCACAATCTGAGGAATTGTGCTGATAATCACATAGTGCACGTTTAATGTGCACTTCACTTGATGGTGATGAGACAATGGCCTTCGCAATCTCCCTTATGGTCGGTGGG
Organism: Ophiura sarsii; assembly: GCA_035610835.1. Classification (NCBI taxonomy): domain Eukaryota; kingdom Metazoa; phylum Echinodermata; class Ophiuroidea; order Amphilepidida; family Ophiuridae; genus Ophiura; species Ophiura sarsii. Next base: position 64,492,617 of record CM069451.1, read on the forward strand.
ATGGCAGCAGAGATATTGCCATTCCGCATACTGTCATAAAGATTGACAACAGGGATATCCTTACCCGTATTGTCAATGCCATATGTAGATAGTACTACCCAATGAGAACCACCATTGAGAGGGGTGCCTGTATTTATAATCTGAATCCACTCCCCCGTATAAATATCCACAATCTCTTTTTTTATAGCAACCATCTCAACTTCTGGCAGCTTACTACAAATCATATGACTTATATATGATTGTAATTGAAAGCCTGTGACTTCTGTATACCTGCTTTTGATGATTTGACTTGCAGCATCTATGATCGTATCATCTATCCAGTTGTCTTTGCCAGTTATCAATTCCTTATCTTTGATTTTCAAAGCAGTAGTCATGATATCATTTGATGAAATCCAAATTTCATCATCAGATACTGACTGAGGTTGGTCATTGCTTTTTGCTCGACTGAAGTTGATCATTTCTGGATGAGGTTGGTCATTGCTTGGCTGAGGTTGATCTTTTCTATCATTGATGTCATAAATGGCGTTTTTCTCATTGTGATTGGTCTTGAGAGGGTGCGGATTGCTTTGAACTTCTCTATTTCCTTCCTGAAGTAGAATCTTGGGCTTTTGTACTACTTTCCTGTTACCAATGCCTCTTCCTTCCCAATAAGGAAAGGTGGTAACAGATTGCTGTTCAAGGCAATCCACTAGGTGTTTTCTGAGTGATGCAGTTCTTCCGTAGTATATTTGACTTGGATCTACACCATTCAATATTGCAACGACATTTGCAATAGCATGTACACCACAATCTGAGGAATTGTGCTGATAATCACATAGTGCACGTTTAATATGCACTTCACTTGATGGTGATGAGACTATGGCCTTCGCAATCTCCCTAATGGTTGGTGGGATGGCAGCAGAGATATTGCCATTCCGCATACTGTCATAAAGATTGACAACAGGGATTTCCTTACCCGTATTATCAATGCCATATGTAGATAGTACTACCCATTGAGAACCACCATTGCAACGGGTGCCTGTATTTACAATCTGAATCCACTCCAGTCTTGGAATAGCTGTAATCTTATTTTTATCAGCCATAACTTGACATGATTGAAGGCCATTGCCTTTATACTTATACATATTGTTAGGGACACTGATGCATCGACTTGCATAATCTATGATATCGTCTGTTAAAACCCCATTTTTCCCGCTTATCACTTCCCGGGCTGACAGTCGCAATAAAGTTCTTGATGTCGCAGATGGTATTATCCAACACATTTCCTCATAAAATCTGGCGAAACATTGCGGATCAAGTTCAAGGCATTCCTTTAGATTGTTTCTAAGTGATCCAGACATGTCATAGTCAATTTTAATTGGATCTACACCATTCAATATTGCAACTACATTTGCAATGGCATATACACCGCAGATTGATGGATTGATCCTACATCTCTCAATGTGCGCATAATACCAATCCACTCTTTGAATGTGCACTTTTGATGAAACTATGCTCTCTGCAACCTCCTGTATGGTCTCTTCTATTTCAGAAAGGGGATTGTCATTCCAGTTACCCCACCACCCCACATACATGTATAGATTGATGTCAGGGATATCCTTATCGGTATTATCAATGCCATATGTAGATAGCACTACCCAATGAGTACTACCATTGCGAGGGGTGTCTGCATTTACATGTACAATCTGAATCCACTCCCCTATTTGAAAATCCTTAATCTTATTTTGATCAGCAATAACTTGACATGATTGAAGGCCATTGGCTTGATACTGATCTTTGATGATTTGACTCACAGCATCTATAATATTATCTGTTAAAACCATGTTTTCAGTGGTTAACACTTTCTGGTCTTTCTTTTTCAACTCAGTAGTCATGATATTATTTGATGGGATCCAGCAAGTTTCACCATCATATACATCTCCATACAGAGCATATGACAGCACATCTAACTCATATTCCCTCTGCTTGGCTTTACTCTTACATTTCTGAGTTTCAGGGGGTTTTGTTGCATACAATACCAATGGGATGATACCAGCAATGACTATGGTTAAGAGAGATCTAGCAGCATATAGGCCTGTGTCTGCAATATCTGCTTCATGAAGGATATTCAACATAAGGCATATAATGATTGCAGAAGGGATGAAATTTTTTAAAACAATTTCATTAACAATTGTATAGACTTTTGGGTTGTGTTTTTTAACCATGACCCAAAACAATTCCATCTCTATAGAAGGCTCACGGTCATTGCTGTACTTCATCAAAGATAACATTGATTGCGAGTGTAGATCAAATTTGAAATGTTGTAAATTCTCATTATAAATGGACCCATGATTTGAGTTGATTGATTGAGATGGACCCATGATTTGAGTTGATTGATAGAGATCTTGTCTTCCCATGAGCTGATTTGGTTTTTTCATTTGCTTTGTAAGATCTTTAACTACATTTTCAGCAGCCTGTACTGTTAAGCGAAAAAATTCACAGTAGTGGTCATGAAATCCCACTGTTGCTTTTATGACAATACCAAATGCTGCTACAATAAGAAAACATGTAGTACCTACTGTGTGCGTGTCTAGTAGCAGTCCACTTACTAATGATTCACAGAATCCAATATATTTTTGCATCAAAAATACAAGATTCATCAATAGGTGACAAGAACAGTATGCTCTTAGAAATACATGCACCCACTTGATGATCTTTTTTTTAACACAGTAGTAAGGTATGCATAACATTAATAATCCACACACTACCAAATTTGGAATAGAACTATACCAACCAATTTCAATTTTGGTTATTTTGGATATTACACATACAGATATGACTATGTATAAACAAAATAATGCTGTTATAATCAAAGGCATTGCTGGTGTTAGTGAAATCATAAAAACAAATATGCCAATAAATGGGAAAGCAAATGTAGCTATTAAAATACATGCCCAACGGAAGCACAAACCAAAGATCAAAAGTATCTTGCCTAGATACACACAACATTTGCCATTGTTTACCATATCCTTATCAAGCTGAGTCCAGGGTTCCGTCCATAATTTTGTATTGAACAATGCCTTCATCATTTCACTGTGAATGTTTATAATTTTCTCTATTTTATTCTGCACAGTTTTGTTCTTTTTTTTAATTTGGAAGTTAATTTTATTCACCAATGTTTTAACTGATAAAGTGATAAAATAAATCTTCCCCCAATTGATAATCTTCCCTCTAATACCAATAGGGGTACTAGTACCAGTAAGGGTACTACGTGTAGTACCAGTAGGGGTGCTAGTACCACTAGTACGGGTGCTAGTACCACTAGTACGGGTACTAGTTCTTTGGGTACTAGTAACAGTAGGAGGATCTGTACCAGGGGGACTCATAGGGCCAGTAGGGGTACTAGTAACAGTAGGGGTACTAGTACCATTAGGGGGAGTATAGACATCCCAGATTTGTAAAAGAGAAACCCAAAATGAAATAAGCATTGATATATAATATAAAATAATTTCAGATAAATATAATATATCCGTTGGAAAATATATATTCGGAACAAGCAAGACAAGTAGATATATAATACTTATCTTGACATAGTTGATTTGATACCCAAACAACAAGGGATTCCAGTAAAACAACCAATACTTGATACCGATTGGCAATGGATTGATACTCAAATGCAGTCGTGTTAATTTTAAAGGGACCTGATCGTTGTAACATACATCTGGAATAGGCCTTGACAAATATTCCAGTATTAAAATGGGAGAGACTATTAGTAGGCATATAAATAACACTATCCATTGCCATGAGCCAAACAAACCAGAATCACAATTATAAAACAAAATACTTGAGCGAATATCAAGGTCATGATCAATATACATAACACATGCTTGCTCCCCTGTATCATATGTAATACCACTTTCTTGCATTTGTTTCATTCTGTCAAAAACTATTTCAGTCAGCACTTTGACACATATCAGAGTGATTTCTGCTTGCTTTTCCCGAGTTTTGTTTATCAAATCGCTTCCTGGCCATTTCATTTCCATTGTCACATTATACACATCCTCCTGGAACATACCTAGTTTTAGAGCAAGCCAACTGTGTAGACACATCAGACGGTCATGAATAAAGCGTCCCTTTTTATCTATTATCCAATGAAAGTTAAAAGACTCATCAGAAATTGAGGAGTTAAAGTAGACTTTGATTTTCACTAAAGATGCACCTTCCTCAACTGTACTCAGCAGCATGGTGAGAGATTCTTCTGTAACTTGCAAGCTGTGGTTGCCACATGGGACCAGGTCAGGTTCTGTGGTATAGTCCGCAGTGGGAGGACTTGTGTCTTTCTTGGTAGAATAGGTTTTGAACCATTTCACAAACCATCTTGGTAGGTTGGGTTGAGTAGTGGAGTTTGCTGCAGTATGACTTGATTGGTTTTCTGATGTGTGGATGGGACTGGTTACTTCTGAAACAAAGATAAAAAATAACAACAGTGATTCCATGTGACATGTTCTTGCTAAATCAGATGGATCTGGACGAGAATCAAATTCAAGTTTTTGATTGATACCTTTAAAATATCAAAATTCTCTGTATGGAACATGACTTGAATAAAAAGACAAATTTGATAATCTTATCAAAAGTTACAGATTTTTTTAAATTACAGAAATGCTATCTTTTCACTAATCTGGGTAACTCTTTTAGTCTGTTTTAAAGTTTCTCCCGTGCCCAGTTCTGTCTAATTTGGATAGAAAATGTCAAGCCAATTTATATTTAATGTTTAGGATCCGCTTCATTACATACAAACATATACAATATATATATATACCAACAGAAACATATAAACAGCCATTCATTAATAGCAATACTATTATCATGACTTATTATGTCTCCTGAACATGTAAACCGTCAATGTAATGATGAACCTGGAATTTGATTTGATTTTGGTCCAACGAATCACACAGTTTGTTGGAAGTAAAAGAAATGGAGAGACCTATTATACTCGTGACAGCTCAAGTTGGGAGGTGATATCAGCTTGTAATCTACAGGGTGATAGTGGAAAGAAGCCATTTTGTTTTCAAAACCAAAATGAATTTTAAAACTTTTTAAACGTTGCAAGAATGATGTATTTAATCCCAACTTTGTGTGAAAAAATTGAAGTTGATCGCATTTTTCGTTTGTCTTTGGTGACCCTCTTTGCTGCACACCAAATGTACCTGTTTGTCCACGAGCACAGTGATTTTCATTGGAAATGGCACACATTGCATTTTCATATTTGAATATCCCGCCAACAAAAAAATGGAAAATTTCATTTTTGTTATTAAAATTTAGAACATTATACGCTTTCATAGCATGGGTATGATTATAATTGATTATGCTAACTCACATGTAAACAAGAAAGGATGCATCAAATTCCAATAACATCACAAATGAACTCAAGTTTCCAAATTTGAATGAGACACATTTTGCGATCTGATGCATATTTTGGGAATCTCGTGGACAAACGTGTGAAATGGGTGCACTGGTCAAAAGGTTCACCAAAGGAAAACGAAAAATGCGATCAACTTCATCTTTTCACACAAAGTTAGGATTAAATACATCATTCTTGCAATGTTTAAACAGTTTTAAAATTCATTTTGGTTTTGAAAACAAAATGGCTTCTTTCCACTATTGCAGTCTTTTTGACTCACCCTGTATATGTAGTATTAGGCGCAGGGTTTTCTGTGCCATGGCCGACAGTCTTCTTTGTTCACATGGATGCCATCATTGGAATAGCCTGTATCATAGTATGATGCATTCACTAACATACATGCTGACATAACTTGAGCTGACACAAAGAATGATTTAGTTATGCTTACTCAATTCAATTCGATTATGCCTGATATTTTTAAAATGAGAACTCCATTGAAACACTATTTTTACATATGTACATGTTCACAGCAACACTAGAACGGAACTATAACTATGCAGGTGTTGTGATGCTTGAATGAGCACACATTGAATGGAAGAATACCTCATTTCAAAAGTAAATATGTCAAAACAACTTTGATTGATATGTAAGATAAGATATCGGGGAATCCCCATCAAAACACCTGGTCTCAATTTAATTATATATAATAAGGTGTAATATCGTAATATCGGACTTACGTTACTCCGCGATAATAACATTTAATAATTTTTGTATTGTATTACGATTCTACTTCATAGAGCCTTATTTAAAATATTTGGCGAGACAGTCAAGCCCACATTTACAACTTATAGCGAAACCAATACATATTGGATGTAAAGCATCCAATTACATCATCTTGTTTCAGTTTCCTTGTCGATTCACTTTAATTTTTCGGTCCCCCCCCCCCCCCCCCCCTCCATATGAAACCCTATAAGCTACGCAACTGGATATCAACATTATTACAGGATTCGAATGATGTTTGAAACTGCACCGAAACGTGACTAAGCTTGTATGCTAATGGCCGTGGTGAAGGTCATGCATTCATCGAAATTATATTATCTCAATGTATTGAAATTGGGGGGATTGAAGGGGGATTCAAATATGTCATGACGAAATGCCAGGACCATCCGTCAACCTTTATGGTTAATGTTTACTATAAATCTGGAAACGGTGTGTATCTGTTTGTTTGTTAACCTTATTTTTCTGTTAGTTGTGATTAAAGTGGTGCCTAATTTGCATGAAAGATAGAGGAAATAACGGAAAGTGTGATCAAGTTTATTCCAGTGAAATTGGTTAACAATTGGCTCCAAAAACAGCAAAAAACCTTTCAGATTTGGCTCATAAATGCCATTAGAATTGAACAACATTGTGCGTTGCGCATACTACCGCGTAATCATACACCGTGGTCACGACACGCACCCATACATATGGCGCAGAAGCCACACCCAGCCCAGTATGGTCCAACTGTTCAAATTCTTATCAAGCAAGACTTCAAGTCTTACACAACCGTTTAGCCAGAACAATATTATCTGCTGATATCAGAACACCAATAAATGACATGATGAACTTACTTCATTGGGCAAAACTAAGTGATAGATGGAAAATTCAAATACTTATTATTTTATTCAAATGTTTAAAAGATATAAGTCCAACCTATTTATCATCTAATTTTGAATTTGTACATAACTATCACAATCATACTACCAGGAATCATTCAAGTAATACTTTAATTATTCCTAAAATCAACTCAAATTCTGGTATGCGCACTTTTCTTTACAGATCTGGTCATCTGTGGAACAATTTATCACCATCTATTCGTATTGATTTAGAAAATATGTCACTCGGTCAATTCAAATCATATATTTCCACTGTATCATAATTGAATAATTTGTATTATAATTTGTATTATATTTAAACACTGTTATTTGTTATTTTGATGTATTTATGTATGTATCGAAATGAGGGCCTGCTTGGAAAGCAGTGCAAGTCACTGAAGCATATTACCCTCAATAAAGAAAGCATTAATAAATAATAATAAATAAACACGGGGACATTGTTATAGGCCTGATGTTAGGGGTATTTGGTGTCATGTTGTAGCGTTTTGCGGGGGTTAATGAAGCAACCTGATTTCTTTACTTTAAGTTGGCATGCCAAATAATCCAAGGGACCGAGGGTTAATGAAGTAGCCACAGGAAATGTTTAGGAGGGTTATGATTATAATGGGAGGGTTGTATTGGGTTTAGGGTTAATAAAGTAATGCTGTTTGAGAGGAAGGGGTAATAAAGTAACCACGGTAAATGGTTTAGGAGGGTTATGATTATAAATCAACCTAGTGTGTGTTGGGAGGGGTGGGGGGATTTATGGGGTTTAAGAGGTAGATAATGCAATGCGGCATAACCATCTAGCAGGGACCAGAGCGTAGCGTGGGTACGCCGCTAGTAATAATAATACTGATGTTGGCCGGTGTATGAACTGACGACAGGCCTACATGCAGAACTCGATGAACAAATAAAGACAGGCAATTTCAAATAAAACTTGACATATGACAATACCAAATCACCCTCGTTAGAATTCCACACAAAAATAACTTCTTTTGTTAATATGGTACTAAAAAGACAGGAATCTTGGTGTATAAAAGCAGTAAAACAAACACGACATGAAAAATAGCTTTCGACGTATTAAAAATACGCCAGAGCTTAATAGTGTTATATGCCTGAAGTCTATTTGGTCAGAATTCTGAGTGAACATACAACACATAGTTAAAATTTTAAAAAAATTCCCAGTTTAATGTTTATGTTTGATGAAAAGAACCATGTTTATTTTATTTTTACTTTTATTAGATAGTTCAACAACAGTCTTGTTTTCTTGTTTATATCAGGTTCATACACTGACATTTTGTATAATATTTATGAAGTGTTCCCAGTTTGATACTTAAATGTTTGAAGGAAACAACTATCGGCCGAGCTGAAGAATAGCGCTACCTCGCTAGTAACTGAGGCGTAACCCGAAATTATGAGCGCACCAAACCGGGGTAAGCTACTAGGCTAGTAACTGGAGGGTAATTTACGCTAAATCTTATACCTCACCGGACCCAAGAGTAAAATCGAGCATAAAAGTTTATGCTGTTACTAAACGACAATTCTTATTTGCCCGATGGATGATTACATAGAATTATATGGACTGATGGTAGTTGTGGCAGAGTATGACATTTGATTTGTCTTTGATGCATTAGGCAAAAACATGATTGTGTTGCCCTCCGCGGCCAGGTCAAAATCCCAAACAATCTTGACCAGTTTTTGATTGTTTTAGGATTTGATTAACAAGGTAAATTGGATTGAGTTTCCTCCTCTTCTGTCAAAGATTATGTGTAGTATATATAGTGAATCAATGTTGCACATTAAATTTACTTTTTTGTAAAGATGAATTTTATGGCATACAGAGTGTCTCAGAATGATTTATACTGTGTTTGATAAAAATAAAAGAAACAACAGTAGGCCTATATCTCTGTTTAATATACAGACCTAGAAAAATGGGGAATTTGGAATCTCATTCCCGGGAGATCTGGTAATTTGGTGGGAAATTTTACTTTTCTGGATAAAGAAATGCATTTATGAAATGGTGGGAAATCCTATATATTTGGTGGGATTTTTTTTAAATATTCCAATGGGATGTTTGAAATCTTGACTGACCCAATTGTAGGGGTGTTTTTACCTTTTTACCTGATTTGACTTGGGCATTTTGTGATTTGGGATCCATGTTTATGGTTTTCCAGCACAAATCATACACCATGTTCAGGGAATATCCTCAACGTTTGACTCGTTTTTCTCCATTGTTTTATTCCCAAAGCCATGTTCAGGGGTTTAGGATTAGAACTGTTACAAAATAGTCTTACCTGTTGAGGGCATGGTTGCTGTTGGTATCACACGACACATCAGACTTGGACAGGTGGCAGCAATACAAAGTATAGCAAATAACATCTTCAGTATCATGGTGGTGAATGGAATGTCCAGGCAGTTATTATGTTCTCAATCGTAACAGTTTATCAGCACTATTTGATGGTAGTAACCAATACACAGAGAGCAAGTTGTCATCAGCTAGAAGATGCTTAATTCAATGGGCTATTCCATTTATTAATGGTACACCCCCTATAGAAGGCAAGCATTTTTTTACTGAAAATTTTGGGAATTCCCACTGCAAAATTGTGCTGCCTTCTATAGGGGTGTGACCAAAACTGCTTCAAAAATTGGGAATTCCCAGGTTGTTTTTTGGTTTTTAAAATTGGGAATTCCCATGCCTTCTATAGGGGTGTGAGGCATGCAATTTATTTTTTGGGAATTCCCAGGCTGCTTTTTGATTTAAAAATTGGGAATTCCCATGCCTTCTATAGGGGTGTGAGGAATGCAATTTATTTTTTGGGAATTCCCAGGCTGCTTTTTGATTTAAAAATTGGGAATTCCCATGCCTTCTATAGGGGTGTGAGGCATGCAATTTATTTTTTGGGAATTCCCAGGCTGCTTTTTGTTTTAAAAATTGGGAATTCCCATGCCTTCTATAGGGGTGTGGTACTTTTTGGGTGTTGGTGGGGTGGGGAGGGGGGGGGGGGGGGGTGGCACAGGATCAGAGTGCAGAGTTGAGAGGGTGGGGCTTATACATTGAAGTGGCAAGGATGTGTGGACAGGATTCGGGGTAATTGGTGAGGAACTTTAAGGCAAAACCACGGTGTAATTTGGTGAGGATAGTGCAAATCAGTGAGTGTGTGCAGGGGTGCGTTTGTTATCCTTATTTCTCTATAAGTTTTGATCAAAGTGGCGCCTAATTTGCATGAAAGATAGAGGAAATAACGGGACGTGTGATTTTAAGTATAGAAAATGGTCAACAATTGGCTCAAAAAAACAGCAAAAAACCTGGCATCATTCTGTTATACCCTACACACCAACATCGGTAGTATGCGTCGTTCTTAAAAAGTATGCACTATGAATACCTCTGTGAAGGGTATAACAGAATTACTTCAAAAACCTATCCAATTTTGCTCACAAATGCCACTAGAAGTGCACGATATTGTGCGTTGCGCATACTATTGCGTAATCATACCGTGTGGTAACGCGTCTCGTACATGTTTGCGGAAGGGCTCACTGCCGCTGCATTACGCACTTCTACACATGGCGCATAAGCCACACGGGAAAAGTTATAGACCTGTTGGTTATGGGTTATGTCAGGTGTCATGTTGGGTGGGGGTAAAACCACGTAAAAATGGTTTAGAATAGGCATAGGGTTATCATGGTTATAGTGACGAGGTACAAGTAGCGGGTTAATAAAGCAACCTGATTTTTTTACTTTAAATTGGCGTGCCAAACAATCCAAGGGACCGAGGGTTAATGAAGAAGCCACGGGAAATGGTTTAGGAGGGTTATGATAATAAATAAATCTGGTTGGTGTGTGTGAGGGGGAGGGGTGGGGTGTAGGGGATTTATGTAGTTCATGCAGTTTGAGAGGTAGGGGTTAATTAAGTAGCCGCGGTAAATGGTTTTGGAGGGTTATGATTATAAATCAAACTGGTTTGGTTTGCGTGTGGGGTGTGTGGGGTGGGGGTGTAGGGGTTTTATGTAGTTTCAGAGCATAGGTAATGTGGCATAACCATAAAAATAATAATGACTAATATCGCTACAAATAGCCTCGGCATAAAATAAATTATTTAAAAACCTTGTTTTTTTACGTTCAAGAGCGTTTTATAAAGGAAAACCAATTCAACCTTGTTCATAGTTCTCCAATAATGCCTACATGATATTTGGCATATTCATTTATAAAACAACCAACAAACAAGCAAAATACCAAATCAACAAAGATTCCTATCTCCAGTAATTATAGAATACCAGTGATACCATTCGCTATACGGTATATGTTACATAATATTGCTATCTTCAGTAGATAGCAAACAAATTGAATGAATAACATGCTTTCTTCAGTATAACATGATCGCAATGTTATCTATAGATAGCAAATAAAATGGCTACTGTAATATTAGTATATTTAATAGCAGCAAAATAATTCAAACCTAACCTAAATCAACCCATGCATTAAGCTTGAAACTGGTTAGTTCATGCAGACACATACCTGATGCATATGGAACCAAAACAACTGAAACTTTAGTGCAAACCTTAAGGGTGGTGATTGTGAATATAAATTAAACAAAAGCTCTGGATTCCATTAAAAATATGATAGCTATATGTGGTCAAATCATTCTCTGACTGTGGTGGAGACCAGTGGCGTAGCATTATAGGGCTTGGGGGCATTATTTCGATGGGAAAAAAAGAAAGGGGAATTGCGAAAAAGGGAAGGAAGAAAAGAAAAAGGGGAAGGGTAGAGGAAAAGAAAGGGGAAGGAAGAAAAGAGAAAGGAAGAGAAAAGAAATTCGAAAGAAAATAAATGTTTATCATCAGTGGTTAGTTAGGATCGGGAATCGTTAGGCGCGGCCGGGGGGAGGGGGATCAGACGATAGCGTGGCAACCGCGCAAAATCAAGACTCTCTGACCCTTGGTATCTTTCAAACGCATCGTTAACACGAAAATGTGTCCCGGGATACGCCGTGGTGCAACTCACAAATTAAAATTAGTCTTCATCTACTGTACCAATGAGATATTATAAAATATTGTTGGAAAAAGTTATATATAAAAAGTATAATAGCGTCATATAATTTTAGTATGCCAGTTACTTTTTTGAACCCTAATGATGATGCCGAGATGGAGGTGTTTGTTTGTGTGCCAGTTAATATGCATTTAAACCTTTGATTTGTGTGTATATTTGTGGGGTGTGCAATCCCTGAACAAGAGTTCATGCAATATATAATATTAAGGAAACATAGTGTGAAAGATTCCATGTTGATCTATCATGGATTTCATCTTGGGTCTGACACACAAATTAAAGGTTTTAATGAAGAACTGACACACAAGAACTTAGTGGCGTGCCCAGGGGGGGGGGGGGGGTGGGGGGGGAGAGTCGGGGGCTCGGTGGCCCCCCTGAAATAACCCCGTCGGTACACACGAGCCTCCGTCGGTACATTTCTGAATTTGACCATGAGTTTTGTTCTGCCGATTTTCAGGACAAGGTTACTCCTACCGCCCCCCCCCCCCCCCCCCACTTATCTTATCAAGATTTTAGTTGCTGACGGAGAATAAATTGGGCAACTTTTACAAAAAAAATTGGAGTCTGTAATTTCTTTTGGTCGGTACATCATGGCTTTCGTCGGTCCAACTACACTGAGCCAAAAAAGAAACTTATAAAATTTTAACAGATCACCATAGGGTCAGTGCGCATTTCTCTTGTGTCATTGAAGCAAACAATTGGTTATTGACTGCCATTTGAAGCAATACATTGCAGTAATATTGTATCCAAATTTGGTACATTTTCATGCACAGAATTTTATTTGGTGATCTGTTAAAATTTTATAAGTTTCTTTTTTTTATAAGTTTCTTTTTTGGCTCAGTGTATATCGTGACCCCCTCCAAGAACTGACACACAAAAACAAACACATCTCCATACCCCTCCGCCCCAGTTATGTAAAGAGCATTTCATAGATTAAATTCCCAGAATTCAACAACAGAATTAGTCCATCTTCCACTTTGGGACGGATGAACTCCCCCACTCTTTTAAAAGAATGTTAAAAGAATGCAAACTGACATTGTTTGCCATTCCTTGGATTGGCTTACATTTTTAGTGAAAGTAAAAGTATTGACCAAATGGTCGATTAAAACAAATCTTTTGAATGAAAGCAAAAACAATTGATGATGATTTTCAATAAACACGCCAGATATTTTTGGTACGCCTTTACCAAAACGTGCCTGCTTTGTCTGACTCACCCTGTAATAATAACATGTATGTTTTTGTTGTGAATAAGACCCAGATTTATAATTCGATGCAATTTCACATTTCACAAGTTGTACCATCAGTTTTTAGTTTTACTGACAAAATAATAAGCTATGGGTTAGGCATAATCAGAATTTTCTCGAGCTTGAAATTTTAAAGTGATCTTCAGGTTATTCTTCAGAACAAAGATTGATATAACAAACTTGTTTTTGAGATTAAAAACATATATAGGCGTAGGGGCAAGAGACAAAGCTCTGTTTCCTAATTAGGCCTCATATGGTAAAGTTTGTTGGTAAAATGTTTCATTTTGCTGTGTCCCTGGGTTCCTATTCATAAATCCACTTCAGTGCCGCACACAATACAAATGTTTTGTGCAGTGGCGTGAGTCTCAAATGCTGGGGGTATAACCCACAGAGAGCTCTGATGGGCCAATCAATTGGTTCACTGCAACTCAGAAAATAATCAAAAAATACAAGTAAACACAGTTGGGCAAGTAAAAAATACTGCAAGTCATGACTTGCGAATCCCCCTGGCTGGGAGATCAACTAAATGAGGTCAAAGGTCACATAGGGGTCATGTCCCCCCCCCCCCCCCCCCGGTGTTCATGTTTCTTTTCTCCAAGTTTGAGGTCAATCGGGCAACCTTTACGATTTGACCTCTGGGTGACCTTTGACCTCAGATGACCTCTAATTATTTTTTGACATGTTGTGCCAGGTTTGTGCAAGGATGGAACTGTGAAATTATGATATTTTGCCTGGAATGTTGGGAGCTTATTACAGATGGTCAATTTTGTTGAAAACAATAAAAACATGGGATGTATTTTTAATTATTTTTTGTTTCTCGTGGGACACTCTTTTGCAACGCCCTGTATCTTACACAAATTAAATCTTAAAGTTCGCAAGAAAACTGAGTATTGTAAGAAGTTGTACTTTTCACATTACATACAGTCCAAAAATGTTAGCATCATCATAATTTGCCTAAAACCTGGCTAGCTGGCCCGGTAACAAGCTGATTTTTGCAATTTAAAAAAACACATACTAGGCCTACTCTGTGATAAATGGATAATAGCAAATGAAAAGAACTTTACAAATTACTTTTGATGGCTCTGAGTATCCGGGATTTTATGGCAGGTTGACATGGTTGGTTGACGTGCACAATTCCATGCCATTTTTGTAGTCATCATTCTATTGTTCTCTGTGTAAATAAGAGCATATGTGACCAATTTTACAATGATTTAGTCAATTCTTTATAGGATGAGGAACTTTGTTGTTTGATGGATTAGGCCCCTTTGATTACCAGTGGGGCATCACAAGTGGGAGGGGAATTTCCCCTCGGTCACGATCCTCAGCCCTCCACCCGGGCCCCAGTTAAGCCTCCATTTTGTCCCCAAATAATCGAGAGAAAAACTTGGTCTGAAATGTTTAAATTCAGACCACTAAAATTGAGCTAATTTGTATTGTATTGGGCTATTCCAGATAATAATGTCCTCCCCCCCCCCCCCCCCCCCCCTAAAGAAAAGAGGACATCGGAATTCAAGACTTTTCCCCCACCAATTTTTCATGGAATTCCATACCTTTTTGGCAGATGTTCTTGGAATTCCAGACTTTTTCACAATTTAGACCCCCCCCCCCCCCTATAATAGAGGACAATCGGAATTCCAGACTTTTTTCCCCACCGATTCCATACTTTTTTAAAGTTTGATCTGGAATTCCTTACTTTTTTTTAAGTTTGATCTGGAATTCCATACGTTTTTTTAAAAGTTTGATCTGGATTTGTCCTCTATAGATGGGGGGGGGTCATTATTAGGGATTCATTATTATCTGGAATATAGCCAATTTTGTCATCCTCGATTGCCTCCACACACACCTCTCTCATCACTCATGAGAAGGAAGACAGCGAGTGCTGGGAAATGGGTTTTTTAAATTATTTTTATGGATTGTCAAAATGATGGGTTATAATAATAATAAACTAACCAAAAGTGTGGTTTTTTGCATTTAATTATTTTTTAAATGACCAAAATGTGTGGAAGCACAAACCTAATTTTACATAAAGTGCACTTTAAGTTTTAGGCATGCATCAATTGCACTTAACAAAATACAACTTTGCAATGTAAAATATAAGTTATTATGCACCTATTCTGTCAAAAAATTGATGCATGAATAGTATTTCCAAATGTTTAAAATTCAGAATACAGTATTGACATTTTTTTCGATTTTTTTATGTAGGCCTATATACGAAAGTTATTCAATAAGTTCTACCTCCTCACTCATAACATCGCTATCCGATCAAAGTCGGAGAGAAATTTTGGATTTTCGGAAAACTACCCTAAAGATTAACACATGGTGCAGTGGTTTTTTCTCTCTCCGTATTGTTCGATTGGATACAGCCAGATTTAAATAATGAAAATAGAAAAAATGAATGATTTCTGAATATAATACTGTATTATCATATTTTATAAATCAGATTGTAGGCAATATTAACCTTTGTGGGCTCTCAAACGGTATAATATCAATTTGAATGTTACGTCTTTTTCTTTATCATACTGGAATACTGCTATTCAGTCAAATTTTCATTGCTAAAAGTCAAGCCGCAGTGATGCATCGAATGCAGTGGCGTAGCCAGGTTTTTCTCAGTGGGGGGGCAAAGGGGGGGGGGGCCGGGAGTTTTGGTGGGTGGGGCAACAACCAAATTGAGGATTGAATTTCCTTG